>CM053593.1:208797717-208823174 GCA_028646575.1 Pseudocheirus occidentalis
AAAGAAAGAAAGAAAGAAAGAAAGAAAGAAAGAAAGAAAGAAAGAAAGAAAGAAAGAAAGAAAGAAAGAAAGAAAGAAAGAAAGAAAGAAAGAAAGAAAGAAAGAAAGAAAATCTAACCAGTAAACCCTAAGTTAAGTGGGCAGCTTCTGGCCATCAAAATTTACCTCCTTTTGGAGAGGAAAGGGAGAGGGAAAAGGATGAGCTAAGTTATCCAACTCTCTGGGTCCAAATTCAGGCAGCTCCATCTGCTCACAGGTTGTGTTTGCCCTTCATTTTCGAAGAGGACCATGGCTATCTCACCTATGCTGCTAATACAATGACCTCTCACTGCTATCTGGGCTAGTTTGATCCTCCTCCCAGTTGCCTTTTCTTCACCCCTTCTCACCTCCAGGGATCACACTATTGATGCCACACTTGATACTAACAACTGATTGGCTTTAATTCTACTGTAGCTTAGACCTTTCAAGCTCAAGTGAGCCACAGCAGCAGGAATTATAAATCTGCCATTATATAAACTTTGCAAAGTATAGTTTTCATCCACATAATGTAGCACAATCTTCATAAAACCCCCATGAGGCCATCATGGTGTGCTTCATTGACTCATAACCCAAGAGTCAAGAAGACCTGGGTTGAAATCCTGTCTTAGATCCATATTATCTGTGAGACCCTGGATAAGCCACTTGACTTCTCTAGGATGGAGTTTCTTCATCTATGAAAGGAAGGGGTTGAACTCTGTGACCTCTAAGATCATTTAAAACACTAAATAGATGCGATGCCCATTTTATAGATTAGAAAACTGAGGCTAAAAAAGGTTAGATAACTGTCCTAAGGTCACACAATTAGTTAACAGAGTTAGAATGAGTTGCTCTTTCTGTAATACCATACTATTACACCATTAGTAATTAGCAACTAATGAGTTCCTAACTAACACAGGGAATGAGGCAGGTGGCAATTAGTGTACTTTGACCAGGGATCCTCCTACGGGGAGAATCTCAGGGCGATTGTACAGCTTTCTTCTTTTTTATTCAACTATTCCATTGGCACCAAAAATAAAGGGAAAACCAGGATTCTATTTTGCAAACAGAGCCCAGCTGTGGACCATGTAGATGCCTTCCCATGGGAATACCATTTCATGCTCCCAGCAAAAAGGAAAGATGGGCACAGAGAGCATCTCAGAACACTACCGGTCTCTGGGGGAGAGAAAGGAATATCTTTAATCAATGCATTGATAAACCAGTGAGTTTGTATTTAGTAATCTCCTGCCTCCCTTTCTGAGCCTGGTTCACTGAACACTGGGATCTGTACCTACTATCCTCTCTCTCTCTCTCTCTCTCTCTCTCTCTCTCTCTCTCTCTCTCTCTCTCTCCTTTACATACTTCCATTCTTTCTTTCTCTTTCTCTTCCTTTCTGCCTTTATTTCTTCCCTCTTCCCTCCCTTTTTCCTTTCTTCCTTCCTTCTTTTTCTTTCTTCTTTATTTCCCTCCTTCCTTCCTTCCTTCCTTCCTTCCTTCCTTCCTTCCTTCCTTCCTTCCTTCCTTCTCATACCATTCCATCCTCATGTTCTCAGACCTGGCAGGGTAGGAAAATGTTTGATATACGCATCCCTGCCATGATGTTAGCTGATGTTGAATCAAGAAAGCTGAGATTTAATATGCTCCTAACTCCCTGTATCACTTTCATCTAGTAATTTTCTCTATGGGCCTTGTGTTTCTTCTTCGCTAAAATGAAAAGCTTGGATGGGATGGTAATTCAAACATTCTTTTTTCTTTGGTTCCATTGTAAGGATTTAAGGTATTTATAAGATTTGGACTTGGAAAACACTTCAGAGTCTATCTAGTGTAACCTGGCCATTTTATAGATAAGGAAAAGGAATCACAGATGTTCCTTGCCCAAGGACATACACCAGTAAGTGGTGGAGCCAAGATTCTAATCCAGGTCTCATGAATCTAAATTTCTCAGAATGTTCCCAGGAATATTCACATTTACATGGGGAATCCTGGAAGCCCCCGGAGGTCAAAGTCTATTTGAAAAACCTGAAGGAATAAATTGCTAATAGTAAAATTTTAGTTACTATGACTCTATTAGATGAGAGATATTTTTTAAAGGAGTCCTTGTCACATCAAAGAATAGATATACCTTTCTGTCCCTCCTATTAAGACCAATGTCTCCCACCCACAACCCTTATCAGCTACAAGAAGAAAAATAACATTCTGCCACACATGACCTGGGTGTCATTAAGGAGCCATTAATTTCCTGTGTCATTCTCTGTTTTTTCCCAAAAAGTTCTGCCTGGAGGAATTGCTGAAGATCAAAATAATTAGCAAGTACAAAGACACAACAGAGTGACTGAAACCCTTTTCTTTTGAAAATGTTCCTCTCCCCCAACCATCCCTAGGAATCAAGCACCAGCCTCTCATTAATTTTAAAATGTGTTTGATTACTTTGGGGGTTTTGTTGTTGTTGTTTATTTTAAAGTGGGAAAATAAGAAAGGAGTGCTTGCCAACAGAAGGGGATTGGAACCAAAGGAATCTTTGAAGGCAGGATGGGTTAGAACCCAAGGAATGTTTGAAAACAAAGGTATGACTGGATCCCAAGGAATGTTTGCAGATAAAATATCCTTGGAATTCAAGGCGTGTTTGCAAACTGGAGAGGTCAGCGATTGAGGAAAAGGGGCAGGAGAAAAGCAGGGTTTGAGTAAGAATGATTATTCAGACTCAGCATCTTATAATGGGCAGGGGACACAAGCTCTTGTCCCAGCTCTGCCATTAACTCATTATATGACTATGGGCAAGTCTCTACTCCCTTGGTCTCAGTTTTCTTTTCTATAAAATGAATGTGGTGGACTAGATGATTTCCAAGGTCCCTTCAAGCTCTAATGGTCTATGATTTAATAACTTCCTTCTCTGAAATGAAGGACATTAAGTAGATAATCTCTAAGGCCTGTTCCAGCTACAAGATGCTATGAGTTTTTATTCTTTCTCTCTCTGCTCTCTTCATTGTGGCCCCATGACAGATACAGTTATCCCTTCCATGTTGTGGGGGTTAGGGCACTGTTCCCTTATCATCTGGAAAATCCACATAAAACCCCTTTGCACCAAAGAAGAAGTCTGATTATTTTTTCTTTTTCTTTTGTGAGGTATTTATAATATGCCTTGTAAAATTTGGGTTAAGTATTTGGTCATGGATTCTGTATTATCTGCTGGTCTTGCATGTTATCTGAGGCTTCTGCAAAACCACTCCCAAAATTCCAACTTAATTTCCTTTGCTGACCCAAGATATATCAGAACCATGATGAGGAAAGTCACAATGTGGAATGGATAACTGTACATTCACAGGGTTGTGGATTTAAAGGTAAAAGACCTGAAAAGCCCTATAGTTCAACCCCTTCATTGAACAGATAAGGAAACAGGAGTAAAGAAAGATTAGGCCCAAGACCACACAGCTCATAAGTGGCAGAAGTGAGATTCAAATCAAGGTGTTCTAACTTCATATTCAACCCACTTTCCATCTCCCATTGCTTCTCTACAGGAAGCAAATTGTGAAATGATTTTCTGAGCATTACAATTAGAAATTCCTGGGGCCGCTAGATAGCCCAGTGAATAGAGCACCAGCCCTGGAGTCAGGAGGACCTGAGTTCACTTAACATTTACTAGCCATGTAAGCTTGGCAAGTCACTTAACCCCAATTGCCCTGCCTTCCCCACTCCAAAAAAAAAAAAGAAAGAAAGAAAGAAAGAAAGAAATTTCTAAAATTTTAGTAAAAGAAGAGATCTTTCTTAGTAGTGGTAAGAGGATACCTAGCTGTCCTCAATAAAATCTGGTCATTTGATCCCAATGAATGACATCCTTGTGTCCCAGGATTGTTATGCCAATATCAGTGATATTTAGGAGATGGAAAATGGGAAAGGTATCACAAGATTAGAAAAGAGCAAATGTTCTGATTTTCAGGTGGGACAAAAGGGAAGAGAACAGAGTTGACAAACTGTAAGCCAATGAACTGGACTTTTGTTACTGAGATAATTCTCTAATGGATCACTAAAGTGATGGGTGCTGAACATGAAAATAGCAAAGTGGTGATTACAAAGAGCCAGATAGGTTTCTTTTTGTTTTTGTTTTTTGTTTTTGGAGAGCCATTGGGGTTAAGTGACTTGACCAAGGTCACGTGGCTAGTTTTTTGTTTAAAATGAGGCCAAATTTAAACTCAGGTCCTCCTGACTCCAGGGCCGGTGCTCTATTCACTGTGCCATCTAGCTGCACATTGCCCAGTCAGATGGGTTTCAGCCAAAACAGTTCATTCAAGACTAACCTCAGTAAATTTTTGGATAGGATTATTAAACTAGTAGATGGTAGATGGGGTGGGAGACTGCTACAGATATAGTTTACTTAGATTTTAGCAAAGCTTTCTAGTATAGTATGTACAGTATCTCTTGCTGTTCTATGGAGAAGATGCAGAGGTATGGTTTAAATAAGCAGCACAATCAGATGTATTCAAAACTAGTTGGATAAATTCACAGAATATAATTGTTAATGTTTTGATGACAATGTGACAGGAAATCTCCAGTGGAGTATCCCCAACTTTATCGATGACAAGGATAAAAGTATTAGATGGTGTGCTCATAAAATCTTCACACAAGACAGTTCTGGGTGGGATAAGTAACACATTCTTAATAGTCAAGCTCCAAAAGGATCTTCATAGGCTAGAATATTGGATTGAATGGAATAAGATAAAATTCAATAAGGAAGAGGAAGGGGAATAAGGGAACACTTTCTAAATATTAAATTATTATAAATATTATATTAATAGATGTTAATTTTGCCATAGGTTTCTGGGTTCCCTCTTACCCCAAATGTTTCCTTCAAAACCTACCTAAACAAAAATAATCAGGATGGGGAAATCTGTGACTGAAACTATTCCAGGAGAAACTTTAGACTTGTCTTTCACTCTTTTCTCTCTTTTCCTTCCCATATGCAGACAGTTGCCAGGTCTTTTAGTTTTAGCTCTGGTAACATCTCTCAATCTATCCTTTCTATTAGCCTGACCATCATCCTAGGCTAGGTCCTTATTACCTCTCACCTGGGCCACTGCAACAACCTCCTCAATGGTCTCCCTGCCCCCCCTCCATCTATGGCCATCTCTAATCTATTCATTTACTTAAATAATCTTTTTTTGGTCTTTTTTGGAGGGGGGAATGCAGGGCAGTTGAGGTTAAGTGACTTGCCCAAGGTCACACCACACAGCCAGTAAGTATTAAGTGTCTGAGGTCAGATTTGAATTCAGGTCCTCCTGACTCCAGAGGCAGTGCTCTATTCAGAGTACCACCTAGCTGTCCCTTAGATAATATTCTTAAGGTACAAATATGACCTTGCTCAAAAGCCTTCAATTCCCTATGGCCCCTAGAATGAAATGTAGACTGAGCTGGGCATGTCAACCTTTTTAAAAAGTACTTCTGAAGAGGTTTGGAAGTGCTGGGTGTCTGAGGGATATCATATGAATGTGGGTTCTTGTCTGGAAAGAATTTCATAGGACCCAAGCTGTCTTTTGTCAAAGTTACAAATTTTATTATTACACTTACTTAGCAGCAGGCAGGAGAAATAGGGGGACCTGCAAAGTGCACAGATCTAAGGTAGAGTTATAAAGTTTTATGCTCTGCAGTGGGCAGGAAAAGGTTAAGGATAGCCTGCAAAGAGCAGGTGCTAGAGGTGCAGTTTGTATAACCGTAAAACTGTCAGTCAAAGTTTAATTATGTTAACTAGGTGGGCAAAGGTGGAGTTAGGGAGGAGTTTGGGAGGAGTTTAGGAGTGGTCAGTGCTTAAAGGGACATGCACTTTTTATATCAACTGTGTAGGCAAATTGCTCATAATTCACTGGGACATTTCCCTGGGGGGGGCTATCTGGAGGTGTGGGTTTTGGCTTGTGACATCACTAGGTTACTTTTGGTTAAGGATGAATGAGATATGTCCAATATGGCTGTTGGGAGGTTGATTGTTTCCAAGTCTGGGAACTAGACTGATTAGGGATTCAGGAGGTACCATTTTGTGATGGAGTCATCTCTCTGATAATGTTGTTCAAGGCTTTTGGGTACAACTGACCACTTAGAACAAAGAGGCTATGCATTTCTCTAAGAGTTTGTTTATAGAATGCTGTTGAAGTGCTTGTCTCTAGGCAGACTTGCTAGCTAAGGAAAAAGACTTTAGGCTGGGGGAAGGGGAGAGGTGGAGTTAACACCTTTATGGCTGGGAAAGTGTGACTTTTACAACTTAATTTCACAGGCTTGTTACAAACTGCTGTTACATACATAGGTACCCAAACACAAGTGAGATTTTACAAACTGAAGTTACAGACAAAAGCGTCCCAGACCCCATCACTTCCAATCTACACCTCCAGCTTTCTTTCACTGGCCCTCCCTACATGGACTCAATGGTCTCCAGCCAAATTGGATTACTTGGTATTCCCCAACCTCTTCTTCCAATTTGTTCACCTCTACGTATTCATATGTTTCCAAAATACCTAAAAGTACTTCTACCACCTCCCTAACCCAGACTATATTTTTACCTCTTAAAATTATTTTCTTCCTTCAAGATCCAGATTGGATACCACATCTCCCCTGAATCCTGTCCTGATTTCCTGAAGTGAAAGAAATTTTTCTCTCTGTATAGTTTTTAAATTATTCCATCTAATAACAATAAATCACATTTATATTGCACTTTATATTGTGTGTGTGTATACACACACACACACACACACACACACACGTGAAAGAGGCAGGATTGGAACCCAAGCCCAGGTCCAGGGCTCTTTCAAGTGTACTACTTGAAACTTAACCATTTAACTGGGCTATAAACTGAGAAAGTAATTAAAGTAGAAAGCTAAAAAAGATTTCTAGGCAACTGATTAGTCAGGAAGTTAAACATGAAAGGAACGTTCTTGCTGTAACTTTTTACTAAAGGCCTGAGTTAATTCTAGGGGCTGGATTCAGGAAGGAGAGATGAGTGTGGACCATTGCAGCTGAAAAATGACATCCAGGAGAACTTGGGACTTGTATTGGGCTTTGAAAAATAGAGAGGTATACCTTTGGAGAGGTAGAGAAGATATAGGGAGTTTCTTTATGAGAAAGCTCTCTCTACCAATGCTTTTCATAATCTTAGAGAGTTGCCTAGGTCAGAGGTATCAACCGAAGTGCCTGCAAGTCCATTGGCCCTAACCATATTAAAATGTAATTGAGAAATAACTAACGGAATCAATAAAAATACAATATAACATGTCCTTGTCTATATATCTAAGAATCTCCTCTATGTTGGGTTCATTTTATGTTGTTGTTTAGTTTTTTTTTTCGGTTTTGTCTGACTCCTCTTGACCCTTTTGGGGGTTTTCTTGGCAGAGATACTGGAGTGCTTTGCCATTTCCTTCTCCAGCTCATCTTACAGATGAGGAACTGAGGCAGACAGGGTTAGGTGACTCGCCCAGGGTCACACAGCTAGGAAGTATCTGTATTGAACTCAGGAAGATGAGCCATCCTGACTCCAAGCCCAAAACTCTATGCATTATGGTGCCACTTAGCTGCCCTACAGTATAACATAGTTAATGCCAATGTGTGGTTTTCTAAGTCAATATGCCTCCACCACAGTTTGGGGCCCTCATTTCTTTGAGTTTGACGCCACTGGCCTGGATAAGTGAGAGGCTAAATGGACTTAGTCAGTCATACAACCATTATTTGTCTGACGTAGGACATGAATCCAAGTTTTCCTAGTCCCAAGGCTAGTACTTAATCCACAGGGCCATGACTAGGTAGGAAAACAAAATCTAATGGCCTTTTCTCCGACCTCTCTGCAGCATTCAATGCTATCAACCCCTATCCCCTAACTCCTAAGTACTTTTTTCCTCTCAGGTCTCCCACAGCCAATCTGGCTACTCTGTAGTCTTTGTTGGTCCAAGATCTATGTGCTCCTCTGCATCTATGAGCATCCACTTAGTCCTCCTTTTCTTCTCTCCTGTCCCTTCTCTCAACGACCTTGTCAGTTTGCATGGGTGTCATTATCATCTCTATGCATGGTGCAGTGGAAACAAAATCTTTTGGAAGTCTCATGACCTAGGTTGGAATCCCAGCTACACCACTGGCTCCCTGATTGATCTTGGACAAGTTGCTTTCTTTTCTGGACCTCACTTATTGCATAAGAATGTTGAGCAAAATGAACTCTCAGGCCTCATCCAGCTCTAAACCTTTGCCTACGTAAATAGCCAGGCTTCATTTCTCTGTTGAGTTCAACTTCTGCTGCTGTCACGTTGTTTTTCACTTGTATCCGACTCTTCATGACCCCGTTTGGGGTTTTCTTGGCAGAGATATTAGAGTGGCTTTTCTTTTCCTTCTCCAGCTCATTTTACAGATGAGGAAACTGAGGAAAACAAGATTAAGTGACTTGTCCAGGGTCACATAGCAATAAGTACCTGAGGCCAGCATTCAAACTTGGGAAGAGGAGTGTTTCTAATTCCAAACCCCACACTCTATCCACTGTGCCACTTACCTTCCCTAGTTCAGTTTCTATACCACCAAATAGCTGCTGGCTATTTGTATCTGGATGTTCCCTAGGCATCTTGAATGCAATATTTTCAATTATCAATCTCCCCAAACCTTCCTCTCATCCGCTGTTCTGTATATCTGTTGAGGATACTACCATGCTTTTAGTCCCCTGTGTTCATAGCCTCAGAATCATCCTGCATTCTTTCCTCCCTCTGCCCCACTCCCTCTACCCCCAAATCCCTACTATGTTCAATCAGTTCCTAAGTCTCATTTATTTATTATTCATTCATTTATGTTGCTTCACATTTCATCCCTCCTTTTCTCTCTCACAGCCACCCTCTTTCTTCAGACCCTCCTCATCTCTGCCCCACACTCTTAAAGTAACTTCCTATTAAGAATCCTGCTTTCCTTGTCTAATTTATCCTCCATACAGTTGCCACTGACTTCTTACTGCCTCTAGGATAAAATACAAACTGTTCTGGCATTTAATTCCTTCATTATCTGGCTCCAACTGAACTTTGCAAGCTTATTGCTCATTACTTCATTCATTCCCTTAGTTATTAGTGATTAAATCAATCCCCTACTGCCTGTAATTATCATGTATAAACATCACTTTAAATGTTGTACCCCTCTAAGTAAAAAGTAAACTCCTTGTAGGCAGGGACTGTTTTTATTTTCCTTTTCCCTATTTTGTCAATGTATGCCCAATTCCTTGCATAATATCTCTTTTAAGAAGCACTTGAGAAGCACTCACTGAATTTGGATTAGATTGAGTTGATTAGGTTTTGAGGTCATTCTAAGGAGTGGCATGAGCAAAGATAGCAGGGAAGTAAGGATGGTCAGTTGATAGAGTGCTAGATTTGATGTCTGGAAGACTGAGTTCAAATCCAGTCTCAGGAACTTACTTGTGACCTTGGACAAATCACTTAACCACTATTTGCCACTGGAGAAGGAAATGGCAAACCACTCCAGTATCTTTGCAGAGAAAACCCCCTGAACTTCGTCCATGGGGTCCCCCCCAAAATTAGAAATGACTGAAAACAACATTATCTGGAGTTTAAGAGAGAGGGATTTTTAGGGGAATAGATGAAGATAAGACTAGTGGCTTAGGACTAGGTTGTGGGGTCTTGAATGCCAAACTGAAGGGTTTAAACTTCAGCCTGTTGCTAATGGAAAGTTGGTATAGATTCTAGAGCAGGAGTATGACCTGGTGAATACTATAGTTTAAGAAAGTTAATTTGGCAGAGTTCTTGGATCTTTCAGTGCTTCATCTATGAAATAGCTGGGAAGCTCCTGTTTAGCAAGGAGTATTAGGGAAGCCCTGGCTAAGTTACTTGACCTTGGGCAAGTCCCTTAATATGTCTAGTCATCAGTTTACTCCTCTGTAAAATCAGGGTGGGCTTAGATTGATAACTTTTAAAGTCCTTTTCACATCTGACATTCTCTGGCCCCCAAAGACCAGTAAAATATTGCTTCTCAGTTGCCAAGTAGGCAGCAGCTAGGAGGGACCAGTCAAAAGAGTGATTTACCTTATTTCCTTTGCTCAAGCAAAATGCTGGGTCTGCAGGCAGCATCTTCTTAACAGCACAGTTATTACTTACCTCCTTCCCATCTTGTCCCCATCGTCTTGCCCCGATATTGCAGAATTATTTATGTTGTTGTTTAATTAGCTAATTATGCATGTGCCACAGTATTCCTGAAAATAAATCACTTTATTTAGTTCCTCTTAAGTGGATTTTTGTTTATGCCTAGATGGGAAGATTTATAAGGAGTTACTGGAGGTGGGAGGGGAAACATAGAATGTTTATGGGTTTTAGTGATTTGTGTTTATTCTCCCTAGACATGTGTGGGCAGGCAGGTAGAGGTGAACTGGGGACACTACTGAGGAACTGGGCACAGAGGTAAGATCCTAGGGACAACCCACCAGATGTATTCACCATCAAGCCAAGCTCTACTGTGTGAAAGACCAAGCCAAGGGCTGGCTTTTTTCCTTTCCCCAAACACTAGTTTGATTTACACTCCTAAGTAGGCTTGCATGGGCTAGATGACTATAATATACCCTGAATCAGCTTGACTGGCACTTGCATACACGGCTTGGGGCAGAACCAGCTGCACACTTCAGTGGGAAGCTGTGGGGAAAAAAAATGGATGCAATAATAGTCAAGGTAAAGATAGTGAGAGAAAGAGGATTTCATTGGTCTAGGGGAATCCCAGAAGAGGATACTCCCTCTACCAATGCAAATCAGGTGGTGGTGGTTGTTGTTGTTTGTCCTTCATTCTTAAAGAAGACTATGACACCAGGAAGACGATGCCATGACTTTCAAGTGAAGTGGATTTAAGTGAGGAAGGGCTGTGTGAGGTCACGAGACTCTCTCTATTCTTTGGAGCCATCTGGGTCCAGCAGTGAGATAGAGATCAGGACAAATAGATCGACTTCACCTCTGAAACAGCCTCTACTATCACAGACTCATAGTCTTAAAGACTCTCTTAGACCAGTGAGAGGCCCAGGTTCACAGCCACATAGTCAGAATTCTCAGAAGCAAGAATCGAATCCATGGCATTCTGACTTCCTATAATGCTTTAGGGTTTGCAAAGCACTTTAAATGTGTAACTCATATGATCCTTGCAACAACTCTGTAAGGTAGGGACTGTTATTAGCCCCATTTTATACGTGAGGAAACTAGGGCTGAGAGTGATTTGCCTGGAGTTACACAATGCCTGAGGTGAAATTCAAATTTAGATCTTCATACCTATGAGTGCTCTATTTTCTATATGGCTGTTTCCCCAAAGTATGATGTAGAGAAGGAAAGAAGGAAGGAGGACAAGAATCCATCTCTCCCCCAGAATGAACAGAGTGTGCCCCAAACCCAAGGCCACCCACACACTTTGGAAGCCACTTTCTGTTGTAGCAGAAAAAATACTGGCCTATTTGTCAACTGACTTGGGTAAGCCTTATTTCACCCCTTTTTTCTCTGAGTGACCACTGGCTATTCTGTTAACCTCCCCAAGCCTCATTTACTTTGTCAGCAGAATGGGAATAAGAATATTGCATATTTAAATATAATATTTAAATCTCAGCTCTGCCTCTCGTTACCTAGGTGACTTTGAAATAATTGCCTAAACTCTGGGGCATCAGTAAAATGTAGGAACTTTATTCTCATTCTATCTCTGATTCCTGATGTTAACTGATAGAAGACTTTAAAGTTGTCAGTATGATTCTATTTGATCCTCTAAACCACCCTATTAAATAAATGTTCCAACTATTATTGTCTCATCTAACAGATGAGGAAACTAAGGTTTGGACAATTAGAGTGATTTGTCCATCATGGACATCCATCTTGTAAGTGTAAGAGGCAGGATTTGAACCCAGTTTTCCTCTACTTCTAAGTCCAGTACTCTTACCACTTACACTGAGCTCTAGGATGTGTTTTGTAAAGTAGAAAGTACAATATAAATGTTGCGTGTTAGATTTGCTCCCTACCTCATGGGATTGTTGTAAGGAAAATGGTATGTAGAATCTAACAGGCTATAGAAATAAATGCCTAGTATTACTAGATGAGCAGAAGCTGGAATAAATGTGGCATGTTTAGGGAAATAAATGAGAAGATTTGGGTCAGAAGAGGTCTTGGAGGAAGACAGAGGCCATTTTGTGACTGAACTATGAACAGTGAGAAGAGAGGTAGAATTCAGAAAGAAATTATGGGAAAAGACAGAAGATCAATTGTACCATCCTTGCAATTTTACCACATGTCTCTCCCCATCCTACCCCTGACTTCTTTACTCCTCAGGAAGAGGTTCAGAAAGAGGGGTATATGTGTGTATGTATACACACATGTGTATGCATGCACATATGTATGTGCACATACATGTGTGTAGGTACAATCATGTGCATACACATGTGTGTTGTCTTCACATGCATGTGCACAAACGTGCCTGCTTATGTGTATAGATATACATGTATATACATGTGTGTGCATATATAAATGTGTGCATATATGCATTGTGTGTATATACGTGTGTGTGTGTGTGTGTGTGTGTGTGTGTGTGTAACCTAGATGAACTGAGCCCCAACTAAAGCCACTAGGGATAAATTCCATATTTGTAGGGGTCAGGAAAAATGACAAAAAAGACAGCTCCTCAGGGAGCACAAAGGAGAGCTCTCAGAGGAACCTTAGATGCAAAGGCAGTATGGTCACCTGCACAAGCCATGGTCTAGAGACCTGGGTCCAATCTCAACTCTACCACTAACTCACAGTGTGACTTTGGGTAAATCAAAGCACCACTATGGACCTCCATTTATCTATAAAATAATCCCTCTTACACTGCCCACCTCTGGAGATTTCTTAGAGAAAAAAAAACAAGATGAAAGCCATGAAATGGTATAAATATAAGGCATCTTTCTTCAAGGTTAGAGACTAATACTGAGGGATAGTGACAGTGAAGTGATACTGAGGAATAGTAACATGGGTTACTTTGCATCAGTAAATGATAAAGGTCCGTTTCTCACCCCTCTTTATCACTTTCAGTGCTACAAACAAATATGAGCCCTCAGACCCTTGTTGTTGTTGTTTTTTATATTTAGTCCCTTGTATTTCACAGAACCTAAAGAAAGGATATAATTCTATTAGGTCTTTTTACCCCAAAGAGATCAAAGAAAGAAGAAAAGGGCTCGTATGTATAAAAGTATTTAGTGACAAAGAATTAGAAACTAAGGGTATGCCCTCAGTTGAAGGATGGCTGAACAACTAATTGGTGCAGTGAATAGAGCACTGGCCCTGGAGTCAGGAGGACCTGAGTTCAAATCTGACCTCAGACACTTTAAACACACACAAAAACTAGCCATGTGACATTGGGTAAGTCACAACCCCAACTGCCCTCCAAAAAGCAAAAAATAAAATAAAAATATAACCTAGTATATAAGAACTGAATGAGTGGATATTTTTTAGGGCTTAATTGCTATTTTCTTATCTTTAACATGACACTGTGTTGTAAGAAGTAATTAAGGGAATGGTTGTAGAAAAACCTAGGAAGACATATATGAACTGATACAAAGTGAAGTAAGAAGAACCAGGAAAACAATTTATACAATGTTAATAACATTGTAAAGATAAAAATCTTTGAACGATTTAAGAACTCTGATCAACCCAATGGAAACAACTATAATTCCAAAAGACTCTGAAACATACTATTTCCAGATAGAAAACTGATGGACTCAGAGTGAAGAATGAAGCGTGTGTGTGTGTGTGTGTGTGTGTGTGTGTGTGTGTGTATGTTTTGAACATGGCTAATGTGGGAATGTTTTGGTTGACTACATATATTTGTAACAGATTAAAAAAAATGAATTCCCAATGGGAAGACAGGGGCCAAATGGGAGGTAGAGAATTCAGAACTGAAAATAAAATAATAAAAAAGAAGAGGTATGATACAGTGGATCAGCACTATATCTGAACTTCCAGAATCTGGAGTTACATTCCATCTAAATCACTTTATTTTGCTTTTTGGAGGGGGGAAGGTAGGGCAATTGGGGTTAAGTGACTTGCCCAAGTCACACGGCTAGTTTGTGTGTGTGTGTGTGTGTGTGTGTGTGTGTGTGTGTGTGTGTGTGTGAAGTGTCTGAGGCCAAATTTGAACTCAGGTTCTCCTGACTCCAGGACTGGTGCTCCATTCACTGTGCCACCTAGCCGTCCCCTTAATCACTTTTAAAATCTTAAAGTGCTATATTAATGTAAGTTGTTTTTGTTTAGCATCCTTAATGGCATTTGGATAAGCCAGATTTCTCCTCCTGTCCTCAGTTTCCTTATCAATAAAATCGGACTTGAGGGAGAAGGTTGAGATAATAATATCTGTACTACCAATTTCAGAGGCTTTTGAGGAAGAAAGTTGTAAACCTAGAAGCATTACAGAAATGCACCTGAGGATAGTGATGTTGAGGAAGCTAAAGTGTGCTTTGGGAAAATGACAACCAAATGGTCTCTTTTGCCAACTGATTATCAAACAAGAAACGGATTAGTACCAAAGCAGGAAAGAGTTAGACTCCTTATAAGGAATTACATCCAGACAGTGAGGGGTATGAGATACTAGGTATGGAGGGAAGCCATGAAATCTTTCCTAGAGATCTTTGGAAATCAGAGGCATTTCTAGTCACCTGGGATAACTTAATTGTGCTCCTCCCAGAAGGCAAGGATTCTCGAGTGAGAACTAGAAGGATCTCTCCAGGTCTTTGCCAATTCAATTTAGCAAGCATTTAAAATAGATTTTTATTGATATCTTTTGTCTTTGTGTTGCCTAGATTTCCCTTGATATCCTTCCCCATCTCCCCTCTAGGAGAGCCACTCTTTATTAAAAAAAAAATTAAAGGAAGAAAATCAAGAAGAGAAAAAATACTCAGCAAAACTGAACAAACATCAAACAATTCTGATGCTGTGCGCCATGTACGTGGACTCACCCCCCTTACCGGGCCCCACCTCACCCCCCACACCTCTTCAAAAGTGTCAGGGGAGGTTTCCTTTCATCTCTTCCTTGGAGCCAAGCTTTTTCTTTGTAAGTTTGCAACATTCTTTTTCAAACTATCGGATGGTTATTCTTTCCATTTACAGGGTTGTAGTTGTGTGTGTTGTTTTCTTGGCTCTGCTTATTTCACCCTATATCAGTTCGTCAAAGTTCATGCTTTTCTGTATTCATTGTATTTGTCATTTTTTACAGTATATATTCATCTACTGCCATGTTTTTTTAGCCATTCTGCAATCAAATGGGCATCTACTTTGTTTCCAGTTCTTTGGTGCCACCAAAAAAATTTAAGGCATTTATTAAGTGACTACCATGTTCCAGGCATTGTATTAAGCACTTTACAAATATTGTCTCTTTTTATCATCACAATAGCCCAGGGAATTAGAGGCTATTATTATCCCCATTTTACAGATGAAGAAACTGAGACAAATAGAACTTAGTTGACTCGCCCAAATTTGAACTCAAGTCTTCCTGATTTCAGTTTCAGGGCTCTATCTACTGTGTCAGTTAGATGTGCCAACATGTACACCAAGTAAAACACCAAGTAGTGGGGGTGGTAGTGAAATGCTAACCACTGGGAGCAAAGAAAATGCCCCTTTTAGGAGGTGGGGCTTGAGCTGAGCCTGGAAGGGAAATGAAGATTCCAACAGGAGGATGGAGAGCATTCCAGGCATAAGGGACGGCCTGTGCAAATGTACAAGAATCAGGAAACAGTGCCATGTACAGCAAACAGCAAATAGGAAAGTCTGGCTACAATGTAAATCATGTATGGGAAAATAATGTCGAATCAATCCAAGAAGATGGGTTGAATCCAGGCTGTGAAGGACTGTTCTGCCAAATAGATTAGCTTATATTTTATTCTAGAAGCCATGGGGAAACATTGAAATTTTTTTTTTTAGCAAGAGAATGACATGGTCAGAGCTATGCATTAGGCATGCCAGTCTGGCAGCTGTATGGAGGACCCAGTAGAGGTGACAGTGGCTGGATGCAGGGATACCAATTTGGAGTCTACAGCAATATTCTTGACAAAAAGTGATGACATTATGAAACAGAAAGGAGGGTTTGTGAGTGGAGAGAAACAGAGAGGTACAAGAGATGTAGAGACAGACTCGACAAGGCTTCACTCTATTGGATATGAAGTATGAAGAAGAATGAAGAGTGGAGTGTGACTCTGAGGTTGTGGCCCTAGGTGATTGTAAGGGTTGTGGTGCCCTTGACAGAAATGGGGAAATTGGAGAAAGGAATGGATTTAGCCAGGAAAATAACGAGCTGTCCATGTCTAATTTGAAATGCTAATGAAATTTAATAATTGAGATGTTTAGCAGGCAATTGGTGATGTTGGATTGCTTTTAGGGAAAGTTCCAGGATAACAGAGAGGAAAGGAACCTTAGAAAGTATTTCTTATAACTGGTCCCTTCCCCTCCCCTAGCCTCAGCACCCCCAGTCATTAAACAAATGAGAAGACAGAGATAGAGGAAAAATGGCCAAGTAGGATCAAACAAGAAGTTATAGACAAAGGTAGGATTAAAGTTTAGATTTCCTTCCTCTTGGCTACTCCCAGGTCTCATTTTCTCTCTCACAAATGTAACGTAGCCACAAACCAAAGCTTTGCATTTACATGGACCACGGACAAGGAATCTGAAGTTCATCTCACTAAATATGTCTCTGGTTCATGGCACCATACATGGCTTCTCCTGCAGCAATCAGGATATGGTTCATATTTAGGTATCCACAAAAAGAAAGGAAAAGGGCCTTTATTTCCCAAGCAAGCATTTGGGCTAGAAAATCATGTATTTTTGTTGTTATTATTCAATTGTTTCAGTCATGTCTGACTCCTTGTGACTCCATTCTGGACTTTCTTGGCAGAGAGATACTGGAGTGCTTTGCCATTATCATCTCAAGCTCATTTTACAGATGAGGAACTGAGGGAAACAGGGGTAAGTGACTGCCCAGAGCCACACAGCTAGTAGGTGTCTGAAGAAAAATTTGAACGCGGGAGGCTGAGTCTTCCTAATTCGAGACTTGGCACTCTATCCACTGCACTGCCTAGCTGCCCAATCATTTATTTAACCCTACCAAAAATTAGAAGGACTCACACCTAAATGTATCAACAGGTAGGATTACCCGTCTTTCCTCTTCAGCAAGTCCCATCCAAAGAACTTTCACAATCCTTCAAACTTTTTTTTTTAATCTTGCTTAGAACACTTTCTATAACAGGAAAACTCTTGAAGTTGCTAATTAGGGAATTCTGACCATCTTGCACCTAGAATCATCTAATTGATAACTTGCATCTTTTGCAGAAATGAAAGCTTAGGACAAGGATCTATTACTGGGAGATAGGGTGGGGTAGGGTGGGTAGAGGTTTATGTCTCTTGATATAACAGCCATTCGTTGCCACTAGGCATTACTGTTGCTGCCTGGAACTGAACTGAATCAATGGCCAGGGCCAGAGCTGTCAAGGAGTGGGCAGGCAAGCCAGAATAGAGGATGGAGCTATGGATCACTGACAGCTCTGGGACCTCCACAGCTCTGCAGGCCATTGGAGGTAGTGGGGAGCTGCCAATAGATCACAGCCCAGCTGCTGACCTTGAGTCTTAAGCAAAGTAGGGAATAAAAGGTCATATTTATTCCATCAGAGCCACGGGAGTCATGAAATATTGGAGTATGGAGAAAGTCAGTCAATACATCATCCTCCGCTACTCAGAACTCAGCTGATCTGTAACCAGGGCTCTGCGGCCTGCTGGGCTAGCCTGGAGCCCATTATCTGGTAGCCATGGAGAGATAGGAGGGAAGACCGGAAAGGGAAGACAGGCAGGGAGACCAGGACTTCATTCCACAAATAGAACTTCAAAGAAGAAACATCGAGCTGAGGATTCTTTGGTTTTATTACATGGTGCCCCTTGATCTGGGTTTAATGAATGGAAAAACAAAACATAAGAAGATACTCGTTCTCTCCCCACATTTACTCATGATTTGGGTAAGTCACTTTTCCTCTATGGGCCTCAGTTTCCTCATCTGTAAAATGAAGGTGTTGGACTAAATCAGTGGTGTTAAATGCTCAAATAGAAATGGGGCCCACCAGACCACACACAAGGATCCTTGTGGGACACATTGACACATACTAATATTGTCTGTGTTTTATTGTATTTATTTTGTGAGCTATTTCCCTAGATACCTAGGTGATATAGTAAATAGAGTAGAGGACTTGGAGTTAGGAAGACTTGAGTTTGAATCTTGACTCAAGGGGCGGCTAGGTGGCACAGTGAATAGAGCACTGGCCCTGGAATCAGGAGGACCTGAGTTCAAATCTGACCTCAGACACTTAACACAAAAACTAGCCGTGTGACCTTGGGCAAGTCACTTAACCCCAACTGCCCTCCAAAAAGCAAAAAGAAAAAAAATTAAAAAAAAAAGAATCTTGACTCAGACATTTACTAACTTCATGCCCTTAGGCAAGCTACTTAAACTCCCTGTGGCTTAGTTTCCTCATCTGTACAATGGGGATAATAATATTGCATACCTCACGGGTTGTCGTGAAGATCAAATGAATTAACACATGTAATGTACTTCTGCAAACTCTTATTTTTGGTTGGTTTTGTTTGTTTGTTTTTTGTTTTTTGCTTTTTTGGAGGGGGGAGGACAGGGCAGGGCAATTGAGGTTAAGTGACTTGCCCAAGGTCATGTGACTAGTAAGTGTTATGTGTCTGATGTTGCATTTGAACTCAGGTCCTCCTGACTCTATGGTGGGTGCTCTACTTACTGTGCCACCTAGCCTCCCCCTTTGTATTTGTTTTTTTTTTTGCTTTTTTGGAAGGGTGAGTCAGGGCAATTGGGGGGCAGGGCAACTCAGGAGGAAACTCTTAATGTACAATATAAATGCTAGCTATTATTACTGCTGGTGATGATGATGATACAAATTTATTGTTATTATAATGATTTCACATTAAGTACTTTTTCTAGGTTAGGTAGGAGCCTCCATCCCTCCCAGAAACTGCTTCCCAATCTTATCCATGGGTGAGATGCACCTGGCACAGGGGATAGAGTTGGCCTCATAGTCACTTCAAGTCCCATCTCTGATATATATTGTCTTGTGACCCTGGGCGTGTCACTTTAATGCATCTCCTTCCTCCCCCACCCACGTCCTCACACACACTAGGGCAAATTTATAGAGTATAAGTTGAAGAACAGGTTGCAGACAGGTCTGTCTTGGCAGAGGGAGTCTACTCCCTGGAGATTCTAAGCAATGCAAAAAACTCTGTGGCTCAGTTTCTTCATCTGAAAATCAATGAAATCATAGGTGTGTTAGAAAAAAAACTCACCCCCCCACAAAAAAACAAGGGGGAGGCAAGGGGGAGGTTCTCTTTTCTACTCCTAAACTTTGATTTTATGACTGACTTTTCCCCAGTAGTCCTTACTACAGTCATTGGTTCCCCGATTGAAGAAAATACACTCCATCTAAGCTCCTGAGTTTCAGGTGACCCTAACCTTGCAATCTCATTTCCCCAACTTGTGGCGCAATGGACAGAGAAGTAAGCCTGGAGTGAGGAAAAACTGAGTTCAAATCCAGCCTCAGATACTCACTAGTTGTGTGACCCTGGGCAAGTCATTTAATCTCCCTCAGCCTCAGTTTCCTCATATGTAAAAAGAGGAATAATAACACCTATCTCACAAGGTTGTTACAAAGGTCAAGTGAAATACTCTACAATAATGATAAATATGAGATAAAGCCCTTAGTATAGTATTTGGCTCACAGTAAGTTCTTAAGAAATGCTTCCAGCTATAGACCTAGCATCCCATAATGTAAGTGACTTCCTTGGGCTCACACAGGCATACTATGATCAGATATAAGATTCAAACCAAGGTCTTCTAACCCCAGCATTCATTCCACTGTCCCCCAACTGGCCAGTGGACACCCACTCATGACCATCCATCCTCATCTCATTCCATGGCATCTCTCAGGCTATTTATTCCTGCTGAGTGCCTTCTGCCCCGCTCCATTCCTGGGCTTTGTTAGACTCCCCACCACGTTCTTCTTTCCTGCTGATGATGCAGACATAGGCTTTTTCAAAAGAAGACTTCACTGGGGAAACAAAGAGAAAATAAACAAAGCATAAATGCCTAGAAAGGCCTAATTTGACCATTTCTATGGACCTGGCTGTATTCAGACACCCAATGGCGGTCTCTTAGCTGGTGCACCCAGTAGTGGGAGAAGAGCCAGACCAATTAGCTGATGGCATCTAAGACCAATTCACATCAATAAACAGTGCTGAATAGACTCCCAGGAAATTATAGGCATTGACATTTAAGAAGACCTTGTACAATCACATATTTGTAGCCCAGAGACATTGAAATGCATTTAACTGGATCTCTTCACTGCTAATTGTTCCCTGGAGACTGGCTAGCCAGCCCCTAGGCTTGGGGAGGGGTGGTAGTAGAAGGGAATGATTATTAACTATACATTCTTTATTCCTAATCATAATCAGGACACAAAATCAAGTGCTAGGCCTCAATCTCTGAAAACCCAACTAAGAAAGGAAGCCTTTTAATGAGCCAGGTAACCTGCCTTCCATGCTATCCCCCCAAGCAACCAGAATCAACCCTGAGATCACACATTCCACTGACTGGGAGATCAGAGGAAAGTTGTGTGTGGGGGGCGGCATGGTTGGGGAGAGATATAATTTATTATTATTAATAATAACTAGAATTTGTTCAGCTCTTTAGAGGGTTGCAAAGTACTCTATGTATACCATCTTATTTGGTTCTTACAGCAACCCTGTGAGGTAGGTGCTATTATAATAACTGCATTTCATAGATGAAGAAAATGAGACCACTAGAAAGTGAGTGAGTTGGCCGAGATCAGACAGCTGTAAAGTATCTGAGGTTGGAATCATAAGACCATAGAGCTGGAAGGGACTTTAGAGTTCATCAAGCCAAGTCTCTCATTTTACAGAATGAAAAACTGAGGCATGGACATGAATGTGATTTGTCCAGAGCTATTCAGCTAGCAAGTGTCTTAGGCAGAATTTGAACTCGGGCCTTCTTGACCCTATCCACTGGGCCATCTAGTTTTCCTAACTTGATTCATTATGCCACCTAGATGGCTCAGTAATTTAAATACGCAGAGAAGCTCTACCATTTGCCTCCCACTTACAATGCTCTGAAAATAAGCAGCCAGAGACCCAGAGTCGATGCTTCTATCCCAGGGTCCTACCAAATCTAAATACCCTCATTAGCCCCTTGCCCTGGTCACCCCTTTCCTGATAATTTCTTTTTTCACTGCTTGGTTACTTTCTGATATAGACAGCCTTTCTCCTATGTTCTTGGGAGCTTAGAACCATAAAATGCAGTTACAAGGGACATGAGTAGTCACTAAGAGACAGCAATGGGGGTAGTGGATGGTGTGCTGGCCTTGGGGTCAGCAAGACAACTTTGGTCCTTGCTGTGTGGCCTCAGTCATTTAACTCTCAGATCCTTGGGGTCTTCAGCTATAAAATCCTTAAGATAGGTAGATAAGGGAGGTAGTAGTTACCTCACAAGAGTTCTAGGAAGGCTCAAATGGGAGAGAATAAGGACAGGCCCTAGACCTGTGTTTTCATTGATTTATGGATCTCCTAAATGAGGACAGTCCCTTCACTAGTGTATGTTAGCACCTTCTCTGAAACTTAGAGTCTTAGAAGGTTGCCTAGAGCACTGAGAGATTAAGTGATTTGCTCCTGGTTACAGGACCTTTCTCAATTTTAAGGCACTATGCGATATCAGATACTCCTTTCTAAACCAAATATGTCAAACACACAGGCTGCACATGGCAGACGATACTCCCAAGTGAGCACGAATCAGGTTAAAAGAAAATTGGGGAAAATGTAACAAAAGAAATAAAAATATAAAAAAATAGATAATAATTAACATGTGGTTTTCTAAGTCCATATGCAGCCCATAGGTATCCTTACATATAGTTGAATGTTCTCCATTTCTATGACAGCACTGGTGGTGGACACCACTTCTTATTTTAAAAATGGGGAAGCTGATACTCCAAAGCCTATGGTCATGTGAATGATATGATAAACACTTTAACTCTTCTTGGTTAGAGATTCTCTTTGTACTTCCTCCACCCCCTTCAAGTGGTCCATGACTAAGTTTGTGGCTATAACTGTTCATGGATAGGGTAAGCCCCTCCCTTACATGACATGAGAAACTTGCTGAGGAAATGCATTTCCTTTCCATACCTAATGAATTCCTTCCCCTGCCTGTCTGACTTCCTTAGAATGTCAAGGAAATGATAAGGAGATACAGAGACCAGAGAAGTGCTGAGTGTTTCCCTCCTGTCCATCAGGAAGAAAGGGGGGAACAAATACTTTGGGGGGCAAGGGCAACAGTGAAGAGCAACTTTGCATCTCTGGAAATTGAACATACAATTGTCCTTTGTTTTTTCTTTTTGGAATGGGGTCTGTTTGAAACTCAGCCAGAGGATCCTTAATAGAGGATGGTGAGATTTAAACTTAGCACACATAGTGTGAACACAGTGGAAATGCTACCCAAGGAAGAAGGAGGCAGTCTGTCATTTCATGAATAACTGCATACCTACTATGTGCCAAGTCCTTGTACTGATGACTTAGGGATACTCCCACTTGACAGAGGAGATACAGACTGTCTTTGGGAAGCTCCAAAAGTGAGGAATTGAAACAGTCTATGTTCTCAGGGAGGCCCCAGTCTGATTGGAAAGGCTCAGATCCTCTCCTTGGTAAATGCCCCCTAGAATAATAGGAGAAGTATATTTTCTGGCCTTCAGGAGATTTCAGCCTGTTAGAAGAGGCATGACAACACACACATGCGTGCATGCACACACACACATAATACACACATGCAAAGTGACTAAAAAGTACCTTCAATACAATATATCATCAAGATCAGGGGAATAGAGTTTGAATCTAGTATGATCCAAAAGATCCTGGCTACACCACATTCATCATTACCCCCTGTCCTCTTCTTCACCAGTCAATTAATCAGTCAAGAAGTATTGATTACGTACCTACTCTGTACCAGGTCCTGTACTAGGTGTTGGAGAGACAAAGACAAAGACTGATATCATCCCAACTTGCCATGAGCTTACAGCCTAATGGTTGTTGGTTGTTGTCCTTTATTCTCAAAGAGGACCAAAATGACTTCACCATGCTAGAGCCAAGTTTCAGTGTTCGACTATGGCTGATCAGACCAGTATGAGCTCAGAATGCCCTACCACAGGTCAGGCACAAAGAGTCCATGTGAACGTTTGGGGTAGATTCTCTAAATTTGCACATCCTGTGTTTCCTTTGAGCTATTTCAATTCTGCTTTGCTCACAGAACACAACACCTTTTCTGATGTGGGCACACCATGCTGAGCAGTCCTATGCCAGTGTCTCCCAGGTCATACAATCAATTCCAAAGTACTTCAAAGAGACCTTGAGAGAGTCCTTGTATTGCTTCTTCTGTCCATGATATGAGTGCTTGCCCTATGTGAGCTCTCCATAAAATAGTCCTTTGGGAAAACATATATTTTGCATTCAAACAATGTGACCAACCCATCAGAGTTGCTCTCTCTGAAGCAGAGTTTGAATGCTTGACAGTTTAGTTGGAATTAAGAACCTCAGGGTCTGGCACCTTATCCTTCTGGGTGATCTTCAGAAACTTCCTAAGACAATCCTAATAAAAGATGACAGAACACATAGAATTGTATAATCAGTGCGCCTATATATACATACATACACATGTACATACATACATACGAGACTTTTTCAGGGCTGCTCATCTACCTTTAGTGTCCAACGGTCACTCAGCTCTCACCTTCTCAAAGAAGCTGTAACACACACAGTGGCTACACCCCAGTAAAACTGTCCTCATCAGTCAGATCAAGCCAGGCTGAGGGTAACCCATGGATCTCAAACCCTTCAGTCAGTCAGGGGGGTGTCTACTCCAAGTGTATGAATACTTATCCCCCCCAGTGGAATGGGCAGATAAGAACAATTTGCAGCTGAAGCAGGCACTGTGGAGCTGGGGAGGTCGTTCATTCTATGCAGGACCATCACCAGTCATCCTGACTTTTGTCTTGTCATTGGACTTTGATGACTCTGGAAGAAAGAGTGAGGCTGTGTGCATCTCTGCCTCACTTAAATCCAATTCACACTGGAGTCAAGATGTCACCCCTTATAGAACAAAGGACAAACAATAAGAACATACACACACACACACACACACACACACCAACAAACATGCAAAGTACTTAAGTACAAGGTATTTGGAGAAGGTAGAGCATTAGCAGTTGGTGTAGGGTGGGGGTTGGGGGAGCTAGGAAAGGCTTCATGAAGAAGATGATACCAGAGACACCTCAAATGAAACAAAAGATTCTGACCTAAAGACTCACACACATGCTTGATCTGGTACTGGGTGCTAGCAACTATGCTCTCTGTAGACACAGTCGTGGACTTAGAGTCTAAAGCAGATAATATTCATATGACTAGATAATCAAAAGGTGTTGCTGCAATATGAAAGCCAGGGAAGCTGAGCTATGGAGACGGCAAAGTAGCACCTCCTGTTAATAGGCTTGATAATCACACCACCCTCTCTCTCATGTTGGAGTTACCTGTGGCTTCCACATTAAAAAAAAAGAAACAGAGGAAGAAGGAGTCCTTGCCAGCAAACTTGGCCCACTACACTTCCTTCCTTCCTTCCTTCCTTCCTTCCTTCCTTCCTTCCTCCCTCCCTCCCTCTGCTTCTTTCTTTCTTTCTTTCTTTCTTTCTTTCTTTCTTTCTTTCTTTCTTTCTTTCTTTCTTTCTTTCTTTCTTTTTCTTTCATTCTTTCTTTCTTTCTTTCTCTTTTTTGGCTTAGCTTGAGGTCAGTCTACAACTACTGCTCACACAAAATGTCCTTCTACATTGCCTCTGAACACTGGCACCACAGAAGGAGGAGGAGAGGAAACTATATCATGTACCAGGAAAATAGAACCAGGACCTCATATTCTGTTATCCCAAAGAAATTTAGGACTTCTTCATTTTGATGAATTACTGCATCTCTCGGCTTCAGGCATTTTCTCTGACTGTCACCTGTACCTACAATGCTCTCCCTCCTCTGCTACACCTACTGACCCCTCTGTCTTTTTTTAAGTCCCAACTAAAATCTCATCTTTTACTGGAAGCCTTCAAAAACCCATCTTAATTCTATTGCCTCCCTTCAGTTAATTATTTCCTATGTATCCTCACATAGATTGCTTTGTGTTATCCCTCCCATTAGAGTGTGAGCTCCTTGAGGGAAAAGACTATTTTTTGCCTCTTTTTTTTAAAATTTTAATTTATTTTCTTGGTTACATCATTCATTTCCACAAGGTTTTGAGTTACAAATTTTCTCCCCTTTTTGTCCCTACCCCCCAGCCCAGAACATTGATCCCATTGTAAGACCCCTCCCA
>CM053593.1:208823674-208873228 GCA_028646575.1 Pseudocheirus occidentalis
AAGAGCCCTTGGCCTCGATGGATCACATCAGCCCCCCTGCTATCTGCAGGCTGAGGGCTCTGAAGCAGCCCAGTGGAAGCCGCTGTGGCTCTCAGCCGTTCCTGCTGCTACAGCTGCCTCCTGCTGCCTCCTTGCCCTGGGAGCAGTTTGGCCGGACCTGCTCTTCTCCTCCCCAGTTAGCAAAATCCACTGACCTTTCTCTTAGCCTTTTTATCTTCTGGCCTGATAGATGTGGTAATTGTGCCTCCAGTGCAGCTGATCTGCTCTTCTATAGTCCCGGCTCCCTGCCAGATGCCCCAGGGCCTGAGCCCGCAGGGTTTAGGCCGGGGCTCCCAGACTGCTGCGAAGAGCCCCGCCTGCTGCGCTGCCTGTAGCAACAGATGTGCTTTCTGTCTTGTGGAGAGTTTTGGAGCTTGAAAATCTGTTTTAGAGTCCCATTTTATGAGTTTTTTAGGGTGTTTGTGTGGGAGCTGTGGTGCTTTGCTGCTTCTACGCCACCATCTTGGCTCTGCCCCCCACGCCCAGGTTTTTTTTGCCTCTTTTTGTTTCCCTAGCCTTTAGCCTGGCACATAGTAGGTACTTGATAAATACTGATGGATTGATAGAGACTGTGGAGACCAAATGCCTAAGGATCTGGGGGCAGGCCTAGACCTCTTTCCTCATCAGCTAAACCCAACTCTGCGGAGATGCTGACAAGGGCTCCCTTGCTGTTTCTGTACTTATTCTGGCATAATTTCCAATGATCTCCATGATCACTCAGCTGGATGTTAACTAACATTCTTGTCATTTGTCTTGTAAAGATTCTTGCAAGAAAAAAAGTGGAAAAGGTAGAGGAAAGGAGGATGTCTAGAATATAGGAATCCCCTTCCTTCCATCCATGGCATCTAGAGCAACGGTTCTCAACCTGTGGGTTTTGTTCAATTTGTAACAATTAAAATACATCCTGCATGTCAGATATTTATGTTACAATTCATAACAGTAGCAGAATTATACTTATGAAGTAGCAACAAAAATAATTTTATGGCTAGGGGTCACCACAAAATGAGGAACTGTATTAAAGGATTGCGGCATAAGGAAGGTTGAGAATCGCTTCTCTGGATATTATACAGTTTATCAATGGCCTTCCTAAACTTTAGTGCTCAGTACAGAAAATAACGGGCAACTAGGTGGCACAGTGGATGGAGTGCCAGGCCTAGAGTCAGGAAGATCTGAATTCAAATCTGGCCTCAGACCTTTATTAGCTGTGTGACCCCAGGCAAGTCACTTCACCCTGTTTGCCTCACCTAGTAAATGAGTTGGGGAAAGAAATGTCAGAAAACCCTAAATAGGGTCACAAAGAGTCAGGCACAGCTAAACTGACTGAACCACAATAACACAGAAGATAATACTCCAGATGAGGCCTGGGTCAGGTCAGTGTACAAAGGGACTGTTACCTCCTTGTTCCTGGAAATTGTTTCTCTCAATACACCCCAAGATCAAATCAGTTTTTGATCATCCTATCTAGCAATATACTAAAACCCAAGAGTGTAAACCACCTTGTGACAGTCAATTATTAATTATTCAGTGTGAGCATTTACACCTTGGAAATAAGCAAATGTTACAAATCAGGGTTTGATTTAGTGTTTTGTTGAATATCTAAACTTTAAAAAGTAATGGAAAATTGTTAATAATGTATATATACATATATGTATATGCACACAAATGTATGTATATACGTACATATGCATACACATTATGTGTGTATATATGCATACACATATATGTACATATATATGCATACACACATATATGTACATATATATATATATGCACACTTTTTTTTTCCTGAACAGCCAATTGTTAACCATTTACAAGCATACTTTTGGATGAATATATTGTTTACTCACATTAAGCTTGCCATCTACTAAAATTCCCAGATTTTCTTTTTTCACGTGAAGTGCTATATGTTTCCCCATAGTATACTTATACAATTTTTGTACCTAATTGTAAGATTTTATTTTCTCCCCTATTCACCTCAGTTACTCTACAGATATTCATTATACACTTATTATATGCCAGGCACTGTGCTCTAACCCAAGGCTTTTCAAACTTTTTCCACCCCTTCAGAACTTCTTAAACTGTGGATCATGACCCCATGAGGTTGTGGATCTTACAGATCTTTCCTGTCTCCCATTATGTTAATTCCTCATCCCAGGTTCTTGCCACCTGTAGATATGACAAGCATGTTATCTGCACCTTTATCCAAGTCATTGAAAAAATGTTAAAAAAAAACATAAGGTCAAGCAGAGATACTTGGGCACTACACTTGAGACCTCCTGCCAAGAATTTCCCCATAAATATAAGTCAAACTCACTCACCCATGATTTTCAGATTCTATTCCCTTCTCTCTCTCTCTCTCTCTCTCTCTCTCTCTCTCTCTCTCTCTCTCTCTCTCTCTCTCTCTCTCTTTGAAGGGGGACAGTATTTGTCTTTGTCCTGTCCTGCAGACCTCTTCCACTGTCCATGAACTTTCAGATATCATTGACCATGCTTCATTAATTGCACCTGCCAATTATTTCTCCAATTAAGGTTGTGGTTTATACGGGCAATGTGATGTGAATTTACACAGGGCAGTGAGACACTCTCTTCTTTTCTTTTTACTTAATCCTGGGCATCAACTCTCATCTTAGCCATTTTGATTTTCTCACTTCCAGTATGATAATCATTCTCCTTAGCAGAGAAAATAGAAGCAAAATTTAAAACTGAGCCACTTTGCCTTCTCACAGTTGCCATAATCTCATCCACCCCAAGCAGTGGTACCAAGCCTTCTTTGATCAATCATCTTTTTCTCAGTTTGGATTTTTTTCCCCTGACTTCCCTTGATAGTCTCTGCTAATTCTGATTTTTATTATTCCTGAATCTGTGTTTACTTATAGGACTCTATTTCATGCTTCAAAAAAGTTTTTCCAGACTTATCTTTTTAAAATCTTAAGTTTTTTGGAAGATCTTTGTGCATCTATTTCAGACTCTTAACATCCTACAAGATCGAACCAGTCTTAGTACTCACACCTCTCTAATTGGAAAATGGAACTGTGAATCCCAAAGCCTCCATGTAAGGCGAGGGCCCAGGCCTACCACCTTTTCATTTCCCACCTGACTCTACCCTTTTGGATTTCATTGGACTTCTCCATCATGCCCCCATGTGGCTACATTCTCTTCCCCATACCCAATTTTCAGCTTCCTTTTGTGTATTGGTATTTACCGTTAGATAGTAATCTCATTGAGGGATGCAACTATATTTTTATTTGTATTCCTAGACCTTAGCACAGTTTCAGACACAGAGTAGGTACTTAATAAATACATATTGACAGACAACTGCCATTTCCCTTCTTCAATGGAGTTGTTTCCCTTAGTACTTGAAGTGCTGAACCTGGGTCTCATGAACTTTTCATTTTCATATCTTGATGTGAAACTTTGGGTTTCTTGTCTTCTCCCCCATAGCTCCCTGCTTCCTCCTCCCAACTCTGTTTAGCTTTCCTTTGTATGCTGTCTTCCCCTATTTAATTTTAAGTTCCTTGAGGGAAGGGGCTGTGTTTTACCTTTCATTAAATCACTAGTGCCTGGTACAAAAAAAAAGTGCTTAACAAATGTTTATTGACTATTGACTGTGTCACAGGTTATGTCCAGCTTTCCTCTCCTTTATCATAAACTCTAGGAGGGAATGGTCACTTCCTTCCACCATATTCCTCTCATTTCTACTTCAGCAAACTTACTATGAATCAGATCCAGAATAGAATTCCCCTTTGCTGGTTTCTCTACCATAATTTGCATTAAGGCAAATCAGGAAGGTATGAGTAATTCTGCTTTTGGCAGTTGTCTGGATAGCTGAATTTGCCCATCACTATCATATATTACATCTGTGCTAGGCTTGTGAGTAGTCTCTCAAACTACTTCTCTATTCCCTTTCTGATCAGAATTCTGTCCAAGAATACATCTCTGATCATAGTAAACCTCATGAGTTCCCCTGGTTCTGATGAAGCCTGTAGACCCCTTCTCAGAATACCTGAAATAAAATATACATGAATACAAAGAAAAACAAAGGTTGGTGAAAATAATGATATATCTCCCTCTGGCCTTGTAACTTCACAGAACCTCGTAAATTATCCATAGACTCTTTGGGGGTCCATCAATCCTAAATTAGAATCTCTTATCTAAAATGTTTCTTCTAATGATGATTGAAATTTCAACAGAGGAAAAATAAAATTCCCCATTTGTTCAAGATCCCTTTTTCACAATGAGAGACTCCTTGTACTGAGTTGAATATTGCAATGTGTGTGAGTGTAAAGTGTCATGGATTCAGTCAGAAGATCTGGATTCTAATCCCAACTCCAACATTTCCTGGCTAAGTGACAGTGGACAAGGTAATCAACCCCTCTGAATCTCAGTTTCCTCGCCTATAGTTATCCCTGAAGTCCTTTCCAATTCCAAATCTGATTCGATACTATCTCTGGATTCTCTTAAGGGGTCAGATCATTAAGGCATGGTGGTACGTACCTGTAGTCTTTGCTACTGGGGAGCTGAAGATGGTGGATCACTTAAGTTCTGGAGTTCTGTACTGCAGTAGGTTAAGTTAGTGCCATGCCAATATCCATGCCAAGTCTAGCAGCAAAATGGTGAGATCCTAAGGAAAGGAGAGCCACCAGCCTGCATGAAAAAGGGCAAAATGGCCCATATTACAAATAGAACAGATCAGAGTTTCTGTGTTAATCAGTAGAGAGAGTAGAGGAGGAAGAAGAAAGGAAGGAAAGAAGGAAGAAGGGAGGGAGCAAGGAAGAAGAGTAGGAAGGAAGGAAGGAAGGAAGGAAGGAAGGAAGGAAGGAAGGAAGGAAGGATCATCACAGAAAGGTAACCCACTAAGTCCCTAACACCTTACTGTGAATGAATTTTATCTAGATCATTTTCTCAGAGGATACTGGGTAGTAGGAGAGTTGTGGGAGGACTGAGAGTTTTTTTCTTTCCTTGTTGTCATAAATAAGGAGTAAAAATAGAAGATGCCTCAGAGCTACTCAGAATTGGGTCAACTTGGCCTAATCAACTTCCCCTTGTATTTTATTGGGCTCAGATCAGCGTCCCAGGTCTCTGACACCACTCACAGACAGAGAGTCATGGATACCCATACAAGGTATCCCTATTCTCACAGGAATTCACAGACCCAAACCTGAGTGAGTGAGTTCCAAGGGAGACACACTTTGACTCATATAAATGGGCACTAAGGATTAGCATTCCAGTGCAGCAAATAAGGAGCTCCCTGAAATCATCTCAGTTGTGGAGCACAATATACTGAATCCAATAATAACCTTACCTGATAAAGCAAAAAGCAAGTATCAGAACAAATCATCAGCATGACCTTGGGTGTTGGCAGCTCCCTACTGTCAAATTGATGATGTATCAACTGATGAATTACCTGTCCTAGTTGCATGAATGCAACTGCATTTCCTATTTATGATCAACATCTCTGTCTCAGAAATGGGCATCCTGGAGTGAACCCTAAGCAGCCATAGTCTTATTTCTCACCAGTCAAGTATCCTTGAAGTTTTACTTAAGGTTTGGTAACTGTAAGTGGATAATAATGACAAGGTTGCAGGCAAGGACTGAAGGCAGGGAGAAAGTAGAGAATGGGGTTTAGGACCTAAAGAGAAAGTTTTATTTTATTTTAAATTTTTTCTTTTGCTAAGTTTTTATTCATTTTGATCTTAAATACAAAAAGATGGTGAAAAGGGGGAACATTCCCATGTATACAGCACAACATAAAAAGAGGATTCAATATAAAATCATGAATTTCTATTTTACACTGTTTTTTAAAACAAAATGAGTAATAAATGCTACACATCATTTTCAAAGCTACCCTGCTTTTCTGTGCTTCCTTCCAAGTCTTCTTTTGTTCTCTGCTGTGCACTTTTGCCCTTTGTCCCTCCCCACCGTACCCTAGAGAAAAGTACCATTAGATACAAAGATGTGTGAGTGAGTATGTGTGTGTGTGTGTGTATGTGTTAAACAAGAGAAAGTTTTAAACTCCCCCCTTTACTGGGCAAGAACACAGACTCTGACCAACTTTTACCTTCTGCCCCTGCCACTTATCAGTCATTCAATTGTCATTAAGTTCTGCTTTATGCCAGGCACTCTACTAGGCACTGAGACTGGGACTGAGTAGGTAGAGGGACCGTTAGGATCTATGGTTATCGCCATGAATGATGGTAAGACCTTAGACTGGTAAAACTGGAAGAAACATTGGAGGCCATTTAATTCCAACCTTTCCTATTTTATGAAGGAGAAAACTAAGTCTCAGAGGGGGTGTGACTTGCTCAGAATCACACAATAAATGGAAGATCAGGTCTTCTGCCCCCCCTCCAATACAATAAGCCTTCTGCTATGTCTTATCTGATGTCTTTTTGTTGTTGTCAGTCTCTGCTTGAACCTGGTTTGCCCATCCATAGGCTTCAAAACAGGTAGATATAGTGCTGAGTTTGGAGTCAGGAAGACACAAGCTGTGTGACCCTAGGCAAGTCACTTTACCCTGTTTGCCTCAGTTTTCCTCATCTGTAAAATGAGCTAGAGAAGGAAATGGCAAACCACTCCAGTATCTTTGCCAAGAAAATCCTTGTTTTGTTAATTTTATTCATTGATTTATAGAGTATTGTAGTAGAAACTAAGGGAGATAGAAAGTTTAGATAGGACTCAGACTCTACCCTCATGGACCTCACAGTCTATTTTTTAAAAATCAGTGAATTTGGAGTCAGTATAGTAGAAAGACCATAAAATCTGGAGTCAGAAAACTTAGTTTGCATTTCTAGTTCAGACACTTGACTAACTACAGAACTGTTGACAACCCACTTCCTCTCTCTGAGCCTCAGTTTCTTTACTTGTAAAATGAATGACTTCTAATTCATAAAATCTCATGTCCCTAGCTGCTGTTGATCTAGGTGCTCTTGTGTTATATTCTTGTGATATATAGATGTGTTTATGTATATACAGAGCATAGTGCTATCTTACATGGAGGATAGAGTATAGGAAGAAGTCAGAGGGAGGGTGATTGCAAAACCTCAGGAAGTCCACATGTTTTCCATTAGTGAAAGCCAGAGTGATAGTAATGGCAGGGTGTGCTGGTGCTCTGATATAGTCCTAGAATCAATAATTTGTCTGAAAAGCCATGGAATCCTATTTGAGCCACCATAGTCATCTATGGCTCTTAGCAGACCTCCCCCAAACCCGGACAGAAGAATTCACTTTTTTGACAGGCACAGAATGTAATCTCCTTAACTCCAATTATCTCAGCTCTTCTTGCTCTGGAAACAATGGGGAGATTCAGAAAAGGTGACTATTAAAGCCAGGTTGTGGCAACCTATGACCTTGGCAGTGAGGAACCCTTAAAGCTAATATAGGTAATACCCTCTCAGCCACCACCACCTCTAACATGAGTATTTTTTCCTTTTCTTTTTCCTTTTTTCCTTCCTTTTCTATCCCACTTTTTTCATCTTCTCCTCTCTCTTTCCTTTTATCTTCCCTTCTCTTTCTTTTATTTTTTCCTTATCTCCAAATTCTTTTCTTTGATATGTTTCCTCCTTCTTCCCTTTGTCTTCTTCCTTTCTCTTTTATTATCCTTTTTCTCTCTTTCATCATCTCCCAGTTTTTCTTCCTGATTCTACATCCCTGCCTCTGGTCCAGTCTCAACCTTGATGGAGATTCTCAGGCCCAAAGGATTTCCTTCCCCTGCTGAGGAAGATTGAGGGAGAAGTGGTGTCACTTATCATGATAAAAATCTGTGATAAGGAAACTGAGGCACCAAGTTCTGAACATGATCAATTTATTAGTATGGCCAGCAAATACCATTTGGATTTCTCAATAGTTAAGGATGCACCTGGCAGTCAGAGCAGCTCTTTTACAGAGTTAACAAAGGTAGCAGATTATATAAGGTACAAAAATCATCCAGTGATGCTAATTACATCTATGACGATGATTGGTCTGATGAAAAAAGTGGAGAATGGGCTCTACTTGGCTTGACCTAGAGGCCAGATTTCCACAGCCCAGGCCAACTGGAAAAAATACAAAATCTTCAGGAAAGTCTTGTGGTAGGCAAACATCTTACCTTAAGATTATTGTCGTTTAGTTGTCCAGTCATGTCCTGATAGACTATAGCCAATATGGTCCATAGGCCTTCTGGTCTCATGGAGTGAGCCCTGACCTGGAAGTCAGGAGTAGTGACTTATCTTCTCAGCTCTGCCAATCATTTGTTGGTTGATTTGACTTAGGAAGTGTCCAAGGCCAGATTTGAACCCAGAAAGGTGAGTCTTCCCAACTCCAGGCCTGGCAATCTGTATCCTTCTAGATAAGTCCAGAGTCAAAGACTCTTTTGACTTGGGATAAGACAGGAGCTATGGCCAGATGGACTACAGTCTAACAAGGCATTTTTTTAAAACCAGGTTCTGAGCCCCAGCCGCCAATTGGAGAGCCGATTAGCTTGATGACAATACAAGTGCAGCTAGGAAAGCCAAGCATGGCTAGTGCCAGCATAATCAAACAATCATCAGTATGACAGCCAGGGGAATAGATCTCACAGGCTTTTTAATGGGAAGGGTGGGTTCTCATCAGCATTCGAAGGGTGAGCTGAAGAACCTCTGTGCTTATGGGGGAGAGGGGAGAGGATGGCTGATAGCAGGGAAGCAAGAACATGGAGACAGGAGATTTGTTAGCAGCTTCTCTACTGGAAACTTTTTAGAAAACAAGATGCTAGACCACTTATATACACAATAACACAATGCCTGCACCCACCTAAATCACTGGCAGGAACGAATTCATGCCCCTTCAGACTCCTACACACTTACGAATACAGACAGCCCCTTCACACAAGGGCCATCCTGGGTAGAGGTGGAGTAGCTGGTCCAATTTTAGGAAGGATGAGAGCGTGAAGAAAGAATACCTATCAGACGCCTGGGTGACTACAATGCTTCAGCTAAGAATGAAGCCTTCTTCCCTTCAGAAGCTTAGGGATCAGGTTTAAGTCAACACCATGTCTGAGAGGAGATATGGAGGGGCTTTACTTTCAACCTGAGAGGCAGTGGGCTTAACTGCTAAGAGTGCTTGATTTGGAGTCGAAAGAGTTGGGTTCAAACTTTGGCTCTGATACTGCCCACTGGTACGACTTTAGGCAGGTCATTTAACCCCCTTGGGCCTCCGTTTCTTGATATGTAGAATGAGGAGACTGCACAATATAGTCCCTTAGCCTAAGGTTCCTTCCAGGTTTAGAGCTTTTAAGTAATGTCAGACTATTTCCTGAGAGGGTGGGGGCTGAGGGAGCAAGAAGGCTCTGAACAGCTGAAAAGATGAGGAGGACTTCTGGAAAGGAAGAAACTAGAGGCTGAGGGCACTGAAGAGAAATGTATTCTGCTTGACATTTCTACCCTGCCCCACCCCAGGTTCCATACTATCTAAACACATGTTCATGTATATATGGACTTTTTGTTGTTGTTTAGGCGTTTCAGTCATATCTGACTCTTCATGACTCCAGTTGGGGTTTTCTTGGCAAAGATACCCAAGTAGTTTGCGATTTCCTTCTCCAGCTCATTTTACAGATGGGAAAATTGAGTCAAACAGGGTTATGTGACTTACTCAGGGTCACACAGTTAGTAAGTGTCCAAGGCCAGATTTGAACCCAGAAAGGTGAGTCTTCCCAACTCCAGGCCTGGCAATCTATCTACTTCACCATTTTTAGCTGAACCTACACATCTATATTCACCATCCTACAGAACACACACACACACACACACACACACTCTCACACACACATTCTCACACACACATTCTCACACACACACAAACATCCCTCCACTCACATAACTACATTGAAACAATTACACACAGCCCTACATATGTGGTACATTAATTCTTCCACATAAGGACATACACTCATGCACTTTACGTGTCCATATGCTCCTGGTAGACAAGTCAGCCAGTCAGCCAGTCAATAAACATTTATTAAATGTTTCCTATGTATGCTCCAGGTACCATTTAAATGTTGGGTTTATAAAGAAAGGCAGATGGTATGTAGGGTACTGGGTTTCACTTCTTTAAATAAGTTGAGTGAGGGATTCTGGGGAAAAATGGCTTCTCCCAAATAGCTCTCCCATCACTGGCCCTGCTTTCTAAAATTATTCTACTAGGGAACTATTCTTTTGTTTTTAAATCACTGCCTTACAAACTGTTTTTTAAGGCAGGTATCCTTATAAGGTGGTAAGATTTTCAGTTCAATTCAGCATGTATTAAGTATTGACTATGTTCAAGGCATTGGGTGAATAAAGCAGATAAAGAGCAGGGTCTGGAGTCAGAAACACACATCGTCCTGAGTTCAAATTTGGCCTCAAAAACTCATGAGCTATTTGACCCCAGTAAGTTACTAAATTCCCTTGCCTCAGTTTCTCCATCTATAAAATGAGCTGGAGAAGGAAATGGCAAACCACTTCAGCATCCTTGCTGAGAAAACTCAAATGAGGTCACAAAGAGCCAGACATGACAAAAAAAATGACTGAGCAAAAAAAATGTGCAAGATGTTATATTGGACTCTAGAGATACAAACATAAAAAATATCGGATTCTGGCCTTCAAAGAAACATGTTTAATGGTTCGATGTTAAGAAAACTTACTTTGCTTCTTGGATGGTTGTGGGACCACCAATGTGGGTATTTTGGATACTTATGGAGATCACAATTCATCTGTGCCTGGCCCTGCTTCACTGCTCTTGTGTGTGTCTTCCAATTAGTTTGTACCAGAAAGACTGCCCAGTATGGCAGGGGTCTTCCTTAAGCTCTCCTACAATCTCCAGGATGGATTTACTAGCTGTTCCTCATTCTTGGTCAGACTATCTTCTTTTCTGGGTTTCCATTTATTTGGTAAATGCCTTTACTCCTCCTGATAATTCTTTCTTTAGATGTGTTGTAGCCTCTTATGCCCCATCATGACCCTCTCTCTTGTTCTTTGACATTTTTTCCTTTTCTTTTTTCTTTTTTTTTCCCTGAGGACCTATGCTATCTAAAAACATATTCATGTTCATATGAGCCTACACATCAATATTTGCACATCTGGTTTCTTCAACCATAAAACGTGGATAGAAAGTACCTACCTCACCGAGTATTTGAGAAGATCAAATGGAATAATATTTGTTAAAAGTTCAGTACAGTTCCTGGAACACATCAGGCACAGATAAATGCTTGTTTCCTTGCTTCCTTTCCTTCCCTTTGGAAGATCCTCAATTTCTATTCTTTGGCCACTGTAGGATCCTATGACTTATATCTATATAACACTACCAGGAAAGAATATTGATCTTAAAAAGATAGGCCCTTTTTCAGGCAAAACTTTGCAATCTCCCCAAAATGAGACAGCCCACTTGCCTTTTCCAGTTCAATTTTGTCCCCTGTCCATTTACATCTTCTATCCAAGATGAATATTGATCCTTAAGCCCTGTAAGTTGTCTATCCAAATGCATATTATAGTCTGTAATAAAAGGTATTCTCTATTCACTTATTTTTTCTTCCCATGTGTATTGTTAGGCTAAGCTCTTTAGAGTGATAATTTATCTAAAGTAATGATTTTGGGCCTGATACATTCAGTAGCATTTGCTTGAATTCTGTGCTGTATCTTCTCCATAACAATGGTCAGCAAGCTTATTTCTCCTAGACTTACCTCTCAAAGTGATGGGAAAGTCACTGAACAAGGTTATCTCTGTTGTCATATCTTTCAAGTAAATTTGCATAATTCTGACAAATGCACTGCTGGAGGAAAGTCTTTGAGAGTGTTTTATTCTATGAAATCAAATGCTTTTTTATAGTTGACAAATAAGTAGGATTTTGTATTCTCTACATTTTTCTTAAAAATTAAGACTGAGTCTCTCTATCTTATCTAGACTGCAAAGTACAATGACTACTAATAGGCCCAGTCACTCTGATTGGTGCTTGACCTGCTCCATTTCTAACCTCTACCTGCTAGTCCTTTCTTAGACAGGCTAGTGACCCTCTGCTCCCTGTGGCTCACTGTATTGGTGCCAAACTTGGTGCAGACACCTAAAGGCTTAGCCTACTGAGTTTCAGAACTCCTGGGCTCAAGAGATCCACCAGCCTTAGGCTCTCCGGTAGCTGGGATTACAGGAGTGCAACAGGACACCTGGTTCATCTAGATGTCTCTCAATTGTGTGATAAAAAAAATGTGATCAATTATGGAATACCATTTATGATAGCACACTTATTCCCTTATAATGCTCTCATCAAGGATACCCTCAATGTTAAATACAAATTATTCTCATAATAATTTTACATAGAAAAATAAAGTAGGCATATGCTTTATGGTTGCTTTTTGGGGGGGTAATAATGAGATCCAAGACATCTTTTTCCATTCCTCTAATACCTTCCTCTGCTTCAGAAACTTTGAAAGTCTGTCAATGCCCTCAAAATTGTGTCACCTCTAACAAAGACCTCCTTTTTGAATATTTGGGTGAGTGTGACTGCTTTTCTTTCTTTGTTCTCTCTAGTGGAATTTCTGCTTTCTCTATATGCACATCCAAGACCATGATGTTTGAATCTGGGTGTTTTAGTTCCTCAGTGGTGAAAAGTTCTTTGTGAAATTTTTGAAAATCTTTTCCATCTTTTATTTGGACTTTGTCCTCCTAGTGTTATACTTAAATGGCCTCTGGATGACTCTGCCTAGTTAGATTTCTCAAACTTTATTTAAACTGTTTTTCCTTTTTACTGCTTCTGCATATTTTGTGAAGCAACTTTATTCCTAATTTTTCAATATTCTGCTTGGTAGGAATTTTAAAATGAGTTAATATTTTAAACTAGTATTTATTTCACTGCCATACACACCTCTGCTTGGGAAATAGGCCAAGAGTTCGTTGACTAAGGTGATTTTTAGCTTCTTTTGGTCTCATTATGGTAATGTACATTGATTAAACTTCTGTATGAACTTGTCAAAAATTGTGTCAATGTCATTTCTTCCATCCATTCTCCATTTGAGGGAGGCATCAATATCTTATTTAAATAGGTCAAGCCAAAGTTATTTTAATTACTATAATTAATGCTGTATCTGTTTTCATGTTCATTCTTTCTTCTAGCTGTGTATCAACATATGTCTTTGCTTTAACAAATCAGGGATTTGACTACACATAGATATGTGATTCATGAATGATTTAGGCAGCAGTCCTGACTGTTAAAAATCTAATTACTTCATTTTTATGATGTTATTTGGTGCTCACCATCTCTTGTACCTTCCAATTATTTTCTTGGAGAAAATATTAATGGTATATAGGAGTGAGTTTTCTGGGTAGTCAATAAATCTTTGGCCTCTCGTTGTTTACTCTTGAACCATATTTCCTAACCATTTTTGCAGTCCTCACCTTTGCACTGAAATTACCAAGTGTTAAGGTATACATTGATTTAATGTGGAAGTTTTTTTCCAGGTTTTTCAGAGAGTTTGCTTTATTTCTTTATAATCTGCTGAAACAAAAGCTGAAATTATCTTTATGATATTCTTTTTACACACAGTCATCATGAGTACTATATCAAATGTCCCATGAAATGATGTTTCTTGTGAATGGGTAGCTAGGTGATGTAGCAGAACAAGTGCCAATCCTTGAGTCAGGAAGACTCATTGTGAGTTCAAATCTGGTCTCATTATGGTAATGTACACTGCGTGACCCTGGACAAGGCACCTGTTTGCCTCAGTATGCTTGTCTGTTACATGACCTAGAGAAGGAAATGAGAAACTACTCCAGTATCTTTGCCAAGAAAACCTCCAAAAGATCTCACAAAGAGTCAGACATGACTGAAAAACAACTAAAAAACTACCTGTGAATGCACAGTGAAAACAAACTCCATACCACCTTCTTTGTTTTCTTCACCAAGAAGAACCTGTGAGCCATCCTTCTATTTACCAGGAAATTCCTTTTGTCTCCTTTGGTTTCATTTATAGAGTATGTCAAGACCGACACAACTGACTTCCTTCAGCAATGTGTTCCCTTGGTCCTTGGCCAAGGGTCTGACATTTAGAATACCAACAGCCACGTCAGTGTTTATAGATGGTCTAATAACTATGATTCTTGGAATCTTCCACCCCCTTTTTGATACTTTGACACCATTACTGCTATAGTATAGACCCAAGGATCATTTTATATTTTCCTTTGTTTAATGTTTTACCAAAGAATTTTTCATCAGGTTTTCAACCTATTGGTCAATACAGAATCTCTCTGCTACATTGGTCCTCAGAAAGCAGAAAATATCTGTTTGCCTCAAAAATTTTGCCCAAAAATTCAATCATAGTTGAAGTCCTTTTAGCATGTTAGAATCTTCCAAAGTTTTAAGTTCTTCAAGAATCTAGGGAACCCCACCCCCCAACTCATGATAAGGCATCTGAGTAGGAATTTGTATGAATCCTTATTATCTACACAGTAAAAACCGAGTGGATGATGAATGCCAATTGTCCAGATTTTGCTATGCAATTTGATAGGCTACATGTAGAGTTAGCCCATCAGTAAATATCTCTGAGACACACACTACACATGGACAATGAACTGGGCCCAGAATTAAACAGGAGGAGTAAAGTGAACTGGATTGTCTATGGTTCAAGTAATCTTGTTTAATTTGGACACAATTACATCAGACAGTCCTCTTAATTACCTTAAACTTCTCCCTAAACAACGGTCCATCATTTGAGTATGATTATTCTTCTAGTTATATTGTATGACTGCAAATCACGGAATACTACAGTCTCTCAAAAATTTAAACTAAGGGTCACCTAGAAGAGTGACCCTCCATGTCTGCATATAAGTATGATATAAAGTAGAATGTGATGGGGGGAATGGAAAAGTGCTGTAGGAAAATTTAAGGATGCAGAAGAGGGCATTTTTACCTAGGGAGATCCTAGAAAGCTTCATGGAAGATATGGTACCTGAGTTGGGCCTTAGAGAAATAAAAGCATTTCAATATCTAGAGATATGGAAGAAATGCATTCCGGACATGGTAGATGACCCATAAAAATGCACAGAGGCAGAAAAGGGCAGAAAAGTAATGCTTTTAGGAGGCATGGATATAGTGTACATACTAGGCAATAGTGTAAAATAAAGGTGATAAAGGCAAGTTTGAGCCAGATTTTGGAAAATCTTAAATATGAGGCAGAGGAGTTTGTATTTTAGGCAATAGGGAGCAATTGAAGACTCTTGAACTAGGAGAATGACATTGTCAAACCTAGGCAGAGATGTGACATTTATATCTTAGTGTGGCCCAGATTATATTACTTTTGTTGAGAGATACAGAGCCTAAATGTGTGCAATAAAGGGATGGAAATCTTGTTAGGGAAAGAAGGGAGAGTAAATTTTAGATCAGCTGCTCCCTTATCCCATTGGTGAGTTCCTCCTCTCCATTTTGAGGAAGGTCCCAGACCAGTCTGGAGGAACCATCCTTCTTTCTCTGGATTTTACCACCATGCCTTCACCAGTTCCTTCCCACCTCCTCTCACATACATTCCCCATCTTTGAGTTTAATGCTGCTACACTTAACTTGATCACAGGCACTGTCCAGGAAGGGAACCCTGGTGAGGTAACAAACTGAACTGGTCATTATGAGGGCTCTGGAGGCCCCCCAGAGCAGACAAAAGCAATAGATACAGAAAGGGAAGTGAATGAAACAGAAGCAGTGCTCTTTGCCAGCTTTACCACTTTGCAAAAGGATGACCCAGCCCAGCACAACCATGCACATAGAGAGACCTGCAGCCTAGCGCTCTCTACACAAGGCCACCATTGTCACTAATAGCCTTTTTTTCTCTCCACTGCTTCCTGAACGACAACTCATTTCTCCAGGCTCTCTTTTGATAGGCCAATTATCATTAGAATCTGAATTATCCTGCCTTTCAGGGCCTGACCCCTCATCACTTGCATGCCCAGCCACCCCATGGAGAATTGGCTGTGGCAGATTACACCTCCCATTAGCAGCTCAGCACAATTATATCTTGATCTGATTACCCTCTTTCTTGAACTTGGGTAAGGTGGAGAAGGTGGGAGGGAGGGAGGAACAGAGTCCAGATGTGCTGTTTGCACTGTGGGAAGGACGGATAGCCCTCCCGTGAGCCTGGGAAGTCCTGTCCCCATTTCCCATGAGGTTTCCTGAGGCAGGTTATTAGGAGAGATAGTAAGACTCCTATAAGACTCTTAAGTCAGTCGATGGAATGATTCCCAACATCAAGTTAACTCCATCTCCTGAGCTCCTTCTTGGCTTTCCCCCCTCAAAACCTTTAAAAACAATAGACAGTATTTTACAAGTAATTACAGTTAGCATTTATATGGCCTATAGGCCACATACCGTGTACTGTGCTAAGCACTTTACGATTATTATCTCATTTACGATTATTATCTGATTCAGCCCTGTGAAGTAGGTGATATTATTATTCCCATTTTACAGAGGAGGAGACTGAGACAAGTAGAGGTTAAGTGACTTCCTTGAGGTTATACAGCTAGTAAGTATCTGAGGCTAGATTTGAACTCAAGACTTCCTGATTCTAGGCTCAGTGTTCTACCCACTATTCCACCTAAGTCAGGGTGACCTGGGTTCAAATTCCACCTCTGACATTTTGACATTATTCAGGCATTTTGATCCTGGACAAATCTCTAGAACTATAAGTTGCAGAGAAGGTACCAATCTGCATTGGTTGAGATATCCTGTAAAAATTGTCTCCAAAAAGAAAGGCAAATCTGGGGGGTAGTTGGGGAACAGAGAAGGCATGACCTCAAGAGTTCCATGATCAACCAGAGAGTAAGAAGATGGGTCCCAGCCCAAACTTGCTGATATCTCAAAGGCCTTGTTTGTAATATAGGCACACCATCACATTCAATCATTACCTACACATTACTCTTCCATTCCACCCCCTCCAGTGGCTGTGTAAGCTCTCAATCTGTCCACTTCTGTCCCAGAAGTCTGTCTTCAGGGCAATTAAACTCATATCAGCAGCCACATCAGGTTGGGATTTTTTTTAAAAAGACCTTTCACCAATACACACACATCCTGTTCCCTAGATCACCTCATACATAATTAGAATTGACAGCCCTTAGCCGGCTTTATACTCCTTGGTTGGCTCTGCTTCTGGTGTGGATAGTGATGAGCTCCAGCCCATCCTCACCTGCTCACTCCATTCTGGTGTTGTTAAGATAGAATGAAGCCGGCTGCCTGAGCAGGTATGGCTAGGTTGTAACCTACACAACACTCACGGCTCATCCCTTTTCCAACTTTCCTTACTTCTCTTGATGGAATCATCATCATCCTTCCAGGTGGAGGGTATGACCTGAAATAAGTACCCCACACTCCTTAGCTGTGTTCTCTTGGGCACAACAGGCTCACAATCACAATTGAATTCCTAACTTCTCATCCTCAGTCATCCCATGTACTCGAATCTCATTTCTACCTCTATAGCATCCCCTTCTCTACTCACGTAACTATAACTCAAGTGTAGGCACTCATCAACTCTCACCTGAAATGTTACAATAGCCTCCTAAAAGGTCTTTGTGCCTCAAACCTTTTTTTTATTCTAATTCTTTTCCCACACAGCTGCTAAAATGATTTTCCTAATGGGTAGGTCTGCCCCTACTCAGTAAATTCCAGTGGCTCCTCATTGCCTCCAGAAAGAAATCTATCTTTATCTCAACCTTTTTAATTTCTGCATTGTGCATGTTTTATACTGCACATAATTATTAGCATAGTAATACATGGATGTTGCTTACATAAGTAAACTCATGTATGTTGATGTATTTCTATTTTTTACCATTAGAGTTTGTGATCAAAAAAGTTTGGAGACTTGCCCTATACTAATGAAATGACAAGATCATAGGCTCGGTCAAAAAGGTTTACAAACTACTTTCCTTCAAATAATCCTGTAAGGCAGTAACTGCTAACATTTTTTTTTTGGACTCAGCTTCTCATTTCACCTTCGTAGGCAATTCCCAGCAAGGAAACATCCTCTATCAGTGTTCAAGGTTAGATGACTTACCAAAGGCCTCACAGCAGCAAGTACCAGGACCTAAGCTTTCCTAACTCCTATTATACTGCTAGGTTGCCAGTGTTATTGCCCCCATTTTGCAGATAAGGAACTGAGTTTAAGAGGCTAAGGGTTCACTTAACATCGCACAGCTAGCTAGTAAGTGATGGAGACAGGCCTTGAACTCACAAGTCTGGACTCTTTAGAACGGTGTCTTTACCCATTAGACCATATGGTTCCCTTGGCCTGGGATCCCCTCCCAGCTATACAAGTCTCACCCCTTCTACAGAAGCCTGTTCAAATCCCACTTCTTTAGTGAAAATATCTGTGACCATTTCAGACTCCTCCTATGAAATCTTACAGCATTTGTAGTCTGTGCTACCCTACAGTCTCTTACATTCTCCTACTTCCACCCCACAAGGCGCCTAGCACACGGTGAAGTCTCAAGATACAAGGGTGAATGACACCAGGGTGTCTTTCATAAGCTACACATGTGGTTATCAAGCATATATTCCCACAAGTTCATGGATAGCAATGTGGTTCATTGGAATGAATGGATGAATGTATAGATGGATGAGTGAATGGATGGATGAATGGATAAATGGATGGATGAATACATAGATGAATTAATGAAGGAATGAAGGAATGAGTAAGCATTTGTTAAGTACTTACAATATGCCAGGTACTGAAGGAAACAGTAGTAACTCAAGGTGGTTTTCCAGTGAGATGGCAACACCATCTCATGTCAGTTAGTAACACTGTCACTCTACCTTAATTCCTCACCTTTGGCCTTCTCTCAATCACCACCAAACCCTTCTTTATAGAACATAGAGCACAGAATCTAAGGCTTCTCTTGCCATGGGCCTAGCTAGCCTGGGTGACCTGGGAGAGAGAAGTAGGCAGGATCTGTGCTCGGAGCTCTGGGCTGCAGCAGTCAGGACTGACGGCTTGTCAATAGCTGCCTGTCAGCTACAAACCTCCACCCCAGTTCCCAGGTGGAACTTTTCAAACTTTAGAATTTCATATTTGATATCTCAATTATGCTCCTTGACTCTGGGTTTGGGAGAAGAGGGATTGACAGCAGTTGATGGGGCCCTTTCCTTTCTAAGAGCACAGGAGAAAGGGGCATGTTTCCATATCCTGGTTGCTGCTTTGAGGATTAAAATTCATCAGGCAGTCAGATCCAGGTGTGGAAGGTTGGTATTCCCCACTCTGGAGCACAGTTTCAACAGGGACTAGGAGACTTTCAAAAAGAACCAGACAGAGCAGAAATGCTCAAAGTTTGATTATACTGTATTGACTTCAAATAAAAGGAGTCCTACTGCTTAAAATAAGGTACAGGAAGTGGGGATAGGAGACATAGGTCATAACACTTGTGTTATCTACATGCTGGAGCCATTAGGATCATAGATTTAGCACCAGAAGGGGTTTCCAAGGTCATCAAGTCCATTTCCCTCATTTTTTTCCAGGCCCAGAGAGATTGATTTTCCAAGGTCACCCTTGGCAAAGGTGCTCTTTGATCAGAGGGAGGGAGATGGAAACAGGTTACAGCTGGGTCTTAGTTACCTGAGGTGTAAGTCCAAAGAGCCTTAGATGTGCTGAAGTTCAGAATGCAACAGGAAGAGGAAGTGAGACCAGTTATGGTCCACAGCAGGGCTGTCAATGAACTTAGAACACCAGGTTCCACAGAGCTCTTTACCCCTCTAGCCCTTGGAAGAGGTAGACACCTGGCCTTTTCTTTCTCATAAACCAGAGCATCTCGGCTCATGGATTTGGTCTTGTTTCGTTTTTTTGTACTCACCCTTACTTTCCCCCTTTGGGCGTTAGATATGAAGACACTTACCAGGGGCCAATAAGTTTATATGGTCTTCATCTCTGATTTCATCATTGGGAGAGAACAGTTTTCAGTAAGTTAACATAGAAGTTAAGACCAGTGGGGCGGCTAGGTGGCGCAGTGAATAGAGCACCAGCCCTGGAGTCAGGAGTACCTGAGTTCAAATCCGGCCTCAGACACTTAACACAAAAAACTAGCTGTGTGACCTTGGGCAAGTTACTTAACCCCAACTGCCCTCCAAAAAGCAAAAAAAAAAAAAAAAAAAAAAAAAGTTAAGAGCAGTTACAAAAAGAGTGGAGCCTTTTGAGGCAATCCTAAAGGGGCACAGAGGTTAACTTGGCATGTATTCCTGGCTGCTGGGGGAGGAGCTTAGGTTCAGGAAGAGTTCTGAGCTGCAGTGGGCTAAGCAGATCATGTGACCAAACTAAGTTCCCCATTAATATAGTGAGCCCTTGGGAGCAGAAAGCCACCAGATTGCTTAGGAAGGCTCAGAAGCAGACAAGGTCAAAGTCTGTGTTGATCAGGAGGTGACTGGCCCCTTCACCAACTGCCTGGGTAAGATAGGGAAACCCAGTGTTAAAGAGAAAAAAAAGAACATGGAAAGTGATAAGTAATATCTGCATTTCTCTCAGCAGAGACCAGAGGTCACTTCAAGACCTTAACTAGGCGTTAGGGATCAGTCAGGAAATAACGGGATCTTTTGAAGATTTAAAAGACTCCAATGTTAGGTTTATCTATAAATTAGTATGATGATACAGGAGGAAAAGTGAAGGACTGACAGCCAAAAGACCTAGGATACCTCTTGGCTCTGACACTTACTTGGATGTCACTTCACCTAAGATTCAGTTTCTCCATCTGCAAAATGGGGGGCTAACTAGACTAAATCGGAGGTCCCTCTAGAACAGCTCATTCATAAGATCATTTTATCCTTTTAAGAGATAGAGACTAGAAGCAACTCCTGGGCAAGAACTTGGACATTTTTCTCTATATTCCCTTACAGAGACAAAATTTTGCCAGTAGCATAGAAGGGTCTAAACCAGTGGTTCTCAACCTTCCTAATGCCACGATCCTTTAATACGTGTATGTGGGTGGACCTGCCTGGGAACAGATAGAGGAGTGGTGTCTCTGTTCCTCAGACCATTGGAAATATGTGTTTTCAAATGGTCTTAAGTGACCCTGTTTGACCCCCAAAGAGCTTGTGAGAACCGCTGGCAAACATCTGGACCACTAAAGCAACAGAATATAGGTTGGAACCTTGGGGGGAACTTCATAAATTAGAAATAGAGGGAGAGGGGAGCTCTATAGGTATACAGTCCTGCTTTGGTACACTGAGGTCAGAGATGGGGCTTGGGTCACCAGAATCCTAAACAGCTAGGTGGTACAGTGGATAGAACACTAGGTCTGGAGGTAGAGAGACCTGAGTTCAAATCCAGCCTCAGACAGTGAATAGCTGTGCGGCCCTGGGCAAATCATTTAACCTCAGTCTGCCTTGATTCCTCTTCTATAAAAATGGGGATAATAATAGCATCTAATTCCCAGGGTTGCTGTGATGATAAAGTGAGATATTTGTAAAGCACTTTGCAAATCTTAGAATGCTATATAAATGCTAATTATTGTTATTAAAATAATAATAAAAATGCAGACTAGTGGGCAGTAGCACTGCATCAAGCTAAAACACATTTGGTCTAACCATCTTTCCCAGTGGTCCTTCTCTGAGATGGAGTGTAGGATTAGGGGGTGGACCGTGGATAGACTGAGACTAAACTAAGCATAGGTGTTGCAGGTCCCTGCGGTTTCTTTCTCCACCCTTGCCCCCTTGCCCCTCTTCCCACAGTCAGGACAGCTCTTAGCAAGAGGCAGTACCTTCCTCATAACTGAGTTTACATATCCTACCTCTATCTCCTCAACCAGGGAGAAAGAGGATTTGTCTCATATAAGTGGGAAAGCTTCACTTTTATTAATGCTTCTCTCCAGTACCCTGAGGGGAAGAGCAATGGGGTGGAACATGTATGGACTAGAATACCTCTTTAACCTCTCTCTCCTTTGTCTCACCCCCTTCCCCTTCTGTCACACCCTCTCTGTGTCTCTTTCCCTGTTTCTTTTTCTATTTATCTCTTTCTGTCCTGCCTCATCTCTATTTTCATCTCTGTCTTATGACCTCCACATTGGATTCTCTTCTCCCTCTTTGCCCTCCTGTTTCTGTCTCCTCTCTTCCTGTCACTTTTTCCTTTATTTCTTCTGTCTGTCTCTTCTGCTCAATCTGCTCATCTCTATGTCTTTTTTCTCTTAATCATATCTGTCCGTCTCTTTGTCTCTCAATCTCTGGCTCTTCTCCCTGGTCATATGTCCTTACACTCGTTCTTTCATCTGCTGTCCCTTGTCTCTTGCTTCTTGCTTCTTCCACCCCTTTTCTCCTTCTGCTCTCCCTCTCTTCGTAACTCTGTCACTGCATCTGTCTCTGATTGCCTCTTGCCTCCTTCTCTCCCACTCCCTCCCTTTCTCTCTTTCTTCTTTCTCATTGTCTTTGTCTCTGCCCTACCCAACCTACCCACTGTGTGTCTCCTCCCCCCTCACGCACCCCTAGGATGATCCCAGCTTCCAACAAGGCCTTCGTGGTGAACAATCTGGTGTCGGGGACCGGCTATGACCTGTGCGTGTTGGCGATGTGGGATGACACGGCCACCACACTCACGGCCACCAACATCGTGGGCTGTGCACAGTTCTCCACCAAGGCTGACTATCCGCAGTGTCAGTCCATGCACAGTCAGATACTGGGAGGTACAATGATCCTGGTCATTGGGGGCATCATCGTGGCCACGCTGCTGGTCTTCATCGTCATCCTCATGGTGCGCTACAAGGTGTGCAATCACCAGGGCCCTGGGAAGATGAATGCTGCGGCTGTTAGTAACGTCTACTCCCAGACTAATGGGGCGCAGCCGCCTCCGCCGCCGCCGCCACCATCCAACACGGTGCAGAACGGGGCGCCACCGCAAGTGCATCCCAAGGCGTCCATGAGGAACGAGCACTTTGGAAGCGGCAGCGGGGCATCTGGGGCTGGGGGGGCGGGGGCCAGAAGTAGCGGGGGCGGCCTGGGGCGCAGCAGTGGCTCCTCTTCGTCCTCCAGCTCCTTGGGCAGCACGGATGGAGCGGGTGGCCGGGGCCCCTGGAGGCTCCCTCCGCCTGGCGCTCGCACCAAGCCCAACCTTGACCGCCTCATGGGGGCCTTCGCCTCGCTGGACCTCAAGTGCCAGAGGAAGGAGGAGCCTCTAGACTCCAGGACTCCGGCCGGGGCCGGGACTATGGGGCGTCACTCGGACCGCGAGCCACTGCTGGGGCCTCCGGCTGCACGGGCCCGGAGCCTTCTGCCACTGCCGCTTGAGTGCAAGGCGCGACGCAGCCACTCCTTCGACATGGGGGACTTCGCGGCGGCGGGGGCGGTGTCAGGGGCATCTGGGGGCGCTCCGGCACAGGGAGGCTACAGCCCGCCGAGGAGAGTGACGAACATTTGGACCAGGCGTAGCCTCTCCGTCAATGGCATGCTCTTGCAGTTTGAGGACAGTGACCTCGCGGGGCCCAGGGGAGCTTATGGCAGCTCCGAGTGGGTGATGGAGAGCACGGTGTAGATGGCGGCGGGGTCCAGGGAACGTCCCGCACCCCCTTCTACCTCCCTCTCTCGCCCCTTCCTCTTCGTTATGTCAATTCCTACCCCCCCCCACTTTACTCCGCCCGTCGGTGGGATAGATGCTGGCAACAAGGTGGAAGAAATCATTCCTTTTTTTATATATATATCAAGTCAACTCTCGATTATCTGCGTGCACTTTGTGGGTTATCCGAGGGCGGCGTTTACATATGGGACCACCATCCCCTGTCCTATCCCCTCCCTATCCCATCTTCCTCACCGCCAACTCCATCTCAAGTTCAGGTCCCCTTTCCCCACCGCTCAGCCGGTGTACCCTCAGGGAATGCACTGCAATTTGCCCCAAGCCCAGTATTAGGGAGCAAGAGCCCTCTAATCACAAATGTCAAGTATAGGAGGCTTTGGGATGAACAACTGTTTATGGGGGAGCTTTTTTTTTCCTACTCTATTGCCTAAAGACACAGCCATACAGATAATGGAGAGATTACTATATATTAGAAATGTTGTACCCATGGGACTAAACCTGTAAGGGCCAAAGCAAAGCCACGATGGGAAGATGACTGGAAGTTCTCCTCTGGTTCTAGGGGAGAACTCTTGAATTCCATAACAACCAAATAGTCCCATTAACTTCACCTTCATCCCACAAGGAACCCAGTGACTTCCTGCTTCCTAATCACAATAACTTTTACCAGCATCAGACTCTCAAGTATCATACCAAGTTAAACCCAGTTTGACACTGAATTAAAGTGTCATTTATTTTTATTTTTTTAAGGAATGGAGGGGAGATAAGAGTTCTATTTGGATTATCTGAATTTTTTTTTCTCTTTTCCAGTTAGGTCTGGGCAGTTCCCCAGAACAAGAGGTAGAGTCCTCAGAACAGCTATGTGGATTCCACCTAAGTAATCTGATAGTGATTTGAGAGGAGGTATTGAGATAAAGGACCATGTATGGGGTAGGGGGGATAAAGGAGTTTGAGGAGAAATCTGAACCTTTCTAGAGTCACAGAACCTTGGAAGGGACCATGTAAATCATGGGAGAGATAATCTATCAGGTAAGGAAATAGAGTCAGAGCTAAAGATTACATAGGTAATTAGTGGAAGTGCTAGAATTAGAACTTAGACTTGCAAATCCTTCCCAGTAAAGTTCTCCTGTTGTATCTGCCCTCCCTACTCCTACCCCCAAATCATGGTTGGGGACTTTTTTGCAGAGCTGCACATTTTGGTTGTGTATTGGGTGACACAGCCGGGAACTCACTAAGATATGGATCCTTGGTTATGCTCTGTTTCCTGTCTTTCCCAGAAAGGACCCTATCCATGAACTTAGGGTGGAAATAAGAAAAGAAATACTGAGGCTTATTGAAATCCATGGTTTCCCGCCCCCCCCCATATTCCTAGAACGTGATAGACATTCCATATAGAGAAAGAATGGGGACAAAGAGGATACAACTTCAGGGAACTGATTTAATATGACTGAGCTTTGAACAAAATGGTTTTTCCACACATTCTGTCTTCTGCCTTTTCTATATCTTCTTTCTCCTCTCCTCTCCCTTCCTCTTTCTCTCCAGCCTCCTCCCCCTTTAACACTTTCTTTTCTCTATATAATTCTTTCTGCCAGTACTCCCTTTCCCCCTCCTTTCTTCCTATTGGTTGAACTGAGATGATTATAAAACCTAGAGGTTATTTTTATTACAACAAAAGTTATTGGTTGCTTGCTAAGGTATGGTGAAGTATTCCAGCCACCCCAGTGAAACCCATGGAGGCATAGATTTCTTGGATGGCCTGAGAATGGAGGGAATCTATGAAAGGTTGCCTTGTGGATCCAGTGTTGACATCTAAATGGAATGCTCCTGCTCAATCTATAACATTATCCCTCTTCACTCTTCCGTTCTTTCCCTCCCCTTCTTCCCTTTCATTCCTTCTCTAATCCTTTCCTCTCCTCTCTTGTCTCCTCTCACCTTCCCTTTTTTTTTTCTCTCTCTCTTCAACCTTACTCACCCTCCTCCCTTTCTTTAATCATTATAAGGTCATCCCCAGCAAAGACTAATTTTCTCCGATCAGTTACTTAACTTCCCCAGTGCCAGAATGGTGGAGGCTCTAATCAGCTCCTCATCAATGAAATGTTATCAGTTTTGTGTGGCTCGAGACTGAATTTGGGGCCCATATTTTTCCTCTCCCATCTTCCCTCCCTCATCCATGCATCTTTTGTTGCATCTTCTAATCTGACCGTGGAAGAAGCCATTCCCAAATCATACCTTTCCTAGTTTTAGAGGTTTGGGGTTTTAGTGGTGGGAGATCAGGGAAGGCTGAGGGGGACACCTCCCTTCTCCCAGTGAGCTAACCATATCTTCTCTTGCCAGGTTCAGAGTGGTGTCTGGCATGGGTATGTATTTGTCATGTTTCTTAATTGGACTTTTAGAAAAATGATATCCCTGTGGTCATATTATGATTCTATTCTTTTGGATACAAAATATACAGTTATGTACAGTAAAACAAACGAACAAAAAATACCAACCATGGTTCTTGGGGGGGTGGAGAAAAGGATATTTTTCCTGTTCCTGGGAACATTGTCATAATCTTCTCTAAATGCTCTGGGATGTTAAAGGGAATGTTTGGGAATGATACTTTGGGCAGCTGTGTTTAGACATTCTCCCCTTCGTAGACTTCCCTGCCCAATACCTATAAACTAGTAGGAGACCTCTGGAACACGGTCTTGGGAATGAGGAAGTGATTATGGATGACCTGGAGGGGTCAGTGTTCCCATAAATCCTCATCTCATTCTCTCCAGGATTTTCTACTTGCATGAATTCAAATTCTTCCTGAATTTTGAAGTTCCTACTGCCCACTGCACCCAACCACTAGAAGATACCAATCCTGACCAAGGGGAAACTTTTTCCCCTTAGTTTAGCTAACTTCTTCACTCTCACCTTTGCTTGGAAACTAAGAGGAAGTACAAACAAAACCCATAGAAGCATAAGTCTAGAATGTTTTATTCTAATTTTAATTAATGCCTTGTTAAAGATTTTTTAATGAGGCACCAATGCAAATTGTATCTTTTTGCTATTATTAGAGTCTGAGTGGTTATGGGAGGGGTCAAGCAAAGTGGAGCAAGTGACCTAAAAAGGTCCCAGTTATAGAATCACAAGCATATAGGATTTAGGGCTAAAAGGGACCTTAGATGTCATCTTGTCCAACCCCCTTATTGGAGAGAAGAAATTGAGACCTCAAGAGGAGTGTTCAAGGTTTGGACAAATAGTAAATAGCAGAGCTGGAATACGAACCCAAGTCCCCTGCCTTTAGAATCAATATTCTTTCTGTCTATACTATGTAGTGTCAGGGGCATCTGAAAGCAGGTGTCAGGCATAGGTTAAGGCTGACAAGTGGGTCACTGGCGATGCTGAGTAGGGACAATTACAATTAGTAGGTGTTTCAAGAGAGAGGCAAGGAATATAATGACAAGAGGCTCTGAGGGCAGGCAAACAGTGAAAGTTCAACCAAATATACTGTATGTCAAGGAGTTCTGGAAACAGGTTAGTGTTAAAGAAGAGCTAATGAGGCCTGACAGGGAAGGAGGGCTGTAGTCAATAGGTTACAGTGCACAGCACATAAATGATACTTAATAAATGTTTAATTTATTAAGCCAGTGGTTAGGTGGCACTGTGGATAGAGTTCTGGGCCTGAAATCAAGATTTATCTTCCCAGGTTCAAATCTGACCTCAGACACCTTTTAGTTGTGTGCCCCTGGGCAAGTCACTTAAACCTGTTTGCTTGAGTAAAATGAGTTGAAGAAGAAAATAGTAAACCAATATCTTTGCCAAGAAAACCTAAATGGGATTACAAAGAGTTGGACATGCCTAAAAAACAACTAAATGCTTGATTAATAGATTTAGGAGAATAGAACCATGTTTATGGCAGGTAGATCAGGGCTTTGCCCCCAAGTGCCAACATCTGTTGAAGGGAAGGGGGACCCAACAGCACTTACATGACTTACCATCCTCATGCTTCTCTGCTTCTCTGCTGGCCCACAGCTATCATGTCCCTCAAAGGCTGGAGCTGAGGATACTCCCTTCAGGATCCTTCTCCCATTGTACCCCTCTCTCTAAGCTTGCCTTTTCCATTGCTGGAGTAAGGGTTTGATTACAGGGAGTAAATTAAGACTCGATTTACTGTACAAGGAAGGAATTTGATGGCAAGGAGCAAGGGAAGAAACCAGGTACCAGGAGCAGGTTTAAGATCACAATAAGAGAAGTAACAAGGACTGATGTTTCTGAATTATGGATTTAGGTATATGCAAATTCTCTCAGCCTGGGGGCTGAACTGCCCTAATAGTCTAGGGGCAGGTCTAAGCCTGAAGATGGGGGCAAGTGACTCAAAGGTGAGGATAGGATACCTCAAAATCAGAGTAGAGAGTCTTTTAGTATTGCAGCAGTTTCTTCTTTGATACACTTTCCACTAAGAAAAGAGTAGCTTCTTATTTCCAAATGTCCAGCTCTTTTCATTTTTGTCTTATCTCAAACTTAATAGGTGATATATCTTCAGTTAACACAATCGTTTTGTACTTTTTTGTCTTCCATTTTCTGTGTGGACAGGAAAAGGACCCTAGATATAAAGGTGGAAATGTTAGAGATCAATTCAATTCCACTCAGGAATTATCTGTCATGTGCCAACTGCACATCAAGTACTGTGCTAAGGATAAAAAGACAAAACCAAGTCAGAGCTTTCCTTCACATTAATTCTTTTCAACTGAAACTTTCTTTTATAGAGGTCCACAAAGAGGTGATGACTCAGTCAAGGTCAAAGACCACCAAGGAAACAAACAACAGAGCAAAGATTCGAACCTTGATCTGCCAGCTCCAGTTCTAGCCCTCCATGGTCAAAGGCCCAAATTGCCTGTTATCTATGCCTGTGATGCCCAGCCAGCTGGGTGTGGTTCTGGACATCCCTGCAGGCACTGGCCTTCTGGCTTCTACAAACAGCTGCTATGAAAAGCAACAAACCCAAACAAAAACATTTTTGCAAAAGAAAAACCAGTTTGCAGACAACAGCTCTGCAGAGACATACTCGAAGGCAGCATAAGCAGTCTATAATATCACACACCGGGGATGAGGACCAGCCATTCAGAATTAGAGTTCTAGCAGGAAGCAAGGGCTAGGAGGAGAGGCCTTTCTTTCTTACAGGGAAACACTTAAGGTCTCTACATCTAAGTAATAGCATCAATTCCAGGCAGGCTGCTTCTGCAAAGAACCAGGAGGCATATTATAAACAACAATAACAAATTAATTTTCTCCTTTTTGTGGTTTTTAAAACATTTGCTATTTCTTACTTTTGAAATTGAGCTTTCAGCTTCTCAGCTAACATGGTTATACTCAGGTTCCCAGATTTCTGTGCTGATCAATGTTTTCAACAAGGCTATAATTTCTCTGCATCATGCTGGAAGGAACCTTAGAAACAATCTAGGCTTCCCTCCTCCCCAGCCAATCCACAATCATTTTAATGATGAGGAAACCAAGGCTCACAAAAGTTAAAGGATTACACAGAGAATCAAGGATTTTAAGGAGAATCAAGATTTGATTCTTGATCCTTCCAGGGGTGGGGAACCTTCGGCCTCGAGGTCACATGACAAGTGGGTCATGTTCTGTGTTCATGTTCATTGTTCTGTAAAGTCTGGGTTCAGTTATAGGACTGCACTTGAGGATCTAGAGGGCCACATGTGGCCTGCAGGCTGAAGGTTCCCCATCCCTGCATCCATTCATCTTACCAGTCCACTGCCCCATTTATTTCCCAACTCCTAGCCACTCTTTTGCAGAAAAGAGTTGGCTTATCCTAGAGTCAGAATGAGAGAAAGGATTATTACTCCTAAAATGATTTTCATCCTCAAATAGGGCCACCTTGGTTTCTATAATTATAACCATTCCTATGCTCTGGCCTTCCTCCTCCATGTTACATTGGGTAGCTTAGTGCCTTTCCTTTTGTTTTTTGTCTAGGGGAAGTTTTTCATACTTTTCTTCCGGAACAAGAGAGAAATATGCTTACCTGCTCCTACTCTTTGGAATCTTCATTCCCTGGAATCCCTGGGCTTTCCTGGAATGGGCAAAGCCCTTGGACTTCTCTGGGAGGTTTGTTCATTTTTTTCCTCAAGCCAAGTCCTACCTATTTTCCTAAAGGTCAATTCACTTAATTAGCACATTTATTAAGCACTTACAATCAGGCTAGACACTATGCCCCTAGTGGGGGCATCTGTTTGACTGGATCAGTTCTATCTTCCTCTTCCTGAAGCTTCATCTGGGTTTGACCCTCTACTGATTGTTCTATATCCCTGAGCAGTCATCACTGTGTTCTGTAGGATGACTGGCAGCCTTTCCACAGAGACCCAGTTTCTACCTTCATCATCTTTCTTTGCCTTGGCTAGGTAGCCCAGTAGTTAGAGTGGTGGGCCTGGAATCAGGAAGAACTAAGGTCATATCCTGCTTTGGCACTTAGTAGCTGATGAGCCTGGACAAATCACTTATCTTCTGCTTACCTCAGTTTCTTCAACTGTAAAATAGGAATGCTCATAGCACCTCCTTCTTGAGCTAGTCCAGGCTAGTCACATCAAATGAAATAGTATTTCTGAAGTGCTTAGTACAGAGCCCAAGACACAGTGGTGTCAAATAACATGCTTGTTCCCTTCTTTCCTCTAAGACAAAAACTCTGAGGATATTGAGGGTCTGTAGACAGAAGCCCTAGGTATGAACATTTAGCAACTCCTTCACGCGCTCCCCCTTTACTTCCACGCTAGAAAAGAGTTCAGACAACTTAGCATTGATGTGTAGTGGGTTCCTAGATAAAGTGGTCTCTGAACCATTACCCTTCACTTCCTCCTCTGAAGCTAAAGGATCCTCTTGGAATGAGCTCCTCTACCATTCGAATAACCTCAGTCTTCTGAGATGATTGTGGGTCTAATTCCTCTCCCACCAGCCACTAAGCTATCTACAACTGTGTCTTGCTCCTGGGAAAAGTCAGTTAATCAGTCAACAATCATTTATTAAGTATTTACTATGTGCTAAAGGTAGGTAAGTGACACAATGGCTGGAGCTTCTGATTGGGTCTGGAGTCAAGAAAAACTGCGTTCAAATCTGGCCTCAGGAACTTATTAGCTGTGTGACTCTGAGCAAGTCACTTCACCCTGTTTGCCTCAGTTTCCTCATCAGTAAAGTGAACTGGAGAAAGAAATGGAAAAACCATTCCAGTGTCTTTGCCAAGAAAACTCCAAATGGGGTCATGACTGAACAACAACATAATAAGCATTTTGTTAAACATGTGGATAGAAATGCAACAAAAATGAAAAATAATTTCTACCCTAGAGGAGCTTACATTTTAATTAGGGAAGACAACACATGGAAAAAAATTGAAAGGGAGGAGGGGGTAAGAGGGGAAAGACAGATGTTCCCAGCTCACGGGCAGGGGAGAGAAAGTCTCCAGAAGAACATGACATGAATACCCTCCTTAAATGGAGATTCTGGGAGGAACCTTTCACTCCTGAAGGAGAGGGTTGTAGGGACTGAAGATGATTCAGAGGTATGAATTCCAGCACTAAGGTATTCTTTTAGGATGAAGATGTTTCTAGGGCATGGTGGAGAAGTCCAAAGGTAGAACCTGGTAAGAAATTAAGGGATGACTGGCCTCAGTGGTCTCCTTAAATGGAAGTTCTAAATCCTCCCAAAAGCCTTTGCAGGTTTTACATTTTTTGGAGAGGGAATCCTGACTTGAGATTCCATTGCCTTGCCTCATGTAAGCAAATTTTACTAAAACAGATTGGCAACTGTTCTGCAACTTTTAGTCTTAAGAAAATTATTTGGGTCACTGAGTGCTTTTCTTCCTGACTCCAAGGTTTTCACTATTCCACTAACCTCTTCACAATTTTATAACACCAAACTACCTTAAAGTTACCCCCCCAAAACCCTAATTTTTGTTTTTCCTCAAGGAAAGAAACCCCCTGGGACAAGATGGGAGGTGTTAGCCTTTAACAGGGGGAGATGGGGGCAGTTTAAGTATATTAAAAAGCAGAGAATTCTCTCAGAAGCAGGGAGACCGTGAAGAAAGAACTCCCTGGGGAAGATGCTACCAAAAGAAATTCTCTAAGTATGTAATGCCATGGGAAATTTAATAAGGAGAGCTATACCAGGCAACAAGACGATATACTTTTGTCTAACCAGAAAATGGGCATTAGCAGGACCATGTGGTAATGTAGGCTTGTAAACGTTGCTAGGGGAAGACATTCAAGGATAATAATAGAAGAGGATCACTAAGTCATAAATAATAGGGTCATGGGGACAGAGAAGGTGAGATACAGATTAACCCAATTAAAGAAACAGTGAGAAATAGGAATGGATACGATAAGAAGAGAGGATTCTGGAATTCATAGAACTTCAGAGACATATAATCAAAGCCTCATTTGACATATAACAACAACTGAAGTTTAGAGCAGTGAATCCAATTGTCTAAGGTAGTAAATGTCAGAGCCAGGATTCAAAGCCAACTCTACCACACTGTGCCAACTGGTTCCTTTGACAAAGGACATAGGGTGTGAGTGGAAAAAAACTGAAGAAGAAGGTAGAGATAAAATTGGCAATGAGAAGGTGGAGGAAAAAAGAATACATAGAAAAAAGCAAACAAAATATAAACATCCAGTCAAGTCATCAAATCAAGCAACACTTAGTATGCATTATGTGTTAGGCACATAATGCTAAGTGGTAGGCGTCCAAAAAGGAAAAAGAAAAATCCTGGTCTTCAAGGAGGTTAAATTCTAATGGAAGAAGATCACACATAAAATGGAAGTGAAAACTGGAGAGCAAGCTTGGATGGGGAGAGAAAGTAGAGAGAAAATGAGAGAAATAAAAGAGGTGATGACTCAGTTCTCCATTCCCATTTTCCCAGGTTCTCTCAGAATAATTGTCTCCCTCTGTAGGCAGCTCAGCCAAACAATGGAACTCTGCATACATCTGGGCTGATGCAGCCACAGTCCCAACAGGGTGCATTGGATAACTCAAAGCCACTGTTTCAAAGATGTCGTTACTGCTCAGTGGCCACAGTCCTGCCAAAGGTCAGAGATTCAGCTATGTTTTGAGTCCATAAGTATAGTAGACATTCAAGAGATCCTTGTGCCATTCAACAAATAAAGGGCAACTTATCTTGAGTGTCAGCAGCTAGGTGGTACAGTGGGTAGAATGCTAGACATGGAATCAGGAAAACTCCTCTTCCTGAGTTCAAATCTTGACTCAACTAACTGTATGACAATGGACAAGTTACTTAACCCTGTTTGTTTTAGTTTCCTCATCTGTAAAACAAGCTTGAGAAGGAAATGGCAAACCACTCCAGCATCTTTGCCAAGAAAACCCTCAAAAGGATTAAGAAGAGTCGGACATTACTGAAAATGACTAAACAAATGTGCTAGGTACCATACTAAGTGCTTTATAAATATATCATTTGATCTTCACAACACTTTGCAGTTGTGGAAACTGAGGCAGACAGAGCTTAAGTTACTTGCCCAGGATCACATAGCTTGCAACATCTGAGGCTGGATTTGAAATCAAGTCTTCCTGACTCCAAAGTAGCCGATTTCAAATCGATTGTTGATTACTTTCCATCATTCTGGTAAACTTAGTGATAATTTTTGAGCTGTAGCAGCTAAACAGTGCATCTTATCTTCTGAATTCTAACATTCTGTTCTCTAAGTTCAGATGTTCTATGACGAAGTTTTATGTGCTATATTCTAAGGTTCCATACAGCACTGAATATATGGTTCATTGTAAGATCTGGAATAAGTTGAAGGATGTCAGAACAGGGAAAAACATTAGAAATTGTGCAATCTAATCCCCATGCTTTATAGGGGAAGAAAATGAGACTCAGATGTTGTAGGCTCCAATGCAATATTCCCAGTGCCTGTGGTTACTGTAAATATACTGGCACAGTGCTCAATCACAAGATATAAGAGACTCTCCATATAGAAGACAGAAGCAAAATATTTATTCAGATGCCAGAAAACTGAATCCAAACACAAGGAAACAGAATCCATCATAGTAACATTGAAGTTAATGCACCACAATGTAGCAGAGAGCCACACCATCCTTTAGCCTTTCCACAAACCAACACAAGCCTAGCTGTCACAGCAGGTGGCAAAGAGAACAACAACTTTTACTCATCAGTCTGTCTGTCTGCCTCAGAAACATTCTCTCCTCCCAACCAGCTAGCCGGCTCCCATCTTCCTCTGGGTTCTGCTCCACTCTTTAGCAAACACCCTACCACGGGCTCCATGTGATTACTTTCAGCCTATTGGGGGTAAGAGTATATTTTCAAAGCAGGGAAAGTCTTCAAATTCCTTTACCATTACAGATGTTTTCTGAAATGAGAAGTGTTCATCTAAAAGACTGTAAGGGAAAAACCCAACATACATTCAACCATGCAGTCCTAAAATTGCCTAATTCCTAAGATTTGATGTAGAGAAAAGATAATAGCTCTCTCCCCCGAGTGAGCTAGTTTTGTACTAAAAGCCAAGAGAACAGAGTTGACCAGATTTAAATAAAGGAAAATATTTAAAGAGTGAAATCACAAGTATTACAACTGGAAGAGACCTAAGATATTATCTGGTGCAACCTCCCCACTTTACAGATAGATAAACTGAGACTCAAAGAGATGACACATCAATTAATGACAGAGAAGATCAAACCCCAATCTATTCTATTCCTATGACACATAAGAGCCCCCTAAGATTCTGTGATTTTTGTGTCACACACTTATCAGGATGTCAGAACTTGAATGAGCAATTAGACATTATGTAGTACAACCTTTCATTTTACAGAGAAGGAAATTGAGACTTGGATGCTAACGGGAGCTACAGTTATTTAGACTACAGAATAAAATAAAAGACTATGAGGGAGGGAAGGGGGTTGGTAGTTACCTTTAATGTCTAACAAATGCTGCTCTGTGAAAGAGGTAAAAGACATGCTCTGTTTGACCCCAGAGGGCAGTTCTAGAACCAGTAACGGGTGGCAGTTTCAGGGAAGTTGATTTCTATACAAACTATACAAAGCAATGAAACATAAGTCTAATAGGTGGAGCTGTCCAACAATAGGTCAATCTGCCTTAAAAAGTAATGAGCTATCTACCTTGGAAAGTGCTGGAGCAGGGTAAGATAATGCAGACTTTCGCACCTAATAGGAAGTTGGAATAGAAGACCTCTAAGATGTAGATCCTTCTCCAACCAAGCTTGAATCTTATGATTTTTAAGTGTGTGTGTGTGTGTGTGTGTGTGTGTGTGAATTGTGTGGCTTCTGTCCATGTGCCCAGCAGTCAAACCTGGACCATAAGGAAAGGGAATCATAGACTATCAGAGTTGAAAAATCATTTACAGTCATATAATCCAATCTATGTCTGAAATCCAGATATCTTTCCTCCAAGTCCTGGAAAGAAACTGCAATATTTCTGGCAAAGGTAATACCATCCTCCCAGTCATCTACATTCATAACTTCAGAGTTATTCCTGTTTCTTCTCTCTCTGTTTCTGTCTCTCTCTCCCTCTCTCCTTCTCCTTCTCCCTCCCTCCCCCTCTCTCCCTCCCTTCCCCTCTCTTCTTCTCTCTCTTTCTCTCTCTTTCTCTCTCTCTCTCTCTCTCTCTCCCCTCCATCTTACCTCATAGTCAATCAATGATGAAGGGTTATTTTTAATTTATTTAATTTCAATTTAATTTATTTAATATCAATTTCAATATCAATTTAATTTCAATTTAATTTATTTAATATCAATCAATAATCTTGTGTTTATGCATTATGGAAGTATTGCAGGGAGAACAGATTTGGGGAGTGAAGTTGCTTGCCAATGATTAAGTTTATCAGTGAATTTGAGGTGCTCATAAGCAACTAGAATTCTAATGGGCAGGTACGACGTCTCCCTCTCCCAAGGTTGAAGGTACTTTAGGCAGGGCAGGAGCTAATGGCATGGCTTTTATTGGCATACACCACTCCTGGGGAATATAAAAGAGGAATCATCATCATAGCTAACATTTATGTAGCACTTACTATGTACTTGGCACTGTGTGAAATGCTTTATACTCATAAGCTTACTCATAACAACCCTGGGAGGTAAGTGTTATTATTATCCCCATTTTATAGATGAGGAATCTGAAGTAAGCACTGGCTAAGTGGGCTGCCCTGTTAATAAGTGTCTGGGGCAGGATTTGAATTCAGATGTTCCTGACTTCAGACCTACTGCTTCGTTCACTGAGGACAAAGATGGTAGCTATCTTGTCATCAGCCAGGTTGGACCTTGTGGTCAAGCTGTAGGGAACCTTTAATCTGATCCAAATCTTTGGGGAGAAAACTAAGGTCTGGAGAGAGAAAATGATTTACCCAGTGACATACAATGATTTTGTAGTAAAGGTAGGACCAGAGCCTTTATCTTGGACTCTCAGTTCAACATTTTTTCTCCTATGTCATGCTTCTTGTAGGAGAGAAACATGATAGTAATGATGATGATAATGATGATGATGATGCTGATTTGGTTCAGTCTGATGATTTCACTGGTGTAGGACACTTCCAATTGAGGAAAATATTTGGATCAGCACTTTCCTTGCAACTTAAACTTTTAAAGATTCATCAGGAATGTTGATCTGCCCAGAGTCACATAATCAACATGAATCAGAGTCAAGAACTGAATTCACATCTTCATGACTCTGAGGCCAGTTACACTCATAATGCCACTTTACCTCTCATGATAATGATGTAAATTAGAGAAACTGGACTTGGGTCATAGGGTATAAATTGTAAAACTGGGAGAGTTTACTCCACCTCCATCATTTTACAAGTGAGTCACAAAGAAATTAAATGACTTGGGGGTGGCTAGGTGGCACAGTGAATAGAGCACCAGCCTTGGAGTCAGGAGGACCTGAGTTCAAATCTGGCCTCAGACACTTAACACTTACTAGCTGTGTTATCTTGGGTAAGTCACTTAACTCCAATTGCCCTCCAAAAAAAGAAAAGAAATTAAATGACTTGTCCAAGGGCACACAGCTTGTAAAGAAATTATTTAGGATTCAGAATAATACTAGAAGAGATCAAGATTATCATTTAGTTAGTTCATCCCTCTGTCTATATGTAGGATCGTCATAAGTCAACTGTTGTGAAGGGCAGCCAGACTGTGAGATGGCACAGTTATGACTAATCACCTAGAAATGATTAACAGTTACTGAGCTCCAGGAGCACTGTGGGCTGTGACCAAAAAACAAGGAAAAAGCAACTCCAGCCAGATCTTTAAATTAGTCAGAGATGACAACTGCATGGAATAAGCCAGGTGGGGAATGACAGACTCATATAATGTCAGAGCTGGAAGAGACTTAAAAATACATAGTTAGTGTACAAAACATAGAATGTCAGAGCCAGAAAAGGACTTTGGAACATGCACTGTTAGAACCCAGAATCTAGAATGTCGGAGTTAGAATAAACTGAAAGACCACATAGCGGAATTTCTTCCCTTTATGAGGGAAGCTGAGAGGGCAAGATAAGAGATATGATTTGCCCAGAGCAGTGATCTGCCATTCATGGATTGTGGATTACAGATTTGGCATGAGAGGTCCCTACTCTATGTATGATATGTTGAAGGTGTACATATCAGGGTCCATAGGTTTGCTGGATAAATAGAGGTTATCTGGTTCCTTCTCCACCTTTAAGGTTATATCCACACACATGCCCATTTCTTGGGGGAGTAACTCATAGCACCTAAACAGTGTGGGCCCTTGGTCCCTAAAAGACCCCTTTTGCTGAAGTCCAGTCCTGGCAAAATGATCATGTGTCTGCTTTGGTCCCATGTGCTCTATCAATCAATAAATATTTATTAAGGACCTATGATGTGCCAGGTACTGTGCTCAGTGCTAGGGATACGAAAAGAAGCAAGAGATGATCCCTGTCCTCAAGGAGACAATATGCGAACAAATATATACAAAGCAAACTATATGCAAGATAAATGGAAAATAATTAACAGAAGGAAAGAGGGGTTGTGGGAAAGACCTCCTATAAAAGATAAGATTTTAGTTGGGACTCAAAGGAAGTCAAGGAAGGCAGTAGGTATAGTTGAGGATGAAAAATGTTCCAGGCATGGAGGACAGACAGAGAAAAATGCCCAGAACAAAGAAATGGAGTATCTGGTGCTTGGAAAAGCAGGAGGCCTATGTCACCAGAAGCAGTTAGTCTTCTATAACACTCATCACTCGGAAGGACAGCCAACAGATGATAGATTTGTTGGTTTTTTTGTGGAGGGGGATTGGCGGGGAAGGTAGCAAGTGGCTATTGCAATTTTATGAACATGACGAAAATTCTTGGGGGGATTTATAAGAACTAGGGCTGGAAGAGGTCTTAGAGTTGACTGGAAAGGAGGGAAGGGAACAAGTATTTATTAAATTTCTACTATGTTCCAGGCACTGTGCTAAGCAAATTACAAATATTTGATCCATCATAAAGAATACTGGACCTGGAAGCCGAGAACCCAAGTTTGAACCTCATTTCTACGACATACTGTCTGTGAGACTTTGAATAAATCATTTTATCTTTTTCGGAACCTCAGTTTCTTTCATCCTTAAAATTAGGGGTTTAGGCTAGAGGACCCTTCCAGCTCTAAATATATAGGTTTATGGTCATTATTGGCTTGTAGATACCCAGTTCAACATCTACCCTCTATTTTACGGAGAGAGGAACTGAGGCCCTGAGAGGTAAAGTGATTTGTCCAAGGTTACATAAAAAGTCAGGATTTGAGCCCAAATCTGTTCGTTCCAATCCCTAGGGCTCTTCCCACTAGATGACAAAGTCTCTTTCTGAGCTGCAGTGGTAGAAAGAGTATGCATGATGAGGAAAACATGGATTCTGCTTTTTAATAAAAGTCCAACAAATTGAATAATCATTATTCATAATAGTATGGACATATATGGATATGAACATATATATGTATATATATATATATGTTTTGCAAAGCACTTTCCATTTATTATCTCATTTGATACAACAACCTCATGAAGTAAATGCTATTACTATTCCCATTTTATAGATAAAATACACTAAGAGAAGTTAAATGACTTGCCCAGGGCTTTACCGCCAAACCCAGGGATGGAGAGAAGTCAGCAGGACAAAATAGAACTATTCTTTGCATCCACCTGTTAGTTCCATCCAGTCAATGAGTCGATAAACATTTGTTAAACTCCAACTATGTGCCAGGCATGCCCTAAATTCTAAGGTTACAAAGAAAGGCAAAATACGATTATTTCTGTCAAGGAGTTCATAGTCTCATGGGTGGACATGTAAACAACTTTGTACAAATAGTGACAGACAGGATAAAGGGATGGCAGCAGAATTAAGAGCAACCACGAAGGGCTTCCTAGAAGGTGTGATTTTGACTGGGCATTGAGTGAAACCAGGGCATTGAGGAGGTGGAGATGAGGAGGGAGAGCATTCCATGCATAGGAAAAAGGTAGTGAAAATGCCCAGAGTCTAGAGATTGAGTGTTCTGTTCAAGGGAAAGCAAGGAGGATGGTGTCGCTAAATGGAGAGCACATGGTATAAGAAGACTGGAAATGTAGGAAGGGGCCGGGATAGGAAGGGCTTGAATGTCACACAGAGGATTTTTTCTTAGATCCTGGAAGTGAGAGGGAACCATAGGAGTTACTGAGCAGGAGCACGAAATGGTCACATCTCCTTGACCAGAATCCAGACAGAATGTACCTCAGGATGTTCAATATGGCAGATGTAAAAGAGGAACCATCCCCCAACCATCTCTTCAACATTAATAATAATATTTACAAATGCTTTAGTGTGTGAAAAATGATTCATCATATATGTATTATATTATTTATATGCTATGTCATTTAATCTTCACAATGATTCTGCGAGATAGATGCTATTATTGTCCCCATTTTATATAAGAAATAAGTGATGTTGAGAGATTAAGGGACTTGCTTAGGGTTGTACAGATAGTATGTGATTGAGGTAGGATTTTTAACTTAAACCCTCTTGACTCTAACAACAAGAATAATGATAGCTGATGTTTATAGAGTGCTTACTGTGTGCCGAGCAGTTTGCTCGTGTCTCATTTGATCCTCACAACAACCCTTTGAGGGAGGTATTATTATTATTATCACTATACTCATTTTACAGATGAGGAAACAGATGACCAGAGATTAAGTGACTTACTCAGGGTCACACATCTAGTAAGTGTCTGAGACAATATTTGGACTCAGGCTTTCCTGACTTCAGGCCCAGCTCTCTAACCATTAAACCACCTACCTACCCCAATAGCTCAATCCCACCAAAAATCTCTAAACACCGTCTTTTCTACCTACCTATAATATTCAAGAAATGACACCATATGTCAGTGATACAAAGAAGCAAATAATGGACAAAACTGTCTCTACTCTTAAGAAGTTCATAATCTGGACCGAAGTGAGTATGGGAATAGGAATGATTAAATATGACACAAGATTGAATGTCATTGAGACAAAGGAGAAATGCAAAGTGTCTAGGAAAATTTGAAGGGGGGCCATTAAGGAGGACTCCTTAGAGAAGATGGCACTGGAAAGAAGAGTATTTCAAGAATGGAGAGGATGAAGAGGAGAGCTGTAGTCATAGAAGGTGAGTTGGAATGTCCTCTATTCCCAATATCTTGCTATTCTCAAAGTTCCAATAGGCTGGGCTTGTTGGAAGATTGTTCTCAATCTGTGGGGAGTATCCCTGAGTGTTCCTTGCAGTTTTCCAGGGAGCAAGAAGGCAGTCTAAGCTTTTAAGCCAATGACAATGATGGTTTGGGAAAGCATGATTATGTCCAATGTTTGTCCCACCCTGGGAGCTCAAAGGTCTCTGGATTCAGAGTCAAGATGCCATATTCAAGATCTTTAACAAACTGTGACATCTTGGAAGAATGAATCCATCACCCTTGTTTGCTGACTTTGCCCTGCTTTGGAGAGAAGAGAAAGATTCACCCTGGTAAGGAAAAGGTATAGAGAGCTTCCTTTTATCATCTCAGGCACCTCTTACACCAGAAAAGAGTGAAAATGGGATTGAAAAAGGAGAGTGGCTCTTCCTATCTCCCCGCAGACAGTGATGGTACCCATAAGCCTAGAATCATATTTCAGGAAAATTAAGGCCAGATTCCTTGGCATGGAGGGATGGAAAAGGGAACCCTTATTCTTAAACATGCACATGCGCACACACACATGCATGCACGCAGACACGCACACACACACATCCCATGAGGTACGTGAACCTGGGTTTCATGGAAGCAATGTGGTGTAATCAAAAAAGCTTTATATTTAGAGACAGCCTGGGTTCAAATCCAGTTTCTGCTCCTTTTGAGTTGTGTGGCCTTGGATGAGTCATCTTCCCTTTCTAGGCTTCATTTTCCACATGTATTCAAATGAGTAATCATACTAAAGAGTCTCTAAGACTCCTTCTAGTTTTTATTTTTTATGATCCCATGATTTTACACAATACACAAGATGGAATAATCCCAGGCCAGTGTGGAAGACACGCTGCCTGAGTTTCAGTGAGTCAGGAGTCATGGTTTACAGGTCAAGTTCTTCTACTAGTTCATTTAATGACCTTAACAAAGTACCTTCCCCCTCTCAGGGCCCTAGTTTCTTCCCTCACAAAATTAAAGGTTTGAACTAAATAATGAAACATTTTAAAAGAATTTTTAGATTTTCTTCACACTGTTAGGTTAAGAATGCAAGTGTGATCACCCCCATTTTCCAGATGAAGAAACTGAGACTCTGAGAAAGTAAAGGAACTCATCCTTTAAAAAGAGCTGAGCCAGAGATTCTAATTTAGGTCTCCTGACTCTAGGTTATTTACAGTTTTTCCTACTCCCCTTATCCCGTTGTCTAAGGTTCCTCCAAATTAAATGTCTAGTATATAACCTCCAGGCATATCCAAAATATTTCAGTAGGGAGGAAGACAGGACAAATGCAGGCTTACATCCCTGTTGAGGCTTCCTCCTGACCCTCCCCAAAAGAGGCAGCTACCCATTACCCCCAGGGACATCTCTGGACCTAATCTCAACCTCTAAAGCAGATAATCATCCTGCCTCTTCCATCCTCTGCTGGGGATGGGTGGCTATACTTAATAAGTCCAAGTGAGCAACTAATTTGAGAATATAAAACCAACCTGGCCACCTTCTGGAGAGTCCTAGAAGGGCTGGTTTTAATCAAGTCTTTCATCTCTCCAGGCAAGCCACACAAAGAACCTGTCAAAAGACCGGATTTTGGCACTAAAGATTTTGAATTTCACCATTAAGGTTCTATTTTCTGTGCTGCATTCTTCCAGGTCGGATAATTACCAATTAGTCCTCCAAGAGAACTCTGGTCTTTAGTATCAACCAACTTAGAAGGCCCATTTTTCTCACCCAGGCCCAAAAACTCATTTCTGGTGTGAGATTATAGACTTTTAAGTCTAGTATGTGAAATAATGCATGGAAAGTTTTTTTTTTGAAACTTAAAATTCTGTATAAATATTAACTAGCATGTATATGTATATATAGTATATAAATATATGTATATATGGCATATATACATAGATAAGTTATAAATACACATAGATATCATGTGTGTGTTATAGGATATGAGAGTCAGCTTGGTGTAGTGGGTAGAAGGCCAGTCTTGGGAGTCAGAAAAATCTGGATTCAAGTCCTGCCTTTGATATATATTGACTGGGGAACCAAAAACAAGCAGCTTAGTTTCTCTATGTTCTCTCTAAAACAGTAGGGATGGAAGGAGTTTCCAAACAATGGGGTCTCTTATTCTGATGAAAAGAAGGAAAGAAGGTGGGATGGAGAGACAGAGAGATACAGAGAGAGAGAAGATAGATCAGTGTGTGTGTGTGTGTGTGTGTGTGTGTGTGTGTGTGTGTATAGTTTATATGCTGATGTAGGGTAGGAATCAAGCATGGAAACCAAATGAGGAGACTCCTAGACTACAAGACAAGAGATTTGGGGTTTAGCATGATTGACGTCATTGATCGGCTAAGACATAAAGAAAGAATGATAATTAAATAAAAGCAGTCATCATAGTAATAAGAGCTGGACTGTAGAAATTTTGAAGTCCAAAGCCCTCATTGTATATTGTAGCACAGAGGAGAGAAATGACCTATATAAAGTCACATAGATAGTAAATGACAGAGCAAAGAGTAAAACTTTGATTCATTAACTCTAATTTCAATGCTTTTAGTTGTTTTCAGTCATGTCCAACTCTTTGTGATCATATTTGCAGTTTTCTTGGAAAAGTGGTTTGTCATTTCCTTCTCCAACTCACTTTACAGATGAGGAAACTGAAGCAACAGGTGAAGTGACTTGCCTAGGGTAACACAACTAGTAAGTCCCTGAGGTCAAATTTGAACTCAGGAAGATTAGATTTCCTGACTCTAGGCCCAGAACTCTAGCCACTGCACCATCTGTATGACCCAATGACCCAAAGCTATATGTAGCTTCTGATCACAGACAAGTCACTTTAGCAGTTTATTTAGAATCTAAGTGAATCAGAGAAGCCCCCTGTCTTCCTGAGAATATTACCAGTCAGTTCTACAGTGTATTCTAGCCATGATCAGAGCTTATTATCTCCATTTCCAATACACAGAAATGGAGGCACTGAGACATTGCTTATATACATGTTCACAAACTATGTTTATGAAAATGTACATTTTTATTTTGTAAATTGAACCTTTTTTCTAAAGTGCAAAGGATTTTACAACATTTCAAGGAATTCCCTGGGAGAAAGATGAGCTTTGTGATTCTGATAAAAAACTCATTTTTCATCACTGTTTCTTAGTTTCTACATCTGTAACATGAGGTTAGATTATATAGTTACTAAGGTGCCTTGCGACTAAGACCTTTTGTAAGTCCCATCCTCTGAGGCACATATCTGTTTGATAAGCATAGATTTTAATATATGAAGTTCTTGTAAAGTGGAGCATTAATTTATGTCTGTCTCTGTGTATATACTCTTCATACATACTTTTAGAAAAGTAGACATATACAGTCTACTTGACTTGCTTTTTTTTTCTTTCTCACCTTCTGAAGTGATAGGTTGCTGGAGAACAGAGTCATACAAAAACCAAGAAAAAATTTTTTTTCCGAGGTCATGGCCACTGGGGGACATGAAACTGCCTGTTGAGAGTCTTAGGAGGCTTAGTACTTTAGGGGAATGGGAATGCTATATGTACAGTATGTTGTTATTTTCCATTCACTCATTTATTCATGTCTGGCTCTGTGACACCATGGACCATAGCACACTGGGCCTTTCTATCCTCAACTATCTCCCAAAGTCTGTTTAAGTGCCTGTTTGTTGCTTCCATGACACTATCCGTCTCATCCTCTGTCATCCCCTTCTCCTACAATCTCCTAACATCAGAGTTTTGTGTTGTTCTTATTTTTTCCTCCAATGATACCTGTCTTCCACTTACATGGCCAAAATATTTAAGCTTCAGCTTTAGTATTTGTCCTTCCAATGAGTATTCCAAATTAATTTAAGTATTGACTGATTTGATCTCATTGCTGTCCAAGGGTCTTCTCTAGAGCCACAATTTGAAAATGTTGTTTCTGTGGTGCTCAGCTTTCATTATAGTCCAACTCAGAGCCATACATTACTACTGGAAAAAATGGTGGCTTTGACTATATGCACCATTGTCAGCAAGGTGATGTCTCTGCTTTTTACTATGTTGTACAGATTTGCCATATAGTTTTTCCTTCCAAGGGGCAAGCATCTTTTACTTTGATTGCAGTAAGACAATGGTATGGGGGCTACACAATTATACAATTAGGTAGATTTGGAACTGATTGAATGACTAAATCCTTGATCAAGGTCAAGTGGGAAGGAAACTTCTAGTGGAGTACATTTTTAGCAATGTCTTGCTTGAACATATAGATGACTTACTTGTCAGATTTATAGATGACACAAAGCTAACAAGTATAATGATAGTCAGGAATCCAATATTTTCTAATACCTAGAAAAGAGCCTAGCACATAGTAGGCAAATTCCAAAAGCTTACCAAGGGAATAAATGAACCACAATAGGCTAGAAAAATGAGTCAACCTAATAAAATCAAATTGTTCATAGGGATAAATACAAAAATTTACATTTGAGTCCAAAAAATTAACTTTACAAGTTTAGAAAGAGACATAACAAATAGTTCCTATGAAAAAGGTCAGAAGAGTTTAATGACCTGTTAGTTAAAATTGAGTCAAAAGTATTATGAAAAACAACAACAATTTTATATTATATAATGGGGTTGGGTTTTTGAGGGGAGGGTAATTGGGGTTAAATAACTTGCCCAAGGTCACAAAGCTCATTTTTGTGTTAAGTGTCTGAGGCCAGATTTGAACTCAGGTCCTCTTGACTTCAGGATCAGTGCTCTATTCACTACAGCACCTAGCCACCCCTTATATGATGTTATTAGAAGCAGCAAGATGGTGCAGCAAGTGGTGTCATTAGGCCTGGAGTCAGGAAGACCTGAGTTCAAATCCCTCCTTAGACACTTAGTAGCTGTACAACCTTGGACAAGTCATTTAAACTTTGTCTGTTTCCTCAATTGTAGGGTTGTTGTGAGAATCAAAGGAGAGAATATTTGTAAAGTGTTCAGTATAGGGCCTTGAATGTAGCAGGTGCTTAATAAATTCATTTCTTCCTCCCTCCCTTTCTTCCTTTCCTCCCTTCCTTTCTCCTTCTTCTCACTGTCCTTCATTCCATTGTTCCTTCTTTCACGCCTTCTTTTTTTCTTCCTTCTTTCCTTCTTTCCTCTGTCCCTTTCTCTGTCCCTTCCTTCCTCCTTCCATCTCACTTTCTTCCTCCCTTCCTCCTTCCCTTTCTCTTCTTCTTTTTCTCCCTCCCTTCCTTCCTCCCTCCCTCTTTCTTTCATTGTTCCTCCTTTCTTTTTTCCTAATCTTACTCCTTCCTTCTTTCCTTCCTCCCTCCACCCTCCTTCTTTCCCACTTACTTCCTTTATCCTATGCTGCATCAAGAGATATAGCAGCCACGAAAAGAGAAAAGATGGTCCTGTTGTACTCTGATCCTAGTGAGATCACAGCTTGTTGTAGTATTTTCTTAGCTCTGGATGTCATATTTTAGGAAAGATAACAAGCTGAACCTAGGTCAAAGGAGAACTACCAGGATTATGAAGGAGCTGAAAGTCCATGTCATGTGCAGTTTGAAGGAATGGGGATGTTTATATCCTGGAAAAGAGAATAATGGGGGTGGGGTGGGGAAGAATGTAACTGTCTTCAAATATTTCTCAGCCTAGTCCCAGAGGGCAAAACTGGGAGCAATAGGTGACAGTTACAGGGAGTCAATTTTAGTCTTGACAGCAGAAAAAAAATAAAGAGGTAATTAGAACTAGGAGTGTTCTGGGAAATATTTAACAACAGACTGCCCCCACACACACACACCAAACTACACATTTTAAATTTTAATCTTTATTATTAACATTTTCTCCCTCACTTTATTAAGTCTAGACAAGCAACAAAACAATAAATCAGGCCCTGACTTGTATTATTTGCTGATTTCCAAGGTGTAAATGCTCACACTGACATTTTACCAGTGGGCTCTTGAGAGCCTGTATGAGCTGGCTTCAGAACACCCCTGATTAGAGCTATCAGAAAGTGGAATCAGATGGATGCCTAAGGAGTTGATAGGTTCCCCTCCTCCTTGGAAGTGTTCAAGTGGAGAATGGTTGGCCACTTCTTACTGATGTTATAAAGGGAATTTTACTTCAAATATAGGTTCGACTAAGTGACTTCTGAGGGCCTTTCCTAATCTTAGGTACTATGATTTCTAGGACACACAGCTGCTGTTCTGAGCTGTGGAAGGCAGAGACCTCCACCTGTCTAGACCAGGAGTTCTTAACCTTTCTTATATCATGGATCCCTTTGGCAGTTGGTTAGACCTATGAACCCCTTCTGAGAATCATGTTGTTAAATAATTGAATGAAATGAGATATTTCAGTTAAAAGGCCAATGAAAATAAAAATGTGTTTTGGATTTTTTTCCTATTGAAATTCTCAGACTTCCAGATTACAAACCCTGGTCTAGATTCACAGCTGCTTGCACATTTTACTCCTCATTCATTTTGCCCATCATATTCTTTCAGCTCCCTAGAGTCAGGTGAGATATTGATAGTGCCAAGGAGAATGGAGGAAGGGAAAGTCTTCATTTGGAAAATAAAGAAGTCTTTCCATCTTGTATCTTATGAATCAGCAAAAGGAGACTAGAGACTAGGCTGGAAGTAGGAAAGAGGGATAGATAAGGGGAGGCGAACAGTGGTAGGCTGATTTAGAATTCTGCAAGAGTCCTCTATCCTCTCATCAATTATTCATTTGAGGGATTATCAGGGAACAACCTTTGTTTTCATTCTGCTTTGTATGAAGGAGGAGGACTTGGACCCTAACAGCACTCCTTAAGCACTCTAAATCAAGGCTGCAACATTCCAGTAGACTGGTAAAAGTCACCAACCCTTTTCTGCACCTCCTGCAGAGTCTCATTTTATGATCTCACTGATTTGAACTATTTATGGCACAGGAGATCCCTTTTACCCAGCCACCCCCTCCCACTACACACAGAACATATTCTATTCAAGCTGCCTTTGGAAAGGAATCCCTTTATAATTGATTAATGGTCCCCAAACTCTTCCCTGAAATAATTAGGGCCAGAATATTTTTATATCATGCAGTTCATTACCATCTGCACTATTTAATGAGTCAGGGGCAGAGTGATGGAGAGATGGAGATGGTTGTGGGGATGGGAATATGAATCATATTGGCTGCCACAGGTTAGTAGAGAATGATATTGGTAGGGGAGAGAGAATCATGTCAGGATGGGAAGTGGGGAGTTCCAGGGATACAGGGAAACTCCTTCCCTTGTGTCCAAGGAAAAGATCAAGATAATATTGAATTCTTAAAAATCATATGCTCTTAGATTTGGAAGTGAACTCAAAGGACATGAAATCTAACCAATACTGGAAGAAGGATTCTATTCTGAAACACATTAGGAAAAATGGTTTGTTCAATCTCTTCTTGAACAGATTCAGTGACAAGAGACTCACTATCTGTTCCATCTTCAGAGAGCTCTATTTTTTAAAATTCTCCTCATATTAAGCTAGAATCTAACACTCAGTAACTTCTACTGCTTGGAACTACACAGAATAAATCCCCTCTCTTATTCAGGAGTTTAAAAATTAAATAGGTAGAGAAGGTAAAGATGAGGAGGACCTTAGGTAGGGAATCATAGATTTTTTTTTCCTTTGATTACTTATGTAACTGTACTCAACACTGAACCCAGATACTGATGATGCCCACCAAAAGGAGACCTTCCATGCTAACGTGCAGAGAATCTGAGTGGAATCAAAATGACACAGAAGCAGAGTCAGTAGCCACTTATATGACACTTTGGGAGGGGAGAAGAAAAAGGAAGACTGGAAAAGCCCCCTGTACCCCACTATTTGAAAGTATTTCCCTTAATGTCTTTCATGGTGCCTGAATTTCCACCATTAGGAATATGGCTGTTTTGGTAGAACCACATCCTCTGTTAAAATGTAAATGAAGGCATTATCAGTCACTAACACCTTAATGAAAATAAGCTTATCATGAACAGAACCTCTTAATAAGCATAAAAATACTTCTTATTCAGGTTTAAGCATATACATAGCCCTGTCCCACTTGAATAGATGTGGATATGAAAAAAATAACAAACAAACAAATTCATGAAACAGATACATTAGATGCTGGGGGAAATGGGAAAGGATTCTTCAAGTCCCAAAAGGATTTACCTCAGTCATTCTTTAAGAACAAGGTGAGGACAGGATTGATAAAAGGTAGGGCTTGCAGGCTGACAAACTATTAGAGGAGAAGGGACTTCAGAGATCAATTAGCCCAAACTTTTTTTTATTTTATAGAAAAGAAAACTGAGACCCAGAGAGTAATTTATGCAGTCAGAGAAACAACCGTGTTTGTATGGATTGCAAGTCAGGTCATCAAGCATTTCGTTATTACTTACTATGTGCCAGGCACTGTTCTAAGGACTAGGAATACAAAAACAATCTAAAAGAAAGACTGCCTCTGCCCTCAAGGAGTTTATATTCTACTAGGAGAAGATAATGTGTAAAAATAGCTGAAGGGGGTGATGAGAAAATCCTGGAAAGTCAGAAATGCAACCTGGACAGGCAGAGAGACGTGGCTCCCCTTGAGAGTTTTCAAGGGTATTGTAAAGAATAACTGGGGAGAGTAGGAGTGAAACCTGGAAAAAGAGTAAGAATCCTATCTGAGAAGACTGGTAAAAACAGCAACAGGAGGTAATGGTACAGAAAGAGATGTCAATAGGCACCAAGGCTAACGTATGTACTGCATGATTTTTCTGAGGGCACTCTCTGATGCTCCTACCACTCACTATATGGCTAGAAAGATGGGGTAGCAGGGCTGAGCCAAGATGATGGCGTAGAAGCAGCAAAACACCACAGCTCCCACACAAACATGCTAAAAAACTCATAAAATGGGACTCTAAACAGATTTTCAAGCTCCAAAACTCTCCAAAAGACAGAAAACACATCTGTTGCTACAGGCAGTGCAGCAGGCGGGGCTCTTCGCAGTAGTCTGGGACCCGCGGCCAAAACCCGGGCCGGGTCAAGCCCTGGGGTATCGGGTGGGGAGCCGTGTCTATAGGAGAGCAGATTGGCTGCACTGGAGGCACAGTTACCACATTTATCAGGCCAGAAGAAAAAAAGGCTAAGAGAAAGGTCAGTGGATTTTGCTATGCTAACTCGTGAGGAGAAGAGCAGGTCCAGCCAAACTGCTCCCAGGGCAAGGAAGCAGTGGGAGGCAGCTGTAGCAGCAGGAATGGCTGAGAGCCGCAGCGGCCCCCACTGGGCTGCTTCAGAGCTCTCGGCCTGCAGATAGCAGGGGGGCTGACACGATCCATCAGGCCCAAGGGCTCTTACGTTGAGTGGCCTGGATCTGGATTGTGGTCTTGAGTGGTGGTCCTGGGGTGTGCTTTCAGTGAGACAAAGCTGGGG
>CM053593.1:208873728-208910232 GCA_028646575.1 Pseudocheirus occidentalis
CTATCTCCCCCTTTCTCCTTCTCCCAGTATATTCCTCTCTCACCTCTTAATTTTATTTGTAAGATATCATCCCTTCCTATTCAACTGATTCTGTGACCTCTGTCTGTGTATACATGTACACAAATATACACACACACTCACATATGTATTTATACACACATACACCCTCCTATATAAACATATATATGTACGTATACATATATACCTTCATATATTATATACATATATATACATACATATTGTATACATATATTACCTTCAACTATTCTCATATTGAGAAAAATCTCATGAGTTAAAATTATCATTTTCCATGTAGGAATATAAATAGTTCAACTTTAATAAGTTCTTTATGATTTATTTTTCCTGTTTACTTTCTCTTTCTTCTTGTATTTGAAAGTCAGATTTTTCTATTCAGCTCTGTTTTTTGTTTCATCAAAAACACTTGAAAGTCCTCTATTTCATTAAATGACTAAATTTTCCCCTGAAACATTATGCCCTGATGCATTATTTTGCTGGGTAGGTGATTCTTGCTTTTAATCCTAGTTTTTTTGACTTCTGGAATATTATACTCCAAGCCCGTCAAGCCCTTATTGTAGGAGCTGCTAGATTTTGTGTTATCCTGATTGTGTTTCCACAATACTCAAATTGTTCCTTCCTGGCTGCTTATAATATTTTCTCCTTGACCTGGGAACTCTGGAATTTGGCTATAACATTCCTAGAAGTTTTCTTTTGGGAATTATATTCAAGAGGTGATCAGTTAATTCTTTCAATGTCTATTTTGCCCTCTGGTTCTAGGATATCAGGACAATTTTGTTTGAGAATTTCTTGAAGGATGATTTCTAGATTATTTTTTGGATCATGGATTTCAGGTAGTCTCATAATTTTAAAATTATCTCTCCTGGATCTATTTACCAGGTCAGTGGTTTTTCCAATGAGATATTTCACATTGCCTTCTATTTTTTTTTCATTTGGGGGGATCTGTTTAATAGTATCTTGATTTCTCATAAAGTCGTTAGCTTCCATTTGCTCCAATCTAATTTTGAAGGAATTATTCTCTTTAGTGAGTTTTTGCAATTCTTTTTCCATCTGGGCAATTAGGCTTTTTAAGGCATTCTTGTCCTCATTGGCTTTTTTTTTTACCTCTTTTGCCATTTCAGTTAGTCTATTTTTAAGGTGTTATTTTCTTCAGTATTTTTTGTGGCTGTTGACTTGCTTCTCATTATTTTCTTGCATCATTCTCATTTCTCTCCTGAATTTTTCCTCCACTTCTCTTGCTTGATTTTCAAAATCCTTCTTGAGCTCCTCCATGGCCTGTCACCAATTCATATTTTTCTTGGAAGCTTTTGATGCAGGAGTTTGCCTTTGTTGACTTCTTCTGGTTCCATATTTTGATCCTTTTTGTCCCCCTAAAAAGGATTCTATGGTCTGATTGTGCTTCCTCTGCTTATTTATCTTGCCAGCCAAGTATTTGACTTTTGAGCTCTTTGGTATGGTAGAACTCTGATTCCAGAATGGAGAATTTTGTCCCACATTGCTGGGGTTTTTGCAAATGTTGTCAGAGGTCTGAGAAGGGCACCCTCTCTACAGCCACCACAAACTCTGGCACACTGGCAATTCTCACCCCAGGACCTCCGCCCAAGACAGCAATCTAGATCCAAGCAGGTCAAAGTAAGAACAATTCCCTCTGAATGGTTGCTTGCAGCCTCTGTGCCTCCTCTTGCCCTGGGGTCAGGGGCCAGACCATACTCTTCCCTCACCCTGTTCCAACAGAGTTCTTTACTGACTTTTTACTTTCTCTTTGGTGTTTATGGGTTGAAAAGCCTGGAAATCACCACAGTTACTGGTGATTCACTCTCCTGCAGTCTGCTCAGTGTGGTCTGTGCCACTGGTTGGAGCCACCCCAGGCTTGGTGCAGCTCATGCAGGACTTAGGTTGTCTCCCAGCTCACTGTAATAGACCCTTCCTATTGGGTTTAGACTGCCTTCATCAGGGGATTTGTTTCTCTCTGTCATTTTATGGGTTCCATTGTTCTAAAATTTGTTTAGAGTCATATTTTATGGGTATTGGAAGTGGTTGGGGCAGGAGCTCATGTAATTTCCTGCTTCTACTCTACCATCTTGGCTCCGTCCCCCTTGTGCTGCTATTTTCAGAGCCAGTTCTGGGAGTGGGCAACTTTTTTGTGCTTTCAGGGTCATATGATCCTGGAAGAAGTGTCATCACTGCTCTCCTGGTCTGTGCTATGTTCTTCACTCAGAAAGGACCTGGTACCTTGTAACTAAACCCAAACACTTCTCTGTCCTTGAACTTCAACCCAGAACTGTGTATGGGCAACAGAGCTGAAAATCAGTGCTAATTGTACATAGTGCCAGAAAAAGGTCTCCTATAATCTCTTTCTTTCCAATTGTCCAACCCCCTTATCATCTCTGACCTGAGAACACCCAAAGGTGCTGCTGCCACAACCACTGTTACCTCCACTTTGTGTGTGAAATATGGGCAGGCCTCCACTCCAGTGTCAAGAGACTTTTCCTGTCAACTTCTTACATTTTCTTTGGTCACAAAAATGTCTCACCTTAACCTTTTTTTGACTCTGATGCTTCAAAATTTTATTTGAGTTGTTGTTTTAAAGTTGTTTGGAAGGGAATGTTGGGTGAGTTCAGTTGAGTGGGTACCCTAATTCACCATTTTAGCTCCTTATCCCTGTGCTTAAGGAATTTTCATTCTAATATGGGAGATAACATGTAAATAACTGGTTATAACTATACACACACACAGACTAGATTAAGGTAATTTGAAAGTAGAAGGCATTAGCAACTGGAGTAACTAGGAACTCTCTCCTATACAGGGTGAGATTTGAACAAAATATTAAAGGAAATTAGAAAAACTAGAAATATGAGGGAAGTAAGAGCATTCCAGTTACAGGGAACAGCTGGTACAAAGGTAAAGCTAAGGAACAGATGGAGTGTCATGTTCAGGGAGCTAGAGAAGGTCAATATGGTGGTAGATGGATGGTAAGAATATTATTATCCCCCATTTTATAGATAGAGAAATTGAGGTCTTGAACAATTCATTTCTTTTATTAGGGTCACATAGCTAATAAGTGTTGGAGCTAAGATTCATTTTCAGGTCTTCTGATGCCAAGCATGGCAGTCTTTTCTCCACTGTACTCTTAAGAGATGGCACTAGAGCGATTAAATGTTGGTGGGAGGGAGTAGGAGTAGGAGAAAGGAAACTAGGCTGAATGGAGTATTAGATGGATGAGTGGGATTTGACTTGGAGGGAGTGAGGGAGTCTTTTGACTCCAAATCCAATACCATTTCTAGGCCTTTTCCCCTTGTCAGTATAGAGTCAGACCAAGCTTCAGACAAGAAAAAAAAGTCAGGATAGGGAGTTGGGGAGAATAGAAGAATCCAGAAAAGAACATGGGGAAGAGAAGAGAGAATAAAGAGAAGTTATAGGTCCTACTTGAAGCCCTCCTTCCTCTGAGTCCGCCAAGGGTAGGGTGGGAGGCAGTGGTTTAGATGGAGGCAAACCTCTGAAGGGCAGACAAGTGATGTGAAAGGAAAATAAAAGGGAGGGAGCCCAGAGAGTGGTCGGTACATGGGTAGAATCAAGTCGTTCCTTTCTGAAAGAAGAGATGGGCCTGTGGGAGGGGAGATGGAGCAGAGAGGAAAGGAGAGGGAGGTGACAGAACATTAGAGGATCCCAGAGGCTTAGCTGCCATTGGAAATGGTGTATGTTAACAGCAGCTGGATTCAGGAAGGCAAACATTCTGTCAGGCATGCTTTAGCAGAGGAGGAATTGCTCTTGAGTTTGGGTTTTCATTTGGCAAGCAGCTGGACTGTGGGATAGAATTGCAGTATTTAAAGTGGCAAGGGACCTTATTTATTCCAAACCCCTTGTCTTGCAGAGGAAGGAAAGGGACATCAATGTAAAGGAAACGACTTGCTCAGGGTCACACAGCTAGTTGGTGGCAGAACTCAAATTTGAAATAAAACCCATGCATATATCCTCTGCTGATGGAATTTGAGCCACTGGTTGCCAGATACCAAGCCAAGAGTTAGTTCCTAGTCTCATGTTCAAATTTTTTTCCAGCCTGCCAGGGCCTTGCCAAAACTTGTTCACCTCTGAGAAAGCCTTTAAGAATCCCAGGTCAACTCCATGTCAGGATGATGCATCAGAACAGTATGTTAGTGGAGTCTCAATATCATCATCTGTAAAACTGAGATAAAAATACTTGGAGAAGCTACCTCGAAGGGTAATTATGAGGCTCTAATGAGAAAAGCAGGTATATGCATTTGTAGCTTTAAATATGCATGCTTTGTGACAGAGAAGTGCTTTGTAAATAAGACTGGATCTTTGAAAAAAAATGTTTAAAAATTTTCTTTTGAGAATGGGCCTTCCTGTTCCTTTCAAGCTGGAAGTACTGTGGTCACTCAGTGGCCTGATCCCACTACTACTTGTCATAGATGATCTTGGCTCTCCACCTTTAGCAGCCCAGGAGCCATCTATGCCTAGGGTTCACCATATTGGTGACAGACTTAGTGAGGACACCCAGTTGGCTTTAACCCTCAGAACTCCTGAGCTCACAGGATTCACCAGCCTCAGAATCTGCAGCATCAGGGACTACTGGTGTGCTCCACCATGCTTTCACCTGGTGAAGATCTACCTACTCTTAATAGCATTAGAGAATCAGAGCCAGAAGGAGCTTCAGAGGTCATTGAATCCAATCCTTCATTTGATTGATGAGGAAACTGAGGCACCGTGAGGTAAAATGTAGTGTTGTGTTTGTCTTTTGTTTTTGAAGAGGGCCCACCTTCTCCTTCTCCTACTCTCCCAAGAAAGGTAAATTTTGATAGCCAGAAGCTGCCCACTTAACGTGGGGTTTACTGGCTAGAATCCTTCCTTCCTTCCTTCCTTCCTTCCTTCCTTCCTTCCTTCCTTCCTTCCTTCCTTCCTTCCTTCCTTCCTTCCTTCCTTCCTTCCTTCCTTCCTTCCTTCCTTCCTTCTTTCTTTCCATCCCTCTCTTTCATTCCCCAAACTTTAACCCAGTTCGTGCTAAAGCTCTTAGCCCAAGAGGTCTCTGCCCCAAGATCCACTTAATGACTATTTTGGGTCTTCCTGCCTTAAAGTGATATCAACAGTAATTGTTTCTCTTTGATCAGCAACCCTGAGGGTCTTCTCCTCCCAGCTTGATTTTTTTTTCTTTTTTTCTAATTAAAGGGGCCATCCTTTGACTTACTTCCTAAAGAGACCTGTTCACTAAATGGACATTACCTCAAAATGTAGCTGGTGTCTAAAGTGGGATTTGATCCCACATCTTCTTGACCCTAACCACCATACAAAACCACCTCTCAAATGGTCATGAAAGGTAAATATGGAAGAGCTGGGATGTGAGCTATGCTTAGAAAGTTGGTATGGATTTGACTTGTAACAGAAGATGGAGTATGTAGAGAGACAGTATGATGCAGTGGACAGACCTAGAGTCAAGAAAGACCTGAGTTTGAATCCCATCACTGATACTAGTGTGTGACCAAAAGCAAATCATTTAATCTCTCTGAGCCTCAATTTCCTCATCTGTAAAATGGGGGTGATATCTATAGTAATTACCTGACAATATTGTTTCAAGGTAATAATGCATTTAGGCAACTTTGTAAACCTTAAAGCACTCTATTAATGCCAATGTGTGATTATTTCAGCCTGAGTAAATTGCTCAAACCAAGGGTATTGGTTTGGTGAGTTTAGGGAGCAGTGAGATCAGCCAGCCTGGAGTGGAGGATCCATATTGAGGAATAATGGGGATATCATGGAGATGTCCTTTAAAGTCTGACTGTGGAGGGTTCTGAATGCCAAACTAAATATTTTAGACTTGTTCCTATAGGAATTAGAAAGCCAATATTGGATTTTGAGGTGGGAGATAATAATGATAATAATTCACATAGTGCTTTAGAAGTTACAAAGTGCTTTTATATATAAAATCTAATTGTATCTCCACAACAATCTTGTAAGCTTGCTATTTCAATGTTCCAAGGAGCCATTTTGTTATGGGTAGTCCCTCCACTGGGGCAGATCTCAGCCCCTACATGCCTTAGTAGATAATTCTTCATGAATTACTGTGGCCAAAAGAAAAAGGGTCCATCAACTTGAAATGACATAACTCTCCAAATTTAAGCTGGGCTAGTGTTTGGATACTTAAAACTTATTCCCCTGAGAATCACTTCCCCCAAGTTTTCATTCTGCTGGCATAGCCATGAAGAACTGAGAGTCATTTTCATTCCAAAATGAGGACTTGAGTTTGTGGAGGGGAGAAGGAGAAGAGAGAAAAGAACATAAGGCAAATTATTTAAGTATTATTATCATTGCCATTTTCCAGATGTAAAAACTGAGCATTAGAGAGGTAAAGTGACCTCTTTTAAAGATCACACAAATAGTAAGCATCAGATCCAGCATTCTGATTCTCTGATCATAAGATCACAGATGTAGCACTAAAAAGAATTTGAGAGATCACCTACATAACCTATTCATTAGATAAGGAGACCAAAGCCCAGGGAGGTTGTCACTTTTCCAAGGTCACTCAGGCTGCAAGTCACAGAAATAGTATTTGAACCCAGGCCTTTTAACTGAAAAGCAGTGTGATTGAGTGGATTGATCCCTAGACTTGGAGTCAGCCAGGGAGTTTATCAATAAACATTTGTTAAGTGCCCCCTACGTACCAGGCACTGTGTCTAGCCATGAGGACATACAAAGACAGTCTAGAGATAATCCCTGCTCCCAAGGAGCTCATTGTTTAACGAGGGAGAGAATTCTGTACAAACAAGATATATCCAGGATAAATTTGAGAGAATCAACAGAGGGAAGGTACTAGAATTTAAGAGGACTGGGGAAGGCTTTCTGCAGAAAGCTGGAGTATGGAGCTTGAAGGAAGCCAGGGAAGCCAAGAGCCAGAGATGAGGAGGGAGAGCATTCTAGGCATGCAGAGCCGTCAGTAAAAATGCCTAGAATCAAGATAATCAGAGTTCAACTACTGCCTCAAATACTTACTCATATGACCCTGGGCATGTCATTTGTAACATCTCTGAGACTCAGTTTCCCCATCTGAAAAAGGAAGAGGTTGGACTGGAGGATTTCTAAGGTCCATTCCAGGTCTAAATCTATGTATAACTGAAATCAATGATCTTTCCACCACATCATGTCTTAAAGTTCGACCTCTTTCCACTGTATTGCAAAGTACTCCTCTCTCAAAGAAGTGGCATCTTACTGTGTATAAGAAAATAAACAAGCCTGATCTGATGAATGGGCAGGAGAAAACAAGAAAATTTTATTTATAGAATGTGCTGCCTTTAGTAGAAACCCCATTCATGCTGGTGTGGAAAGGGGACACATTTTTTTCCAGCTATTAGCCCAAAGATGCTCCCTATGCTGCCTCCCCCTCCCCTCACTCTAGCCACAGAATGAGGCTCTGACTCCAGGTGTCCTTCCTCAAGAGGGCTGCCTCCGGCATTTGTTGCAAGTGGACTAGGGCAGGGCCTTCATCTCCCAGTGCTCCTGTGGCCTACTTTCTTCACAGCTGCCCGTACCCAAAGCCCAGCAGGCAGGTTATAAATATCCCTGAGTGACAGAGAGTGCCTTCAATCTGACGCTGATGTGGATTAAGCTGGATGTGCAGTTTCAAGGTCACAAGGGCTTCGTCTGTTCTTTGGGGAGCTGGGCCCACTGGGGGGGTAGCCTTAAAAGGGGGAAGGGACACCTCTGGGGAAACTTGGACACAGAATAATGCAGAGAGTAGCAATTTCCTCTCCCAAGTCTCAACCCTTCAACATTCCCCCATTCCCCTTTTTCCCTTATGTAGGGATGGGGAAGGGAAAACAGTGCAGTTCAGGCAGACTCTATCCTAAGTGCCCATCACTTTGTCCAACATTCAGAATGAGACTTGTGTGAATGTATCCTTATAATTCTGGACTGACCCAGCAAAGCTGAGCCAGACACCCCTGGGAGAGTGTCTACAGGTGTGTGCCCATGTATGCACATACATATACATAGTCCCACCTGGGGACCCAGTTGAATAGTGCCCATTGATGACCCCAGGCCTTGGCCTTCATTAACCAGTTCCTCCCCACAAACATCCTCATTACATGTAAAGATAGTTTTAACATTCACTTTTATAAGGTTTTGAAATCCAATTTTTTCTCCCTCTTGTCTCCTCCCTCCTCCCCAAGATGGCAATCACTCTGATAGGCTATACATGTGCAATCATATCAAACATATTTCAAAATTAGTCACATTGTGAAAGAAGAAATAGAACAAAAGGAAAAAAAACCTACAAAAATAAGAAAATGAAAATAGTATGCTTAGATCTGCAGTCAGACTCCATCAGTTCTTTCTCTGGATGAGGACAGCATTTTCTGTCATGGGTCTTTTGGAATTGTCTTGTATCATTGTAGTGCTGAGAAGAGCTAATCATAGTTGATTATCACACAATGTTGCTATTACTGTGTACAAAGTTCTCTTGGTTCTGCTCACTTCACTCTGCATCAGTTCATGTAAGTCTTTCCAGGTTTTTTCAGAAATCCACCTGCTCATCATTTCTTATGGAACAATAATATTCCATTATGTTCATATACCACAACTTGTTCTAGCTTCATTTTTTAAAGTGAGGAACAAACTTTCCCACAAAGGCAAATAGTAAAAGACTCATGACTCAAATCCTAGGTTTTCTGACTCTCAACACAGCAACATTTCTCTTACCCCTCCTGCCTTTTGTGTCTTGCCTCCCCCAGTGCTGAAATGGGGGCTAGACTGGAGACACTAACATTCTAGATGGGGCTAGAGCAAGGACTGGGATGGAGCAGGGATCTGGGTTCAGAGCTGAGGATAGACAATGAGACCAGGATGAAATTTTTTTAGAAATGGTCCAGGGGGCAGAAACTGAAGCAAACAGCTGTTGGACAACCTGGCTGAGGTGGAAATATAACCAGAGTGGGGAGGGGTGTTCAGAGAAGGTAGGTTGGAGCCTGGCAGTACATGGGAGAGTTGGAAAGTATTCATTTATAGGAACATGCATAAAAGGATGTCTGGGTGACAGACCATGTGATTACTTGATGGTCATTAGTGCCCTGACCTATAGACTACACGAGATTATGCTACAAATCAAGTCTCTTCTGTGAAATAGTTCCTTTCAAAGCTGGTTTAAGCACTGCTTTTTATTGAGATCAAGGAGAGAGCTACAATCACTTCTTCCCTCCTTCCTTAATTGTGAAAAGAAATGGAAAAATTAATTAATCAATCAACACACATTTATTAGATATCTACCATGTGCTAGGTATGAGAGATACAAGAACAAAAATGAAACAATCTCTATCTTCCAGGACCCTTAAATTCCATTAGGGTGTCTTTAATTCAAACCAGGAGATCCCACTCTCCATCTGGCACATCTTCAACACAGAAAGTTCAGTAACAAAATTCTAAGGAGCTGACTTCCTTTAAGGAATACTGACTGGGAATGAAGACATTCAACTGCAAGGGGAGTACCACGGGTTCTAGAAACTTTTGGGGATCATCTTGCCCATTCCCCTTCTTCCACAAAGAGTGATTTCTAACCTAAATCAAGAAGCTAAAACAAATGTGATACAGAAGAACCAGGCAGGACAGAAGGGGTTCCTGGTCTTATTGTGGGACTTTCTCAGCATTTCTAAAAGGCTTGAGATTGACTTGAGGACTGAGAGGAAGCAGAGGGGTCTCCATGACTAGGAGTTAGAACAGCAACAACAATTAGCATTTATATAACACTTTCAGGTTTTCAAAGTGCTTGGCAACTATTTATCTAATTTAACCTCAAAAGAACCCTTTAAGGTGAATACTTATAATCATCTCCATTTTACAGATGGGTAAACTGAGGATGAGAGGTTAAGTGACTTGCTCAGAGTCATATAGCTAGTAAGTGTTTGAAGTAGGATTTGAATTCAGGTCTCCTTGACTCCAAGTCCAGCACTCTCTACTGCACAACATGGATGTCTGGGTTCATGTCTCTACTTTATCATTTACTGGCTGCATTATCTTGAGCAAAATAATTTATCCTTCCTGAATCTTGGTTTCTTTATCTTAAGAACAAGGAGTTAGACTTGATTGTCTCCAAAGTTCTTTTGAGCTTTTGATTTAATGATAAGTCAAAGTCACTCCTCGACCCAGATATGCCCAGGGAAGCTATCTACACTGGCCAATTGACGTGGACAGGTGAGCAATTAGCTGGTCAATGACAATGGTGTGAATAACAGCTTTCATCATTTGGCCCTCCACATCCCTGTCCTCACAATCTCCTCCACAAAGCAAATCCCTTTTATTTACTCAAACAATTTCCCAGCTCTCCACTACTGTACAATACTGAATACTTTCTTGGTTTTCTTTTTATTATAGAACTGTCCAGCAACAGAACAGTCTGCCTCTCAAAGCAGTGAGCTATTACTGGATTGAGAAGAGGTTAGAAGTCTGTACAGAAAAACTAGCATTAGACAGATGATTAGGCTAGAGAAGTTCTCTTCCTTCCTGTCCTAAGATATTAGGATCAACAATTCGGTTTTGTTGTTGTTGTACATCCTTCCTTTTCTTGAAGAGGACCAATGACATCACAAAGTGATGTCTTAACTCATGCATAAATTGGCTTTAAGTAACAAGACTCAACAATGACAACATTGACACTTTAGAGCTCTCAGAAACCTTGTGGGTCATCTGGCCCAACTTCTTCATTTTACAGATGAAGAAACTGAGACAGACAGAGCTTAAGTGACTCATTCAGGGTCACACAGCTAATGAATGCCAGAACCAAGTCACATCCAGATTCTCTAACCCCAAACTTTTTACTACCTCCAAGGTTGTACTTATTATATAAAGCTACCAGAGTAAATTCCAACCCTTCTACTTGCCTCCATGTGAGCCCCCCTAAAGAAAGCCATTCCCCTTTCTTTAGTCTTCAGTTCTTTTGAATATAAAATGAAAGGGCTCAACTCTGTAATTTGTAAGGTCCCTTCTGACTCTAAATTTCTTTGATCCTGTGATCCCAGGACAGAGTATTTACCCTGTTTCAAGCCAGACACTTTTTCTACCACCAGCCCTAGGTAACATCTCCATTGTCAACAGAACAGTTGAGGAGTTAATATCTCTGAGGGAGATGAAACTTGCAATTTCTCTAACTCAGTCTGACTTGTTGGGTGCCCCCCCCCTTCCTGCCCAGATTTCAGTTTAAGCTTGTAAGTGTCATGTTGGTCTGATATCACCTGCTGACATTTAAGTTCTAAGACTTTCTAAAGATGGAATATTAGGAGAATGGGCCATGTCCTGAGCCTGTCACTGACTGCACAATTGATTCCCCTGTTGGTGTGAAGAGGGAAAAAGTCCTGTGTACTGACCACAGCTTCCCACTTCCCCCAGTCAGATGCAAGTTAAGGGTTGGGAGAGAAGGAAGAGACTGGAGCAAGGGAGGCAGATAGGATTGGAACAACAGGATCCAGGAGAATCTACGCTCTTTGAGTGCTGAGGTTGTTTAAATTTTGTATTTGTGTGAATCCCTTGAACATAGTACGCATTTATGCCTTGAATTAAATTGAATCTGGCCTTAAACATTGAATGGGAAGTCACTCTAGAGAGCTGGGTCAAGAGACAAGAAGACCCAAGTTCAAATCCAGCTTCTGATACTTACTATCTGTATGTCCCCGAGCAAGTTACTTAAAATAAGTCTACCTCAGTTTCCTCATCCGTAAAATGGAAATGATAATAATAGCACCTTCTTCCCAGGGTTGTTGTGGGGATCAAATGACATGCCGACTTGTTCCCTTCCTCCTTTCATCGTGTGATGAGGGTCAACAGAAAAGCATTCTTCCTCACATTCTTCCTCCACAATATGTCCTCTACAACTACTTACTTTGGTGCCTGAAATTCTATCACAAATCCACTTCTTTGGATTAAGGCATGATTATAACTGAACTTCTCTTAAAACGCAGGTCTTGGAAAAGTTAATACATTAAGCTATTCAAATGAGGAAATACAGAGTGGCAGGTTTCGAAGGGACCTCAGGTATGCTCATTTTACAAAAGTGGAAGCTGAGGCCCAGAGAGAAGTGACTTGCCCTAAATCAGTGGCATATTTTTTTGAATTTCTTACTTACTCATAACTTAGCATGAATTCCTTAAAGGGAATAGAAAAAAATCAATCAATAAATAAACATTTATTAGATGTTTGCCATGCTCTAGGCATGGCATTTGCTCCAGAAAAGTGAGGCTCAGGGCAAGGCATTGAAGTTATGGTGGAGGACTGGGAGAGGTAGCTATGGAGCACAGGGCAGTGTGTGGTGGGTGCCACTATACTGAACAGGGTACCATGGTGGGAACAGCATCAGAAGAGGGAGAAGAAGCGAAGCGAGAGGGCATCAGAGCCTTATTTTAAAGGATTCAAAAGTTCGGACCTAATGTTTAATCCCTGTCATAGACCAACCACATTCTCTTCAAGTTAAGTTCCATTAGTAACAGGATAGGAAGGAGACAATTAATACCAGGGAAGAAGGGCAGTGGTTCAGGAAGAAACTGTAGGATTTAAAGACAGAAAGGTTCCTAAGAGATCATATAGCCCAGTCCTTTCATTTTCTAGTCAGTTAGTCAATAAACATTTATTAAGCATCTACTGTTTATGAGGAGCTTTGCTAATTGCTAGGAATGTGTATTTATATATATACATGTATATACATACACACATGCATATATACCTGTACACATGCATATACACATGTATATATATGCACATGTATTCATGTCTGTGTGTGTGTGTAATAATCCTTGCTTTCAAGAGGTTTATAATCTAAAAGCTGAAAAGCAGGGGGAGTTGGGGAGATATAGTGGCAGGGACATGATATTGAAATTCAAAGAAATGTTACTGTTGTTCATCTTTTCTCAAAGAGGACCATCACATGGGGTGGCTAGGTGGTGTAGTAAATAGAGCACTGGCCCTGGAGTCAGAAGAACCTGAGTTCAAATCTGGCCTCAGACACTTGACACACTGTGTGACCTTGGGCAAGTCTCTTTACCCCAATTGCCATGCCCTCTCTCCTCCAAAAAGCAAAAACAAAAACAAACAAACAAAGAGGACCATGAAGATATCTTTACTTGTCTATGAATTGGATTTAATTGAGGCAGAGTCACACAAAGTGTCAGCCTCACTCTGTCTTCCAGAGTCATCAAAATCCAACGGTAAGATAAAAGTCAGGATGACTGGTGATTTCCCAGGATGCAGTAGAGGACCCTGGCATCTTCAGTGTCTGACCAAGCTGTAAGCACTCCATAGCATCTGCTTCAGCCGCCTTCATGGCCACAATAACAAGTTGTTCTCATCTTCCTTCTACCGGGGGAATGCTTCACGTGCTTGGAATAGAAACTCCTCTAACTCACCAATGGGTTTGAGGCCCCTTGGTTACTCTCAACCTGGTGTAATTCATCTGCCAAGATGGTTTTACTAGGTATGTCAGTAATGCTACTTGCAGAAGCTGTGGAGGTATGAGACCAGTAACACTGGCACACAGAAGGCCTGGTAGTGCAAGTTCTTTGATCTGCTCAGGATCAAAAGGTGTGAAAGCCTTCCTGCAAGCAAGCCTCCTGTAAGCAAGTTTCCCCCAAGCAAGCTCCTCCCCCAAGGCACTGTGTACCTTTAGACCTGGGAACACAGCTCCTGTTCCCAGAAAAAAAGGAAACACATGTGGTCACATAGGTCTATTAATAGAAAGAAAATATCTTATATATTCCATTAACCCTATACTGAGGTGTAGCCGCTGCATATGCCACAGCTTCTTGATGCCACAGGTGAGAGTTGGGTGACAGATGGATACCAAAGTTGGATGAGGAGCCACTCAAGGCAAGTCCTCATACTGGAGGGGCTAGTCTACCCTGAACACCCCTTACACCCCAATGGATATAGCTGGGTGGGAAATGAAGAGATGACTGGCCTGGGTTTCTTCTTTAGATAAAGGTTCTAAATGGAGATCTTTTCTTCTCTGCCCTCCAACCAGAAGGGTTCCAGGAGCAAAGGATACCAATGAGGTAGAAGTATCAAAGCTGAAGTGATCTTGCAGAATGATGAGGTTCCTACAGACCTGATGGAGAAGTAAAAAGGAGTGCAAATGAGTCATTTTATCATACAGTTAGAGCTAGATGGGACTTCTGAATCCATCAAGTTTGACTTCTTCAATTCACAGGTGAGGAAACTGAGTCACAGAAAGGTTAAATGATTTGCCCGAGTTTTGTTAGTATCTGAACCCATATCTTCTTCACCCCAAAATCTAGTGTCTAAGTCTAAACAAAGCAGGGCTCAGAGTCACACAACTACTAAATAACAGAGTAAAGATTTGAACCTAGTTCTTCTAACTCCAAATAAAGTTCCTGCCTTATCTTTGGGGAAATTTGGGAAGGAAGATGTGTTAGAAATTGAGTTCTGTGGAAATATACATAGAGATCACTTTGCAAAGTGATTGGCCATGTGACCCCAATATGTCAGAGGGTAGAGGGACTTTGGCTTCAGACCTGAAATGTGCAACTTACTTCTGATTGACAACACAACACCAGAATCCCCCAGATCCTTGGGAATAATGCTGTCTCATGGATGAGAGCTTCAGACATCTGTATCTGTCGAGTGACAAATCCAGACTCACACTCCCTGTCTGGTTAGAGATGCGTTGAGCACTATTAGGCAGGAAAACCTGTCTGGTCCTGGCTGATCTATTTAGCTGAAAGGCATGAGATAAATGGAAATCGGTAAGCACCCATTCTGAGAAGTTACTTTGTGACATGTTGTGAAAGCTCCAAGCAGAGGGATCCAGAAGATGACATGATTGAGGGCACCTTTACACTGGTATGATGTGAGATGGGTGACTCTGGAAGCTCTTACTCACATAAATATACAAGCACACACACATATGTGTGAACCTTTTTTATGTGTTCCAAATACCACCATCAAAACTTCATTTCTTCAGGTCTTCAAGACATTTTGGTAACTGGCCCTCTGTGATATATCCCAACAGCATTGTCACTGAAAGTTCCAGCCAGTATCTCAGGGAATCACAAAAGAAAAAAAGCATCAGATTTAGGTCTAGAAGGGACTTTAAAACTCCTCTGTGCCAACCCAGTCACTTTACAAAGAGGAAACTGACACCCAGAAGAGAGGAGTGATTTACCTATTTTCTGCTGTGTTATAAGGAGTAAAGTTAGGATTTCAACCCCAAACTTCTGACTCCCAAACTGCTGTTCCTTCTAATGGACCATGTTGTCTCTACACCTTAAGCCATGAGCCATTTCACTTACAATCGTTGACTTGATATCTTCAGAAGATTGTCAATCAGCCAAGAACGAGATGGGTTGTGGGGCATTTAGAACTGGCCCAGGGAACACTTATAACCCAAACTATCACAAAAGGCTTTCATCCCTGTCCCTCTCTGCTACAGATCCCCAGCTATCTGACTAGAAGACTTAACACTCTCTCTCCCATCACATACACACCATTTCTTCTTCTCCCTGCTAACCTTAGTAAGTTTTCCTGCTACTCTCCCTCTAACATTCCTTTCCAGTGTGGCAGATATAAACAACTCCATCTCAATTCCAGACAATACTCTTTTAGACTGTAGGGCAGCAAGGTGATACAATTGATGAGTACCAGGCTTAGAGTCAGGAAGATTCATCTATTTTTTTCTTTTCTTCATATATCCTTTATTTTTTAACTTGTGTTGATATAGAGGTAATAGGATATGAAGTATGGATGATGATTATTAAAATAAGAAAATAAGAATAATGAATAAATAAATAATAGGTAGATAAATTAATGAATGAATGAGCAAATTAATTAATTAATTAATTGATTGATTGATTAAAAATAAATGAATAAGAAAATCTTTATGGTTCATCACTCCTAGACTGCATATCTTGTTCTCTGTCAACCAAAGAGACTAAAGATTATAAGAATCTGGCAAATAGTGATCTATTTAGTTATGTATTTATTAAATATTACATAACCCCCAGCTCAAAGGATATTTCATAGGAATATTCTCATTGGTGGAAACTGATTATTCAATCCCTCATGCCTGTGTGAAGGGAATATTTAGCAAGAGCTTGAGATTGAAGAGATCCTGGGTCTTCTGTCTTCCCACTTCAAGATAGATGTGCAGTTTCAGATTTCCTTCAGAGAGAGAAAGACTCTGGAAATAAGTAAAGATATAAAGGATCTGGCACCTTGATCATGTCCCTATGCTCAGCTTACTATTGTAGAGACTTTGGAGAATTTCCCCTTTAAGTGAGATCTGGAACACTCTTGGTTAAGTTTAGTTAACTCAGCAGGAGAGCTCTTATACTTTGTGTACTGTCTGGAAAAGTATTATGTATACATGTTCTCTGATTTATGTTTGCTAATAACTTGGATAAATGAATTTATTTACTATTCTCTATGTATGTTCATTGTAGAACTTATACTTGGTAGGAAGCTAGTCAAGCCTTGGATATATAGCTTTGGGTACTACTTCCCTTTTAAGGAATGGCAGCCTGAAGTTCAAGTGAATGTAGAATTATTTCTCCTGGACTAACAATATTTAGGGGGCCATATGGATATAATTCTATCTTGGTATTCTTTCTGTGAGAAGAATATAGTGGCCAGCCTCTGGCCCCAACTTCCTGCTTTCCCTCCTGGCAGGAATCAAAGTCTCCCTTGAAGAAAGGTGGGTGGAAGAAACCCTGGAAATATCTATTCATCCCTCCCTGGGAGCTACATCTAACAGACTCATAACCTACATGAGAAAAATGCAGCAGCACATACTCCTTGCAGTCATATTGTGAAAGAAACTGTCAGCTGTGCTCCTTTTTATGAAACATTTCATCCAATCTTCTCTCAAGCCAAAACCTTTTCCCACTGATCCCTCCCAGATTTCCAGGGTTGATGAAGGATTAGAGAAAGACATTTCACATCTAGGACTTCAGTGTATAGGAAGACAAGGGCATCTGGGGAGAATGGTCTGCTGACCCATTCTCTACACACTCACTACTCCTCTGTACTCCATAGTAGCTCATAGACCCTGTCCCTCTGTGATATATCTCAGTCACACAAAGTTCCAGGAAGTAGTTTGCTTCTCTACTGCAGGTCTGGATTTCTGTTTTCCTACCTGCACTGCTCCTGATTCATAGATAAAGGCCAAAAGCCTAGCAGAGAGATGGAGTCTATTTGCCATTTTTCATTGCCCACCTGCTTCTTGCATCTAAATGGAATGGCATACCAGAAGTTCTTGTCAGAGCAAAAGAAGGAGAAAAAACATGCATATACAGACACATAGACACACAAAGGATAAAAAGAAAGGGAGTGTCTTGCTTCTTGTGTTCCTCCTGCATACAAAATTTTATCCATTCCCCAACCTCTTGCCCCAACAATTTTGGTTGTACTGTGGTCAACATTCTAGCACTCAGTTTTCCTGGTAGGAACCCTCAGGATCACTCTGGTTCTCAGAAAGACATAATGTCTTGCTACTTGCTATATACATTCTGAACACCTACTCTGTGTAAGACATTGTGCTGAAGGCATAAAAAGATGAATAAAATACGGTCAGAACTCTCAAAGAACTTATCCACAAGTTATAAAGGCTTCTCATGATGAAGCAGGTAGTGAAACATAATGAAGAGAGGACTTTATTGGAAGTTAGAAGACCTAGATATGCCATAAACTCTCTCAGGGACTTTAGATAAGTCACATCTTATCTGTGGGCCTCAATTTTCCCAAGTATGAAATGAAAGGGTAGGACTAGATGACCTCTGATATTCTTTCTAGCTCTCAGATTCTATGAAATTCTAAATGATCGAATTCTAAAAAATAGAAGGAAGGAAGAAATGGAAGAAAGGAAAGAAGGAAGGAACAGAGGAAGGAAAAAAGGGAGAGAGGGAGGGAAGAATGGAGGGAAGGAAGGTAGGGAAGGAAGAAGGGAAGAAGAGGACAAAATAGATGAGTGAAGAAAAGAAACAAGAAAGAAGAGGAAGAAGGTAAGGAGGAAGAGAAGCCAATTAACTATCCAAAGGAGAATAGAATAGTAGAAATTGAAGGGCTCTTTGGGACCATCTAACTTAATTAATTGCAAACAAGGAAACTGAGGCCTATAGAGGGAAATGACTTGCTCAAGGTCACACAGTAAATTTGTGGCAGAGCTAAGTCTAGGACCAAGGTCCTTTGACTCCAAGTCTAAGAGACTAGAAAGAATTCAGAAAACCTTTCCACTTAAGACAAAATGGACACCTTCCAAAATGAAAACAAAGGTAGGTGAAAAAAGAAAATCAGAGGTATTGAATAAGATGGACAGAGAAAAGGGCATCTCTTTTGGTGCTCTGTGTGCAAAAATGCAACAGGAATGTGGCAAGCTGGAGCCTTCCCATTAGGTATGGGTGGTGGGTAGGACAGGAAAGGAAGAGGAGGTACTTCTAAACTGGCTAAGCAGGAAGCCAGGGAGCCTGACCAGGAGTTAATGGGCCTGCTTCCTGACCAAGGAGTCTGGGCTATGAGTCCCAGGTACTTTAAGGGAACTTGGTTTCTCTCTTCTCTACAGAGTAGGTATTTGTGGTTCCTTCTCGATTCATTAAGTGCTTCTGCCACTGCCCAGCAATGCCCCTCAAATTACCTCTCACTTAAGCACTGTAATTACTAACAGGGGTTTCTGCTGCCCTGAAATTTATCACCGCCTCCAGGCTCAACACACAAACACTCACAGGCACGCATCTACCTCTGCATTCTCTCACAGTGGAAGGGAGTCTTCCTCCCTCCTTTTTCCTCTCCTCCCTCCATTCTGCTTTCCTTCCTCTCTCACTGTTTGCCTCCCATTTGCCTCTTTCTCTCTCCTCCCAGCACCTCTGTCCCATTTCCCTTCTCTCTTCCCTCCTCCTCTACTCCTCTCCACCATTTGTCATTGCTTTAAACTTTCCACTTGACATCCCCTTCTTTCTCCTTTCTTCCCTGCTGAACCCCTTTCTCTCCCTATTTGTTTCCTCTTGGCTTCTTTGTTTCTCTTTCCCATCCTACTCCCCCCTCCTTTTCCTATCACTGTTCCAGTCTCCCATCTATCTCTTCTCCCCTCCCATACTCCTTAATCTCTTCAGTTCAACTGCTCACTCTTTCTTTCATCCATAATGCCACTCCTCCTTCCCTCCCTATATCCACCCCAGTGCCTACTTCCCTCACTCCACTTTGCCTCTCATCTATCTCTTGTAAGATTCACTAATTCCTTCACCCCTCATTCCATTGCTTCTCTCCCAGTTCTCAACTGAAATCTGGACTCCATCCTTGGGAATGCCCTGGACTTCAATCAGCTTTGGTATTATCTTGCCAGATTCAAGTTTCCACAGTACTTTCTGGTCATTTCCATGTTGCCATTCTCTTACCTCACCCTCATTTTCCTAGCTTTCTAATTCCTCTTTCCATGTTATATTCCACATGAAAATGTAAGCTCCTTGAGGACAGGGACTGCCTTGCTTACTCGTATTTCCAAATGCCTGGCACATAGTATGTACTAAATAAATTCTCTCTCTCTCTCTCTCTCTCTCTCTCTCCCTATCTACCTATCTATTCATCCATCTATCCATTCATCCATCCATCCATCCATCCATCCATCCATTCTTCCATCCATCCATCCATCCTTCTACTATCTAACTACGTAGTCTATCATCTATCTTTTCATTTCCTCCTTATGTCAATCTCTGTTCTACCTTCCATTTCCCCTATACCCTTTTCCCTTTACTCCCCTGGCTGTATCTTCCCTTTTCAACCTCCCTGTCTGTCTTCTCTATTTGTCCTCCATCTGCTTCCTTTTCTCCCCTTCCCTACCCTCTGCCTGTCTTGTTTCTTCTTTCACCTTCTTTGCTTCCTCATTTGCTATCAGTTATCTTCGCTCCTTTCCTCTCACTCTGCCTCCTCCCTGTCTCATAACCCTGAGAACAGCTGCCTGACTAATTTACAGATTAGGAATTAGTGGTGTTCTCTCACTCTGCCCATTGCTCTTAACTTTGCTGGTTGATTAGCAGGATGTCTGATATCCAATTCCCTTCTCTGGAGAGATGTAAAGTTCTCAGAAAAAACAGATTTTGAGTAAGATGACCTGGAATCAGGTTCTTATTCTATCAATATCTATGCAACCTGTCAAAAAGAGACAGATCACTTTAACTTTGCTGTGCTTTAGTTCCCTCATTTATAATTGACTACATTTATAACTTCCTCCTTCCCTCTTCTCCTTCCCTTTTCACCTTCTGTCCCTCCCTTCCTCTTTCCTTCCTTCTTTCCTTCCTTCCTTCTTTCCTTCCTTCCTTCTTTTCTTCCTTCCTTCTTTCTTTCCATTATTCTTTCCCTCCTTCCTTCTCTTCAATTATTTCTGATCTGACCAGAAACTCTGAGGGTCTTCCCCTCCCAGCCTGATTCTTTTGTGAAGGCAAACTAGGCCTTACTTTGCCTCAATTCTTACCTAACCTTTAATTACTGAATGGGTGTTGCCTGAGACCTGGGAAAGACCTTATCTTAAAAAGGTAAAGATCTCCCACTACATCCATAACCTATGGATGCCACTGGACTCTAATAACTCGGGAGGAAAGAGTAAGGCTGATAACTTTGCACAACTCTGCCTCACTTAAATCCAGTTCACTTGGGAGACAAGATATCACCCTCCAGATGTCATTGGTCCTCTTTGAGAATTGAGGATGAACAATGACAATCTTTCCTCCCCTCTTTCCCTCCTTCCTCCTTTCCTCCTTCCTTCTTTTTCTCTTTTGCTCTCTCCTCATTTCATCCTTCCCCCTATCCTTCCCTCCTTCCTTCTCTCCTTCTTCCTTTCTTCCTTGTTTCCATGGATTGAAAGACATAGGAGGGAGAAAAAATGCTTGGTAATTGAAAAAGATGTAATTTATTTTAAAAGAAAGAAATTAGACTAAATGATTTCTAAGATCCTTTATACCTCTGGGACTAGTATGGACATAGCCCCCCAAAATATTTGTTGTTGTTCAATCATTTCAGTCATGTCTGACTCTTTATGACCCTATTTGGAGGTTTTTTGTCAAAAAACTGGAGTGGTTTGCTATTTTCTTCTCCAGTCCATTTTACAGATGAGGAACTAAGGAAAATAGGGTTAAGTGACTTGTTGAGGATCATACAGGTAGTAAGTGTCTGAGGCCAAATTTGAACCCAGGAAGATGAGTCTTCCTGACTTTAGGCACAGCACTCTGCCCACTTCACCACCTAACTACCTACTCCCCCAAATATTAGGGATCATAGAGGCAGAGCAAGAATCAAAAAGTGCTTACTCTTTGCCAGACACTGTTAAGCGCTGAAGATACAAAGAAAGGGGAAAATGGTCTCAGACCTTACAGACGAGGAAACTGAGAGCTAAGTGATTTGTGCAAGGTCATACAAGGGCAGAATTTTAACTGGTTAAGTCCCTTACCTTCTGAACCATTGGTCTTTCCACTGGACTAGCTCCCTCTTCTAAATTCTACAATTTTCTGAATTGCTTTTTGGAATACATCTTGCCACTGACTAATCCTGTGCACACCCTTTGCCTATTCAGAAAACCAGTAGGTTTAAAAACAGACGAGGACAACAATGGCAACAGCAACAGCAACTTGTCATTGTTTGAAGAGCATTTCCGTTTGTAGAACCCTAGTGCTATTTCTAAGGTGAGTAGTGGTTTGGCTCACTGTCTATAGAGCCGGGTGCTGTTCACAGCTAGGTCCTGAAGCATTTTGGCAAAGTCATTTCTCTGTTTTCGTAGCCAAATACTGGTTTGTAAGTCTGTCGTTGTCTGCAGAGCCTGTTGTTTGTGACGCCCTAACCAGTTCTACCTCTTAGATGTTATGGTAAGATTTTCTTCACACATTCAAACACTGTTCCCCTTCATATTATTTCCATATCTATTTTTCCACACAAAGACACACCTCCTGTCCCCAACTATAAACCATCGTCTAAGAAAAGGCTTCTCGGTGACAGTGTTTCTTTCTTTTTTCCCCTCTTACTCTCCCTTCCTGTATCTGCTCCATGCCATTCTTCCCTCTATGACACTGGCTGATTCTAGGGATAGTCACTTATAACAGTTATAAAATGTCCAGTAATATTTCTCCAGATCAGAGAGAAACTGTAATAGGAACATTGTCTATGATGGAAGCTTACTCTGTGCCCCACAGCATTGTTTCTAATGAAGGGTTCATTGCAGTTTCACTTGCTCAGCATTTGCCTTCACTGTGATCTGCCTTCAGTGAATGAGATGGTGACTGTCCATGCAGGGACTGTCTGCCCCCAAAGATCTCATCTGTGATGGCTCCAAGCTTGACTAGTTGACTCCTTAGTAGCCCTTCCTCTGTGTCTCCCTTCAGTAAGTATGAACTCAATTTACAGAGTACAAGCTAGACTTACCTCTGCTATAGTCTATGTGACCCAGAGCAAGTACCTTCTCTTTTCAGGTAACTCTTTAAGACATAAAATGCCACGGTTGCCAATTTGCATTTGGTGAGAGACTTCCTTGAACCGAAGCAAATTAAACAATCTAATAAAAAAAAAACTTGAGTCTGTCCGCTATGTTACTCAGTAGTATTCTAAACCAGATTACCTAAATCTGTATGCCCTCAAACTCCCATAAGACTGGATCCTCCATGAGGTCAGGAAACATATCTCCTTCTTTCTGTTATCTTTTTCCACTTATTTCCATTTTGACTACTTGTTACTTCCCTATTCATAACTCCTTTTCCTGGTCACCACTTCAGGGAATGTGTCATCTCCCTCATTAGAATGTAAGCCCCACGAGGGCAGGAACTGAGTCATTTCAGTATTCATGTCTTCATTACCTAGCTTACTGCCTGGGATATAGTAGGTACTTAATAAATACTTTCCATCAATTCATTCATTCATTCAGTTAATCTCCTGGTGGTAAGTATGGGTTTATATACATAGCATGTGCTCACATAAGGCCAGAAACTGTGCAGGAGGAAGCTTATTGAACCATCCAGGAATTCTAGCTTCCTGAATCATGAGTTGTAACTCCACTTGATTCCTGGAAATACTTTTATTGAAGAAAACTTCTCTCCCTACTGACAAAGTTCCTTTCACCATTGGCAGCTCCCTCTTTAGATTCCAAATCTTTCCTTCTCTTTGCCTTTGGTCTATCCCTTTCCTAGCTCTGGCTACCCTCCATTCAGCTCCCCAGACCTGGCAAGAAGATTTTTTTCTTCACATTATCCCTATAAGTCTCCCATTCACCCTTTCCTGTAATTCCTTCTTTTTAGCTTCCTCTCCATACTTCAGACCTACCCCCTCATGCCTAGGATCTCCTCCTCTGCCCTCCCAAGCTTGGGCATAGAGCCCCATCTTGAGAAATACTGGCAAAACAGTGCCTGAGGATGATTTTCCCTTTACATCTTGGAGGAGGTAACTGGAACTGGCTCTTGGAATCACAAACTAAACGACGAACTAATACAAACTAATACCCAGATCAATCTTGGTGTGAAATAACTCATTACTCAGACTCCAATTGCAGGGGATGAAAAATTAAGACAAGAACAGTCAAACAAGAATAATCTGAGGAAGCGGGAAACACTTCTGGCTCTTGAAGAACTGACACTTCTCTTCCAGAGTTATATGGTAGGGCAGGAGGGGAGCAAGGTCTAGGCACCTCCAGGGGTTTTCCAGCCTGGATAGAAATTTCCATAAAGGGAGAGGGGGCCATAACTGACCCTTAGAAGTCAAATGCACCATCCTAGAAGGGGTAGCTCTTTGAGCATTGCTCTTAATATGATGATCCCAGATCTGCCGTGAATCACTGGGACCAGGAATGGGGATTAGGCTTTTGTAGAATAAAAGAGTGGAAAAGAACCATACCAAATGATTTCATCTGGTGTGGTTGTGTGCTCAGAGTTTCTGTGATGCATGTAGAGGAACAAGCAAAAAAGGCCAGGACATAATGTTCCAGGATAATAGGGATCCATGGAGACAAGGATTGTACAGGTGATTTCTTAGAAAGAGATTCAGGATTTGAATCTGCAAAAACACCTTACCCCACCCCCAACCCCTATCCCCATGACAATGGATACCCAGACACATGCTGAGGAAGGAACAGTTTCTCCTCTAAGCTACAAGGTACATAGGCACACTGATTAACAAACAGGACCTGTGGACTCCACGGAAAATAGGAATAATATCATCTCTTATCTCCCAGGCTTGTTGTAAGGATCGAATGAAATAAAACTGGTAAGGCACTTAGCACAGTGCCTGGCACATGGTAGATACTTAATAAATGCTTGGGGTGGCTGGGTGGCACAATGAATAGAGGTCTGTAATCCGGAAGACTCATCTTCTTGAGTTCAAATCTGGTTTCAGACACTTACTAGCTGTGTGACCCTGGGTAAGTCACTTAATCCTGTTGACCTCAGTCTCCTCATCTGTAAAATGACCTGGAGAAGGAAATGGCCACTCCAGCATCTCTGTGAAGAAAGTCCCAAATGGGGTAGCAAAGTCAGACATTGCTGAAAATGGCTGAATAACAGCAACTGCTTATTCTCTGTCTGTCTTGCTTTCCCAGGTGGCAAGGACCCTTCTTCTCTGGGAATGTCTAAACACAAAAGAGACAAGTGCTCTCAAGACTTTGATTTCTGGGTTAGCAGAGGCTTAGGGACAGCATTGGGGGGACCATGTGATCCAATAGTAGTTCTCTAAAACAGAAAGCTTCATGTAGAAACATCGCATTGCAGAGGAAGGAGTGCTAAATGGAGAATCAGAGGATTTATAATCCTAGTTTGGACACTCCCTGTGTGACCTTGATCAAGTTGCTTAACTTCTCTTGGCTTCAGTTTCTTAAATTGGAAAATGAGAGGGTTGGATTAAATGGCTTCTACAGTCCCGTCCAATATTAAATCTGTAGTTTGGGCTCCTTGTTATAGCCAGTGCAACCACCAAAGAGGCAAAAGCAGGGTTCTCTTTAAAATTTGGAATGAATGTATTTCTGTTTTTTTTTTTAATGTTTCTCTTCATCATTCTTCTCCTGGAGTAAGTCGAAATCTCTACACAATCTCTACACACTGTGTGTGGTCTAATGAAAAGAACACTGACTTGGAGTAGGAAGATATGAGCTCAAATACCAGCACCATCACTTCCTCCCTGTGTGACCTTAGTGAAGTCCCTTTATATCCCTGGGAGTCAGTTTCCTTGTGTATTAAATGGTGGGACTACAAGACCTCCAAAGTCCCTTCCAACTCTAAATTCTGGGGTGAGATATTTTAAAAATAACAATATTTGAAAACTGGATTGGGGTATGGTTAAGCAAGTGTGATACATGAATGTAATGAAATATTACTGTGCTGTGAGAAGCTATGGAAGTAATGAATGTAGAGAAGCATGAAAAAACTTGTGTAAACTGATGCAAAGTGAAGTAAGCAGAGCAAAGAAAACAGTATGTGATATAACTCATTACTTAGGCTCCAATTTCAGGGGATAAAATTAAGACAAGAACAAACAATAATTTGAGGGAGCAGAAAATGCTTCTGGTTCTTGGAGAGCTGCCCTTTTTCTTTAAGGGCATCTCTAGGGCAATAGAAGGCTAGATGGGAGTTCCCATAAATGTAAAGGGGACCATTTTTGATCCCCAGAATTCAAATGAAACTAGCATGCTCCCTGAAGGGCATTTTGTCTTTATCTTATCTTAAAGTTACCAAGTATGGTAACTACAATGTCAATGAAAGAACAACCACAAATAATTGAAGATGTATGTTGTAAAATTAGAAAGAACATGCTTACTCCCAAATAATAAATATGAGAGGAGATATCCCCCTCCTCCCAACCCCTTTGCAGAGTGAGCGGGATAAGGTGGTCCATGGATATGAAGTTATGCAAATAATGTCCAATATTTTTGATATATTAATTGGTTTTGCAATTTCTTTTTCCTTTTCTACTTTTCTCTTTTCTTTTTCTGTTCTTTGTTATTAAAAGATGCCTCTCTGGGAGGGAGAGGGAGAGGAATGCAGAAGGAAATCTAGTGGATATAAAAACAAATGATACTAATAAAAACCATAAAAATGACATTTGCTACTGGACAGTCAGAAAATTAATATATACAGAATAGTTATAGAGTCTAGTTTGGTGCAGTTAAAAAGATGTTTGATTTTTATTCTTGACTCTCTATTCTGATTCCTCTCATTTTGGTAACACTAGGTCATCAAAGTTTCCATGGTACTAGAGGGCAAAAGACCCTTTCTGACCTTTGTTTCCAGGCATAATTTCTGAGTTCAAGCCACTTCTGCTCCTGCCATTTACCCCACTTTCTACTCTTCATACCCCAAATTTATTATTTTATCCTTCCTAGTTCTCATACCTAGGAATTTCTCAAATTATCTTTCTTAAATTCTATGTATCCAAGCACATCAATCTTGTAATCCACTAAAACTCTATGTCTTTATTTTCCCTGAAGAATAGCAATTTATACTGTCTCCTCAATTATTAATTTGGGAAATTAGTGCATGTAAAGGACTTCGTATTTATTCCTATTAAGCTTCATTTTATTTGATTGAGCCCAACATTCCAGCCTGTGGAGATCTTTTTGGATCCTCACTTTGTACTCTGTCCTCTTAGGTATCTCTCCCTGTTTTACATCATGGAAAGATTTAATACAGCATGCCATATATGCCTTCATCCAAGCCACTGATAAAAATATTAAATAGCACAGAGACTAGCAGAATGATTAGTCTTATTTTGCTTAGTCTCAGAGGATAAAACTGGGAACAATAGGGGAAAGGAATGGAGGAATCAACCTCAATGCAAAGAAAAACTCATAAAAGCTAAGGCTGTTGAAGTGTGGAATGACCTACCTTAGGAAGTAACAGGATCCTTCTTCCTGGAACACTTCAATTGAGAATGAATGATCATTTAGTGGGATTACTGTAGAGCAGATTCCTGTTTAGACACAAGTGGCTTGGATGAAGGCATATATGACCTGCTGTATCAAATCTTTCCATGATGTAAAACAGGGAGAGATACCTAAGTGGTTATTCAGCCTCAATGTTTAAAACTTCCAGAAACAGAGGTCTTCGCATGTGGTCTGCATGAGTCCTCATGGATTGTAAACTCTCTTAAATGGGGATGAATTATATTAGTTCTGAAAAGATTAATATTTCTGGATTCCCATATTTCTTACAGTCAGAGGTATATGAGATTTAAGATCAAAGGTGTCCTTTGGGTACTTTTGCTCTCTAGGCCTGGGTTTTTTCTCTAGAAAATTAGGTAATGAGACCTGACAACTTTTAAGAAAGCTTGTGACTAAATCTTATAATAGAATATGAAGATTCATCTTAGAACTTGCTGTCCTGAGGGCTGAGGTCCCTCCAGTTCAACATGCCCATGACACAATATACCTCCTCCTATCTCCGAGCCAGCCTAGAAGCTTTTTGCCCTGATCTCCTTTTCACAAAATTGTGTCTATATCCCATCTTCAAAGCTCTGCTCAAGACTCATCTCCTTCAAAGAAGCTTCCAAACACCAATCTTAAACATCTCATCACACTCTTAGAGAGCTCTAATCATTAGGAATTTTGGTTTTGTCTTTCTTGACATTGAGCTTAAATTAGGCTTTTTGTATTTTCCATCCTTTGGCTTTCCAGGGTCAAGCAGAACAAGTTTAATCCCTCTTCTATATGACTCTTCAAACATGTGAAAGAGATCATATCTCCTAGATCTTATCTTCTACCTCAATTAGTCCTCATATAGTGTCAATTAAAGATTCTTCACCATTGCAACTGCCTTCTTCTGGATGCTTGTCAAGCTTGGCAACTTACCAATATCCTCCCTAAAGTGTGGTACTCAGAACTGAACGTGGTACTAGAGATATAACCTAACTAGGGAAGAACATAAGCCCCTCCTAAATCCTGGAAACTACGAATCTTCATAGTAGAATCTGAGATAGCATTTAATTTCTTGACTGTGTTCTCTTTACTCTTTATTGAGCTTACAATCTGCTAAAATCCCAAATCCTTTTCAAACTCTTCTCCAGCCATGTCGCCTATCTTACACTTGGGAAGTTGATTTTTTGTACCAAAGTGTAAGACTTTGCATTTATCCCTATCAAATTGTATTTCATTAGATTTGGCCTAATGCAATGCTATCTCTATCAACTTGGTGTCATCTGAAAATCTGTGACGGTTTTATAGGTGGTCTTGTGTAACTCCCTCATTTTACAGATGAAGAAACGAAGGCCTAGAAAAAGGAAATGGATTTGCCCAAGATCATTGAGATGCTTAGGAGAAAAGTAGAAGTAGAATCCAGGCCTCTTGGCTCTCAATCTAGTGTTCTTTCAACTGTATGTCATGTTGTCATTCAACCTGGAGAACTGAGATAAGGAAGCTAGAAGTGGATGAATGGAAGTGTCTAGCAAGATTTCTTTCACAAGAAGGGCAGAGAAATAAGAGTAGGGTACCTTTCCCAGGACCACAAATGTCCTTCAATCCACCTATAAATAACCCACCCAATTTCATCTTTAGGAAAAGTTAAATCTGAAGCTTTGTAAATTAAGATGCTCTAATAAGAAAAATAGTGAGGGTCATAACTCTCAATAACTCAACTGACAAACAAGAATTTATGAAATGTTTATGGCATATGCACTATGGTAGATTTTGCAGACACAAAGAGTGAAATGGATAAATCCATTTTCTCAGTGAGATTATATTTGATGGAGAGAGACAACATGTACATATATAATCACATAACAGAATAAATTCAAGGACAAGAAAGACACCCACAAATTGGGGAGGTGATCAGGAAAGGCTTTGGATAGAAGGTAGGTCTTGAACTGAGTCTTGAAGAAAGTAAGAGATTCTATAAAACAAAAGTGAGAAGGGAATGCATTCCTGGTATGAGGAACAACCAATAGTGCCAACACATTGTGTTTTGTAAACTCCTAATCTGATTCCTGTAGCCAGAGCCAGTTCTGAGCAAAATTATGACATATATGAGTGTGTCTTTGGTCATCTCCAGTTCTCCCATTCAGCATCTCCTTTTATCACTAATGAAGGAATGGCCCATGGTCACTCCCCAGTTCTCACCCTCTGTCACCAAACCAAGGCTATCTCATTGATATTCTACTCCAGAACTCCTGGAAAAATTCCATTCTTAAATAGGCTCCCTTGGTTCTCTCTTAGGCAACAAAGATGTAAGAGAGTCCATACCTGACACGAGAGTCCATACCTGACATCTCTCTAGCTCAAAATATGCCTGGTGCTGCGTCTCTCTTTGCTTCCATTTCATTATATCAGACATCGTTGGTGTGCCTCCCCATGCTTTTCTTCCCCCCTGTATTTATTCTGTTTCTGAATGGCCTTCCCGACATAGGGTCCCATCTGCCTGCCTGACCTCTAAACCCTACTGAAATCACTCATACATTATCTGAAGCACACACATATTTTTATTTTCTGACAGAATATAATCTCCTTGAGACTATTGGACTATTACGTTTTTGCTTTAGCAAAGTGTCTAAAACCTGAGGCTTAGCAAACATATATTGATAGTTTAATTATCCATCCATTACTCTCAGTGTGTCTTGACTATCCTCTGGACCAAACTCTATTGTAGACCACCAAGTCACCCTCACTCTTGGCTCTACCTGCCCCCATAGAAACTTGTATGACTTTCGCTACCATCTTGAAGTCTAATGAGCGCGGTGACTGTTCAAACTACCCCCGTAAGGTAGTTACTTATAAAAGCAATTTTCTTACAACCTGGTGAGGCAGGTCATAAATTCTGTGGGTGAAGTAATATATGCTCTGAAAGGTGAATTGGAGTCAGAGTATTTGGATTCAAATCCAGTGTGGTTATTTACTATTGGGGGGACTTTGAGAAAGTTACTCCCAGTTCTTGAGCCTCAGTTTTCTCACCTATAAAACAGAATAGAGAACACACTATGTCTCTTCCAGTTTCAAGCACTATGGTCCTATTAATTGTTCATAGTCACATTTTCCAGAAGATATAGAAATGTAATGGAATCCAAGTTTTCTCATTGTAAATCTAGTGTTCTCTCTAATCATGGTCCACTGTGACACGCCACCCCTCGGTCACCAACCCAGCACCTCTGACTATATCCCATTATCCCATTTGCACTAAGCCTCATTTTCTAATTGAAAAATACCACATGTAATGATCTCTGCAAAGGCTTTAACTGAGAAATAATAATGGGTAGTATTTGCATGGCACGTTATGGTTTGCTTATTTGATCCTTAAAATAACCCTGGGAGATAGATCTTATTATTGGAAGAAGCTAAGTGGTTCAGTGGTTAGAGGGCTGGGACTGGACAGGAAGACCTGAGTTCATATTCTGACTCAGGTATTTATTAGCTGTGTAAATCTAGGCAAGTCATTTAGCTTCCATTTTCTTTAATCCCCCGGAGAAGGAAATAGCAAACCACTCCAGTATCTTTGCTAAGAAAACCCCATGAACAGCTTTGACTTGCAATGGTCCACGGGGTCACGAAGAATCAGACACAAATGAACAACAACACGCTATTATCAACCCTGATGAGGAAATTGAGGCAGACAGAGTTTACATGACTTGCCCAGGGTCCCACAGTTAGTAAGAGTCTGAGGCAGGATTTGAACTCTGGTCTCCTTGACTCCAAGCTGAGGAGTTTATCTACTGTGCCACCTAGCTGCCTCTAGAAAGTCTTAACACGGTTTGTATTTGTGTTCCCAGGTCTTGGCAATGTGTCAGGCACAAAGTAAGTGTTTAGTACATATTTGTTGATTTAACTTGGAGTTTCTGTCTTTTTAATAGAGGACTCTATATAACCAGAACAATCTCATAGATACAAAGGAATAAGTCTCTAATGGTAGGTCTTCAGGATCCATGACAGACTAGGAGAGGAAGGGATTTGGGGCAGTGGAGCTTTCCTATTCTTCATGACCTCATTTGGAGGTTTCTTGGCAAAGATACTGGAGTGCTTTGCCATTTCCTTCTCCAGCTCATTTTACAGATGAGGAAACTGGGGCAAACAGGGTTAAGTGACTCACCCAGGGTCATACAAGTAGTAAGTGCCTGAGGCCAGATTTGAATTCAGGAAGAAGAGTTTTCCTGACTCCAGACCAGCATCCACTGCACCACCTAGCTGCTCCTAGCCTTACCTAATGACTAAGGATCTATCAACAAACCTCTCTACACTTAGGTAGGCTGGCCCTTACATAACAGACATGGGCCGTCATGGGGAGCACGTTTGAAAGGCCTCTAATTTGGTAGGACCTGGCATAGCTTTTCTTTTCACTAACATTGTCTCTAAGTACCACAGGTCATTTCTGTGACGTGAAGATGCACTAGAGGAGGGCCATAGTGGAGGAATTTTATCTCATAAAATGAAGATCATAATATTTGTAGTTTTTCATTCACTAAAGCAACAGGCTTTTATTAAGTACCTACTATATGCCAGGTTCTTTGATGGGCTTTGGGAATACAAAGACAAAAAAAAATCTCTGATCTTAGGAAACTTCCAGTCTATGAGGGAGGAGAAGGGATAAAATAGCATGTGCATATAAAAAGTAAATAGAAAATATATTCAAACAAGATATAAAGTAGAGGCAGCTAGATGACACAATGGATAGGGCACTGAGCTTGGAATCAGGAAGATTAATCTTCATGAGCTCAAATCTGGCCTCAGATACCTCCTACCTGTGTGACCCTGGGCAAGTCACTTAACCCTGTTTGCCTCAGTTTCCTCATCTTATAAAATGAATTGAAGAAGGAAATGGCAAACCACTCTGTTATCTTTGCAAGAAAACTTCAAATGGGGTCACAAAGTGTTGGACATTACTGAATGGACTGAACAACAATAACAGATATAAAGTAGTTTCCAAGGAGGGGTATTAGCATATAGGAGGATCAAAGGAGATTGTGTTACATGATGTTACTGGGAGGAAGTAAAGGGATATCAGACAGAAGTAAAAAAAAAGGGGTATCTTCCAGACATGGGGGGCAGCCTATGCGAAGGCTTAGGGGCGGGAGATGAAATGTCTTTGATGAAGTTGGCCAGTTTATCTTCACAGAATTTCTGTACTTTGTTAATGTGGATGACTCTCTCTCTGTCTCCCGTCACAATCTAAACTGAGCATCACCTTGATTAAGGCAGAAACTGGAAATGCTAAGAGACATTACCAAATGATAGGACTTTGTGATCTCTGAGATCACAACTTAGTCTCAGCATGGCCTCAGGACCCAGGGGCTGAGGGAATGGGGGCCAGGGGGAAATACAGTCAGGACAGGGCAAGTCCCAGTTTCCAGCAGCCTCCCCTCTTGGAGCTGACTCACCAGCAGACACGCATGAGTCCCCAGGAGGCAGAGTAGGTCACTCAGCTGGAGGGGGAGGATGAGAGGCCAGTGAGCAGCCAAACAACAAATCTACTCCCTCCATGCTACCCCCACCCACCCACCCCCAACCAAATCCATGGAAATGGCATTCTAAACAAAGAGAATAACACTGCAGAGGGAAAACAAAGCTGTTCCTTCCACAGAATAAATGTTCTGCATTAAAACAGCCAGGATAGCAATGAATTAAACATCAGGTCTGAATGTAGGGAAAGTGCAGTGATTTATAATTGCATCATGCGGGAGCCAGCCTGGGAGAGAGGAAGCAGCACCAGCAGGGACTGACTTGGTCTCTCCAAAGAGCTGTAGAAACTAAAGGGCACAAGGACCACCTGCAACATGTGTGTTTGTGGGTAAGGGGGCTGAAAGGTGTTGCTGGAAAACAGAATTGAGAGGGCCTGCTTTAAGCAATGTTTCAGCATGATGCAGTGGAAAGTGCACTGGGCTAGAAATCAAGGGACTGGATTCGAGTTTCATCTCGGTCAGGAACCCACTCAGTTGATTTTAGGCAATCTCCTTGGACCTCAGTTTGTCTTCCTGTAAAATGGGATAATGCTTGCCACACCTTATCAAGTTGATCAAATGAGATAATGAGAATGAAACCTAGTCATAAAAGGCTACACACACACACACACACACACACACACTTTTTTGAAATTACTCTTCTGGGCTTGTGAATAGACAGTTTTCCAGAGTCAGGAAGACCTGAGTTAAACTCCTGTTTCTGATATAAAGTATTAAAGTATGACCCCAGTTAAGCCATTTAATCTCCCAAATTCCAGAAGCATAAATTGTAGAGAAGCTGTTGACTGGAATTGATAAAGTTGTTGACCAGCATGGACATCTCTTCACTGGAAATCTCTCTCCCTCCCCTTTTTCCTTACAAGTTGTTATTACTAGCCTAGTGCTGAAAACAAAAGCTACAAAGGCCAGAAAGCTGATGATTGTTAGTAATGATCAGCCTATCATGCGGTGTTTTGGAGGTGGGGAGGAAGGGAGAGTGTCTCTCTCTAGTATCACCCTCATCCCTAGCCATCCTACCCATGTTTCCCCCCATATTTTCAACTCACTAAGATGCTCAGGAGGGTCTTTGACTCTGACAGAATTAGCTCATGATTCACAAAAGCTTAGATTCTTTTCTTCTCCAACCTGAATAAATATCCCCAAATCTTTTAACTCATCCTCTTAAGACAGGGCTTTCACAGGCCCTTAGAACCTCAGAATTGAAAAGGAACATGGAGTTCATTCATTTATTGAACAAACATTTATTAAACTCCTTCTATATGCTAGGTGCTGGGTATACAAAGAAAAAGAAAAAAAAGAAAGAAAGGTTCCCCGCCTTCAAGCCTCAAGGAGTTTATATTGTACTGGGTTAGGGAGAATATAGACACTCACATACACAAATACTTGTGCACACAACACAAATATAGATAAGTAAATGTGAAATGTGGTGGTGGTGTCATTCAGTTGTTTCAGTGTCCAACTCTTTGTGACCCCATTTGGGGTTTTCTTGGCAAAGATACTCGAGTGGTTTGCTATTTCCTTTTCCAGATTATTTTACAGATGAGGAAATTGAGGAAAATAGAGTTGTGACTTGCCCAGAGTCACAGTGTTAGTAAATGTCTGAGAAAGGATTTGATTTCATGAAGAGGAGTCTTCCTGATTCCAAGCCCAGTGCTCTATCTACTGTGCCACCGACTCTGTACAAAGCATTTTTTGAAGACAAAAACACTGGTAACAGGGGACAGACAGCATGGTGATCTAGGAATGTTCCTGTAGAAAGTAATAACAACTGATACTTGAAGGAAGCTAAGGGTTCCTAGTAGTAAAGGTGAGGAGGAAATGAATTTTCTGCATGGAGGACAGCCTGTACAAACATATGGAGATGAAGGGTAGAATGTCTTCTATGGGAATTGACATGTAGGGCAGTTTGATTGGGATATTATTCATCAATCTAGGACCTAATAAGTATTCATTGAACACCCACTAAGTGCCAGGGAGTGTGATAAGTGATGAAGTCAGTAGCTAGATGGCACAATGGATAGTGTTGAACTTTCAGTTAGGAAGACCTGAGTTCAAGTTCAGCCCCAGACACTTACGTAGTTGCATAACTCAGAGCAAATCATTTAAGCTCTCTCAGCCTTGATTTCTTCATCTGTAAAATGAGGATAGCATTATCACCTACCTCACAGGGTTGTCATGAGGATCAAATGAGATAATATAGAGTGTATTGCCAGCCTTAAAGTACTATATAATTGCTACCTTTAATTTTATTATTAACTATAATGAATGAAGCAATCTCCACTGTGCAGTAATGTGTAATAAACCTAGAGAAATAGACTGGAGCCAGATTGTGAAGAGTTTTAAATGCCATACAGAGGAGATTTGAATTTTTTCATATTGGTGATTGAGAGTCACTGGTACTTCTTTAGCAGAGAAGTGACGTGGTCAGAAGTGCACTTTAGGAATATCAGTCTAGCAGTTGTTGGGGAGCAGCCTAGGAGCTATGTGTAGCCTTTTATGATTAAGTTTCATTTTCATCATCTCATTTGATCAGCTTGATAAAGTAATGCATGAATTATCCCATTAATTTTTTTTTTTTTTGCTTTTTGGAGGGGGGAGGGCAGGGCAATTGGGATTAAATGACTTGCCCAAGGTCACACGGCTACTAAATGTTAAGTGTCCAGATTTGAACTCAGGTCCTCCTGATTCCAGGGCTGGTATTCTGTTCATTGTGTCACCTAGTCTCTGAATTATTCCATTTTACAGGAAGACAAACAGGTCCAGGGAGAGTACCGAAAATCAATTAAGTGGGTTCCTGACAGAGATGAAACTAGAACTCAGTTCCCCAATTTCTAGCCAAGTACACTTTCCACTACACCATGCTGAAACATTGCTTAAAGCAGCCCCTCCTTCCTTGGAGAAAGAAGAGATCGGAAGGTGGGAGACTGAGGTTATTGTCATAGTTCAGGTAAGAGGTGATAAGGGTTTGGTAGTGGAATGATGAGAAAGGGAAGGAAATGAGAGATGATTTTGTAGGGGTTGAATGAATAAGACTTGGATATGGAGTATGAAGAAGAGGTATGAGTTGAGTAAGACTTCAAAGTTGTGAACTTGTATGACTGAAAGGATGATGGTATTCTCAACAAGAGGGTCAATGGGGAAAAAATACATTCTATTTTTAATCATGTTGAGTTTAAGAAGCCTATGGAACATCTTTCTGGAGGCATTAATAAGGTAATAAGGGATGTGGAGCTAGAGTTCAGGAGGGAGACTAATTCAGTTTGGATGTGGATAGTCGTACTTACTGTCTTGCCACTGGACTTCAATGACTGGAAGAAAGAGTGAAACTGATGTCTTTGTGCAAATCTGTCTCACTTGAATTAAATTCAAGCAAAGTCAAGATATCCATCATATAGTGATGTCATTGTTCCTCTTTGAAAATGAAGGATGGGGGACTTCCCGGGGAAGAGCCAAGATGGCGGCATAGAAGTAGCAGGATCCCACAGCTCCCATGCAGCCACGCTAAACACCCATAAAAATATGACTCTGGAAAATTCTAGGACTCTCAAACTCAAAAAATACAGAAAACACATCTCTTGTGGAAGGCAGCTCCACCAAAGGGGATCATCGCAGCAGGACACCGAGCTGAGGCCAGCCCAGCCTGAAACCGAAACCACAGCCAAGCCAAGCCGCAGCCAGTCTACAAGAAAGAAGATCTACAGCCTCCAGCAACTCCACATCTACGAAGGTGTGAAAAATAGGGATTAAAGAAAGGTGTGAAAAATAGGGATTAAAGAAAGAGAGCTAGGCAGGAGGGGCTCATCCCAAAGTCCTGCAGGCAGGAGCCGAAACCAGCCTACACTAAAACTGCCATGCGGCCAGGCTCCAGGGCGGTCTGGAAGAGCTGAGACTCCCAAGCCGCAGTGTGAGTCTACTTCAGAGAAGATATAAAGCACCTGGAGAAATCTTCACATCTACTAAGCCAGGATTAAAGGTCAGTGAAAGTGAGTGAAGCTTTCAAGCTAAATTTGGGGGAGGAAAAGCAGTTTGGCCAATCTACCCCCAGGGCAAGGAAGCAGTGGGGGAAGGGCAGAAACTGCTGAAACTGTGGAT
>CM053593.1:208910732-208946190 GCA_028646575.1 Pseudocheirus occidentalis
AGATAGATAGATAGATAGATAGATAGATAGATAGATAGATAGATAGATAAATACATAGATACATAGATAAACCATATTTCAAAACAATTTCCCCCTTTCTTCCTATGTATTTTAGCTTACAGATTTAAAAACATTATTATAGGCTTTACCAGACTTCTAAAGATGTCCACAATACAAAAAGGTTAAGGATTTCTGCTTTAGAGTGTATTTATGTCAATCCACCCACTCAAAATCTCATTTAGTCCAATCCACTATACTGCACAACAATCCAAATCTGTCTTCCCTGCTCTGTTTAAGTTTCTGTTTTCTTCTTGAATTCAATCATGAATAAAAATGGAAAATATCCTGAACATTTTTTTCTAGTGCAAGCCTTTATCTAAAGGACCGAATCCAACCCAGGACCTAAGCCTAAACACTAGCCTCCAAAAACTGTGCCTTCAATTCTAAAACATAGCCCTGATCCAGACTCATGTACCAGACTTGTTGCTGTTACAAGCTTCTCTCAGAATAGTTGCTAACACTAAGCCCAATTTCCCTTCTCCAGTACATAAAAAACAGTTGGTTTCACCCTCTGCCATTCCAAGACCTCTTGAGCTTGGGAGCTCCAGGCAAAAGGTCACATCCTTATTCCCATCCTACAGCAAACAAATTCCCACTTCTTTCTCTCCTAATCACTATGCTGCAGAATCTCCCTATTAGCACTCCCCATTCTCTCATTCTCCTCCACTCCAGTCCTATCCATCCCAGAGCACAATTCAGGGCCCTCATCCTCTTGTATTCATGCCTTGCCAAACACCAACCTGGGATTATCCTCCAGATTTTCCTCTTTTACTCCTACTCAGTGTCCTTGGATGGGGCTGGATAAAGTCCAAGCACTGTGCTAACTGGGCCTACAACAAAATTTTGCTACTTCATCTCAACTGGCCCTTCATTGCCAGAGGTAAGTGTTTTATTCTCTTCTATAGCACACAGAGCAGTGACTGATCTAAACCTTTCTCTTCTCAAACCACCCACACCACCTCTCTTCCCTCACTTTTTTACAGAGAACCTTGACTCATACTTTGACTATGAGAAAATAGATCTCCTTTCCTACTCCACACCTAAAACCCCGTTGGTGTTATCCCCGACTCTCTCCTCTTTTGCTTCTCTTCATGAAGAGGGAGTCCTTCTTGAGAAATCCAAATTCTCTACTTGACTTTGTTTCCTCCCATCTCCTCTGGTAACCTGCCCTGACAAGAATACTTGCCATTTCTAATCTTCCATCTCTCCCTGTATAGTGACTCCTTTCCTGATGTCTACCAAAATGTCGATGTTTTCCTTATCCTTAAAAACACAACAAAAACAGGGCAGCTAGGTGGTACAATGGCTAGAACACTGGTCCTGGAGTCAGGAAGACCTGAGTTCAGCTCTGGTCACGGACACTACTTGTGTGATCCTGGGTAAATCACTTAATTCTGATTGTCTCCAAAAATCCTCAAATATTTACTTGACTATTTTTACCTTTAGTAATTGTCGTAAATCTCTCCTCCTTTTCACAGTCAAACTTCTAGAAAACCTCTCCTTTATTTGTTCTCCTCGTCTCTGATGTCTCACTTTCTGAAATCAGCCCTCAAATAAAGCTGTTCTCTCCAAAGGTTGCAATGATTTCTTAATTGTCAAATCTGATGCCATCAGTCCTCCTACTTATTGACTTCATCACAGCATTTGACATTCTAAAACACCGTGTCCTCCTGAGTGTTCTCTTTCCTCTGGTTTTCATTGTAGTATCATCTCTCGGTTCTCTTCCTACCTGTCTGACTACTCCCATTCAATCTTTCCTCTCTTGTCATCCATATTCCACCTACAATGTGGAAGTGTCCTGCTAGTCTTTGTCCTGGACTCTCTTCTCTTTCCACACTCTCTCAATCATAGAAATCTCATCAGTCCCCATGGATTCAATTATTTCTATGTAGATGACTACTAGATTCATATTCAGTCTTCATCTTTCACCTACACTCAAGTCCTTCAACATCTAGTTGATTATTGTCCTTCATTCTTGGAGAAGACGAAATGTTGGGGTCAAGGTACTGTATGTCCAATTATGGTTGATCAGACCAATATGACTTCTGAAGGATCTACCACACAAATAATCTATATGAACATTTGGAGTGGAGATGTCTCTAAATTTGTGCATCTCACATATCTTTTGAACTACTGAAATTTGGCTTTGCTCATAGAGCACAGCGAATGAGTGCACCATTCTGGGAGATCCTTTGCCAGTGTTTCCCACGTCATGCAGTTCACTCCAATGTTCTTCAGAGAAAACCTTGAAAGTGTCTTTGTATTGCTTTTTCTGACCTTTGTGTGAGGGCTTGCCCTGTGTGAGCTCTCCCTAAAATAGTCTTTTAGGCAAGCATATATTTGGCATTCGAACAACTTGGCTAACCTATCAGAGTTGTACGCTTTGGAGTAGAGTATGAATGCTTGAATGTTCAGGTAAAGAAAGGACATTGGTGTCTAGTACCTTATCTTGCCAGGTGGTGTTCAGAATCTTCCTAAGACAATTTAAACAGAAGCAATTCATTTTCCTGGTATGACTTAGGACTAGGTCAGGGAGTCTTGAATGTCAAATTGAAGAGTTTAAATTTGACCCTGTTGGTAGTGGAGAGATAGTGTAGAGTCTTGAGCAGGAATGTGAAATAGTAAATGGTAAGGTTTAGGAAAGTGAAACTGGCAGAGTTCTTGGGTCTTCTGATGCTTCACTTGTAAAATACCTAGGAAATTCCTTCCTAGGAATATTAGGGAGGTCCTGCCTGCATCATCTACCTACTACCAACTGATCATTTCTAATTTGGGCACTATAGACACCCCAAACTCATCAGATCCAAAATATAAATCATTATCTTCCCCCTCCCCAATCCATCCCTCTTTCTAGCTTCCCTATTTCTGTCGAGGGTACCACCATCTTTCCAGATGTTCCCACTTACAACCTCTAAGTCACCCTAACTCGACTTCACTCTCCATTCCCATCCTTTAATCAGTCAACAAGTCTTCTCAATTCTTCCATCTATCACATCTCTTCTCTTCTCTCCACTTAGGCCACAATTATCCCAGCTTAGGTTTTCATGACCTCTTGCTATTGCAATAGCTTTTTTAACCCATCCTTCACATAGTGGGCAAATTAATATTCCTAAAGTACAGATCTGACAATGTTGCTCTTTTGTTAAAAAAAATACTCCAGAGTCTTCATATTGTCTTGAGGATAAAATACAAATCCCTTTGTTTAGAATTTAGAGCCCTTCCCACCCTGACTCCTGCCTACCTTTCCAACCTTATGACACAGTAATTCCCTTCATACACTCTAGATTCTGGTCAAAGTGGTCCTGTTGCTGCTTCTGGTACAAATGTCCCATCTCCAGTGTCTTTACTGTGCCTGGGCTTAGAGGTAGCTAGGTAGAATAGAATAAATAGAGTTAGGATGGGCCTGGAGTCAGTAAGACATGAGTTCAAATCTGGTCTCAATCAATTACTAGCTGTGTGACTCTAGGCAAGTCACAATCTCTATTTGCCTTAGTTTCCTCAGATTGTAAAATGATGAAAATAATAACATCTACCTACCAGCACTGTTGTGAGGATTGAATGAGATAATATGTATAAAGTGCTAAGCACAGAGTCTGGCATACAGTAGGAGTTTAATAATGCTTGTTTCCATTCTCAGATAAAGGTCTCTTATCTCAAATATATAAAGAACTTTGTAAGATCCATAAGAATATGAGTCATTTACCAATTTATAAATGATCAAAAAATATAAAAGGTAGTTTTTATATAAAGAAATAAAAATAATTTATTGTCATATAAAAAAGCTATAAATCAGTCTAAATCTTCCAGGTTTTGTACAGGTTATCCTCCATGAATAGAGTATTCTCTCACTTTGTCTCCTCCCCTTAAAATCCCTAATCTTCTTCAAAACCCAGTTCAACTATCACTTTTCACATGTGATCTTCCATGATCTACCTATGTGCTCATCCCCTCCCCCGAATTTAATTTGTATTTACTATGTTTTCATTTAAAATGTTTATTTTACTTAAAGTATATAAACATTTTATATATGTGTATATATACATGTATGTGTATGTGTATGTGTATGTGCATGTGCATGTGTATGTGTGTAGGTATATGTATATGTGTATGTGTATGTGTGTACGTGTATGTATATGTGTGTGTGCATGTATGTGTATGTGTATGTGTGTATGTGTGTATGTGTATGTATATGTGTATATGTATATGTGTATGTATATGTATATGTGTATGTATATGTATATGTGTATGTGTATGTGTATGTATATGTATATGTATGTGTATATGTATATGTATATGTATATGTATATGTATATGTATATGTATATGTATATGTATATGTATAGTTTCCCTAGTTCCATATAAGCTTCTTGAGGTCAGGGACTGTTTTTCTTTTTTGTTTTTGTCTTCCCAGGGGCTGGTGCTATACCTGGCCCATGGTGGATGCTTAAATAAATATTTGTTGAATGAAACATTGTAGATTTCAGAACTTCCCTGGGATGGCAAGAGAAGGGGGAGATGAGCAGGTAGTATTTTTTGGAGGTCATCCAGTCCATACCCCTGCCTCTGGCCAGGGCATTAACTGAGCCCATGATGTACATTGCCAAAAATAATGGGTGATTAATTTAATTGCTTGAACATTAGGCTTTATGATTCTTTTCCATATTAACTTTGCACACCTTAAATAGATGACTTGCAAAGTCATCAAATCTCTCATTTGTCAATACAAAGCAAAGCAGAGAAACATAAATCACAAAGCAATTATGAGAAATACTGCAGGGGTGTTGTATGTTTCAAGGGCAGGATCTGGGCCTTCTGTTTCTCTTGCATTCCTCTACAGAGCCAAGTCCAGATGGAACCTTTAGCCCTGGGTAAATACCTATGGATCTTTGATTTTTCACTATCACCAAAGAAATAACATTCTTTATGAAGTTTTGACAAAGAGCAAAGGCCTCTATGAATGTTTCCAGAGCAAAAGACAACAGGAAGAATAGGAGAAAACTAAATAGAAAAAAATAACCAAAAAACCCACCCTGAAACAAACAATCCCCCAAACTCCCCAAAACATAAATTTTAAAAATGTCTAGAAGCTACTTCTTTGACAAAGCTGGGAATAAATACTGATTGGGTGAAAGTCCAAATCCTCCCCAACAAGGATCTGTCTTTCCTTTCTCTTCTGTTCATGGATTTGGGCTAGAAGAGACCTCAGAAACCATCCAGTCCATCTACCATCCCTGTTTTATGGATGTGATAACTGAACCCCATAGAAATTAAGTGACTTGTCCAAGGTCACACACATAGTAAGGTGTCAGAGGAAGAATATGAACACAGGGTATCTGACACCAAAGTAGGATATGATCACCTTTCCTTCTTTCTCTTCCTTTTCCTTCAGAAAAGACAGAACCCCCAAATCAGGCATCAAATCTCCAAAACTAACTCATGTCCATTTTTTTTCATTTTCTTCTCTAAAGTTTTTCCGTTGCTATTTCATTGAGGTCTCTTGGAGGGGTGGAGAAAGCATTTGTACAACACCTATTATGTGCCAGGTAATGTGCTAAGAACTTTAATACATATATTATGTCTATGTCTATCTATCTATCTATCTATCTATCTATCTATCTATCTATCTATCTATCTATCTAACTATCTATCTATCTGTCTGTCTATCTACCTATATATATATATATATATATATATATATATATGAAATCCCATTTGATCCGTATAACAACCCTACAAGGTAGGTTCTATTATTATAAGCCCCATTTTACAGTTGAGCAAACTGAGGCAAACAGATTTAAGTGACTTGCTAGGGTCACATAGCTAGTACTTTTCTGAGGGAGGATTTGAACTCGGGCTGTGCTGACTCCAGGCCCAATACTCTGGTTGTTGTTTGTCCTTTGTTCTCAAAGAGGACCATGACATCAGGATGGTGATATAAGTGAATTGGATTTAAATGAGTGAGGGTTGTGCAAAGTCACCAGCCTCATTTTCCTCTCTGGAGTCCTCTGGGTACAATCATTGAGCCACCATCTCCAGAGACAGAGACAATTGCTATTTAGCAATATTTTCTTCCAAGAGTACAAACATTGGTTCACATGTGGGGATGTGTAAGCATGGCTAACTGCTCAGTAGGAATATTCCTACACCTTGTGCATTATATGGTTAGTGCCATGACCATGAGTTCTACTTACTGTTTTTAAATTTTTTAATTGAAAAAAAATTATGAGTTTCATTTACTCGTGAGTGTATTTGCTTTGACTTATGTTCTCATCACAAACTGATTGGGTGCTTGTGTGCCTGTGCTTGAACCCCAGTTTGTAAAATCACATTTCTCCCTAGTCTCAAAACACTGTCTCAGTCAAGTTTCTCTCTAGCTCAAGGGTAGCATGCCCCAGCAAAATACTTGTCTCTCTTCCAGCCAGCTGCACCTATAGAATTCAGTAGTTTTACCTAGCTGTCTACTGACTGAAGCAGCTGTGTACTGGGTCATACCTATCGCATGTATCCTAGTTTCCATCATACATATACTCCCTAGCACATTATATACATCCTGAATCCTGTGCAGTAGATATTAAAAGTGCATGTTCCTTTAAGAACTGTCCACTCCTTAACCACTCCCTAATCCTACCCTGACTCACCTACTTAGCACATTTGGCATATGTTATACTATAGTTTATCCTATATAAGCTTTAACTGTATTCCCTCTAAGGTTGCATGTTCCCTAAGAACTCTTGCCCGCTGTACAGTGTAACAATAAATCTTTGCCACCTTGAATTAGAGAATGCTTCAGTTCATGAATTCATTCCAGGCTGCTTTCCAAGGACTCTGGCTATTGGGGTTCCTGGACTCCCTGACCCCTTAAACTGCATCAAAACCATAGCTCTCACCTCAGAAATGAACCTTTTCTGGCCACTGGATCCAAATGGCTCTGGAGGTGAAAGTGAATCTGGTAACCTTGCACAGCCCTCCCACACTTAAATCCAAGTCAACTTCAAGTCATGTCTTCATTCCCTGATGTTATGGTCCTCTTTGAGAACACAGGACAAACACAACAACAACAACAACAACAACAACAACAACCTCTTTCACTGATTAAATCGGTTGCCAATGATTCTACTTCTGTGGGAGTCACCCTTGGACACAAGCAACTGATTTCTTATACGGTCACATCACTTTCCATTTGCTTTGGTGTTACTTGTAAGCTGTAATTCTATACAGATGTTAATCATTGATAATGGCTTAAGCTGAGTAGTATTTCTAAAAAAAACCAGATACAAAAGCATCAGTCTCTAAGATAGAATTTAGGGTACCATGACAGGCAGTGAAAAAAAATTTTTTGGAGGGGAGTTTACTTTCTAATGCCTCTCCAAATGTACTGTTTAGGTTAGATGTCTATTCAGTCTATACATATGTTGTAACCTGACTGAGATTCCCACATTAGGAAAGGAAAAGAAGATCATTTTCAAAGACTAGAAGTACATGGAGGTTCCTGGAACAAGAGCTGGCACCCTCCATCCTTCTCTCCTCCAGCCCCCTCCCCTTCCCATCTTGAGGCTCTCTTCTCCAGCCAGTAAAATTAGACATGTCTATTTTCAAAGAGCCATCTGGACAGTGGGAGGAGAGAAAGAGACCACCACTCCCCCTGGAAAATAATTTATGGGTCTTTGTGATGTTTCTCTCTCTACAGGGTTTCTCTTTCAGATTTAGGGGGAAATACAATCAGGGAGAGAAAAAGGCATCCTGTTGGGAGGCCAGGATGGCTATAACTGGGGGGGGCAGGCATTAAGGCCCCTAAATAATAATAGCTGACATGTATATGGTACCTTAAAGTTTTCAAGGGGATTTGCACACATTATCTCATTAGAAGCACACAACAAACCTGGGAGGTAGTATTGCAGAGATTATTAATATTATCATCTTGTTTTTACAGGCCAGGAAACAGAAGATAAGCTATTTGCCAATGTTCCTACCAGCTTGAAAGCACTGTGGGTGGGACTTGAACTCATCACCTCTTGACTCCCATTCTTATTGATAGGTTACCCATTGTAAGTTGAGTCCTTATCCCTAATGATTATGACTCACTCTTAGTGTAAAGAAATTTGTGTTTTATTGTGTATGGCTGGAAGACACAGACACAATAAGTCTCCAAAGAACTTAAAATGCATCATGCAGAGGGCAATGGCAAAGCTAACGGACATGAGCATTTTATAATGTATAACTGATTAAGAAATTCCAGCGTCTCTCTCTTTTATTTTATTAATTTTTATTTTTAGTTCTGAATTCTCTTCCTCCTTCTAGCCCCTCCTCCACCCATTGAGAAGGCAAGAAATACAATACTCATTATACTTATGAAGCCATGCAGAACATATTTCCATACAATGAGGAATTCCAAATAAGGCTATAGCAAAAGATGTCATCAGAGAAATGTATGATAGGGAAAGAATATAGGCTGTTCACAAAGCATGGGAAGGGGATGACGGATAGACAGCCTGAGTAACTCAACGCTATGCTTCTCACTTCAGCAGAAAGAGAGGAAGGCCTCTAGGCCACTGAGTGGAGCCATTGGGAGGGCATGCAGAAGAGTGACCCAGGGTGGGTGGGCACGGAATGGTTGATGTGCTTTGTTGAAAAAAACATCCCCAATTGATGATTCTGTTTCAGTATTGAGTACATTCAGTTCTGCTATAACCCTTGCTTTGAAAATGCAAATTTGTTCTAGTGCTATTGCTGTATTAGGGAACAATTTGAGCATAAAGTGAATTCCATGTTTGCTTATGTGTTATTTTGTCTGTGAGAAACCCTAAGTGAACACAGAAAACTGTATCTGGATGAATTGGACTGTGGCAGAAACATAAACATCCCAAACACTACCAACTACCTCAGTTTACTGTATGGGTGTTACCTTTTCAGGTTGTGTTTTGCTATTCATTGGCATTTGTGAACATACATCATATACATTTGCATGTATATAATACATATGTATGTATACACAAATATATACATATACCAAACACACATTCCAGTAATACACACAAACACACACACACCCATACATGCATGTAAATGCACATGAACACATGCACATGAATATCCATATGCTTACACACAACACACATGGATGTGTGCATATACACATATGTGCATGCACACACATACATGCTTATTCAACATCCCAGTTCAAAGATTCCAAGCAGTGTATACAAAAGGAAAGTTTTAAGCATTGAGGAGAAACTTGAAAGAATAAAGTATTTTGAAAAACTGAGAGGACATGTGATATCGTTCTTCAGCAACATGCACACGAGATTCCATGGTGCCAGTCATCAGAGAAAACAGCATGAAAATGAAAAAAAAAACTCATGGCTGAAAGAAACTGGCTGGTACAGTGTATATAATACTGGAATCTGGAATCAGGAAGATCTGAATTCAAATGTGACTTCTAACTTCAGACATAGACTAGCTGTGTGACCTTGGGCAAGTCAGTTAACCACTATTTACCTCAGTTTCCTCAACTGTGATGAGGACCAAATGATATAATGGCTGCAAAAGTCTTAGCACGGTACCTGGCATATGATAGGTTCTTAATAAATGCTCGTTCTAGTCCTCTCCCTGTCCTGCCCCAACAGTGTTGTGCTGCTAATCCTGTGTTCGCCATAAGTCCTATGGTTTTTATTGTACCATTCTGCATTATGGTGATTTTTATGAACACATATGTCATATTATAGGAGAACTGACTTTTGAGCTTCATTTCTAGGTTGGGCCTAGTTGGATGACAATTTAACTCAGCTCAATTCAACCAACATTTATTAAGTATCTACTATATACAAGACATTCTGCTAAATGCTGAGAATTAAAGATAGACATAATAGAAAAGCTGTTTACAAGTTTACAATCAAATGGCGGGAGGCAAGGGAAGAGTAAGGCAGAAGAAGATAATGGTAGAAAGGAGAGTGAGGGAATAGCTCATATTTTTAGAGTACTTTAATTATAAATAATAATGACTAGCATTAAATAGCACTTTACATATATTATCTCACAGCAACCCTTTGAGGAAGGTGTTATTCTTATCCCCACATTAGAGATGAAGTAATTGAGGCTGGGAAAGGTTAAGGGGTTTGCCTAGGATCACACAGCTTTTAAATGTCTGAGGCACAATTTAAATTTAATCTTTCTGACTCCAAGTCCATCACTGCATCCACTGTACCACCCATAAAGACACGCTTTTGCCATCAAGACATACTTATGTGAACGTGGAAAACTCTGATACAGGGAGGAAGTTTTTTGTAATGGATATTTTATAGGGTTTAGAGCCCAGCAAGGTAAAGATTTAAATTCTCCCTTATCAGTAAAACAGGAATAAAGTATATGAAATATCTAACTCACAGGGTTGTTGCAAGGCTGAAGAGAAACAATGTAAAATATAAAATAATATGTAAAATAATAATATGTGAATTTGTAAACAATGTAAAATAAAAATTATAATAGCAATAATTGTTATAAAATTTTTAAACAAGGCAGATCAGATTTTAAGGCAGAATTTAAATAAGGCTGATAAAGGTCAAGGGAGAGGGGTTGTTTGTAAGGAAAACTCCACTTTCTAGAAGAGCAGAAACACAGATGGGATTTCTAGGTGCCCATCACCATATCCTTCCCTGACCTCACTGGACACCCTGGCCCCAGACCACCACTTCTCTGTCCTTCTTGGAATAAATTATCACCATCTTCATTCTATTTATTCTCAATATAACTAATATACCCCCAAAATTGGAACCAGAGAATTTCCAGATTTGGCAGGGTTTCTTGAACTTGTTTAGTCCATCTTCTCCCAGAATGGGCATCTCCCCTATGATATCCAGGACCAGTAGTTACCCAGCTTCTGCCTGATGACCTGTTGTGGAAGGGATCTCTTTACCTATCATCTTGCCTCATTTCATTGTTGGCTAGCTAACTGCTAAAAGTTCTTCCTTGTATTGACCAATGGTCTTCAGTTTTGTGAATTTCTAGGTTTTAATGTTAAGTTTTCAAAAATGAGGCCAAGTGGAGAATCTCTCTGGGCTGACTTAAATGAACAGATGAGACAGTTGTACTCAATAAAATAAGCAATAATAAGCAAATGGTGCTGACAAAGTAACCAAAAATAGTAGATTCTTTTAAGTTTAAAAATGATCCCTTGTAATTTTGTTCACACCACTAATTTACTGGCCACGTTTTCTTTCTTTATGAGTAGTCTATAGGTATTGTTGCTTGTCCCTCGTTTTTTAAAGAAGATCCATTCTATCACGTGATGTTTTGACTCGCACATAAATTGGATTTAAGGGAGGTAGAGTTGCACAAAATCCTTAGCTTCACTCTCTCTTCCCGAGTCATTGAAGTCTAGTGGCAACACAAAAGTTAAAACAACTGTTAAAAAAAAAGTTAAAATAAAAAAGTTAAAACTGGCAAGGACGCAGGCTGCAGTGTATGTTTGACCAAGCTCCAAGTGTTACACAGCTCCTGCTTCAGCTGCTTCCACAGCCATTGGAACAAATTGTTCTCCTCTGCCCATTTCTGCTTGGGAAAATCTTCACATGTTTGGGGTAGATACCCCTTCTCCAACTCACCAATGGATCTGACATCATTAGTTTATCCTCAGCCTGATTTAGCCCATCTGCTAAGATGTTTTAATGGGGTGTGGCCACTATGAATAAAACAACTTCTTGGAACCCCAGGTGAGAGTTGGGTGAATCAGGTGTATCCTAAAGGTAGAAAGGATCCTGAAAAAAGACTCAGCCAGACCTCACACCAGATGGGCTAATCTTCCTTGAACAGCCTATACATTCCATGGTCCATAGGTAAACCTCATCCCGATGACTGTAAGTCATAAAGTGGGTATCTGAATTAATGAAATTTAAATATATGGTTCGGAACTCTAAAGAACAATGCGATTAATGATATAAGTGAAGGCTAGCAGACATCAGAGAGGCCTGTCCATCTGGAATAGCTTTAGATGCATTACCTTTCTGACATCATAAAGGCTCTGATGGCCTGGAGATTAGGAGACCAGGGTTCCGGATCTGATACTAAGCAGATCCATGGCATTGATCAAGTCACCTAATCTCTTCTGGCCTCTGTTTCTTCACTTTTAAAATGGGAGGTTTGTGTTAGATAACCTCTAAGACTCCTTCCAATTCTAACATTCCATTTTCCTTGATACCAATGATCAATTAATTGTTAAGTACATTGGACTCTTGACACTTTTTGACGTTACTGAGTATCTCCTCCTCTTGGATTCTCTCTCTTCCATGGATTTCTGTGATACTTCTGTTGCCTGGTTCTCTTTTTATTTGTCTGATCACTCCTCAGTCTGCTTTGCTGGGTCACCATTCATGTCCTGTCCTCATATGTAAGTATGCCCCCGGGTTCTGTCCTCTACACTCTCCTCTTTTCTTTCTCTGTCCTCAGTGGTATCCTCAGGTCTCATGGATTCAACCATAATCTCTAAGCAGATGACTATAGAATCTATATATCTAGGCCTCATTTCTTTGCTAAGCTCCCCTACCTCGTCACCAAGTACCTGCTCACCATTTCCACCTCTATGTCCCATAGACATAGCAAGCCCAATGCATCTAAGTGACCCAGTGGAAGGAGGACAGATGGGTCAGAGGAGATGAGTCCAAGTCCCTCCTTTGTCCTTTATAAGCTACTTAACTTCTCTGCAACTCAGTTTCTTCACCTGTAAAATGAGTGATTTGGACTAGATGGCCTTCTAGCTCTAAATCTATGACTCTATGACTATCATCCTTGTTCCAAAGCCAGTCCCTCTTCCTGCATTCTTCTATCTCTGTTAAAGGTACCACCAACCTCCTAGTCACTGAGGGGATCCTTCATGTTTCCTCCACTCACTCTTCACCCAGATCCAATTAGTTTTCAAGTTGTATTCATTCTAACCCCACAATATCTTTCCTATCAATCCCTTTCTCTTCAGTTCCAGGGTCACCATCCCCCCTCATTTAGGGCCTCCTCACCTTTGTCTTGGATTATTTCAGTAGACACTTAATCACTTTCCCTCCTTCCAGTCTCTCTTCTCTCTAACCTATCCTCCGCCTAGTTGCCAAAATGATATTCCTAAAGCAGATGCCTGACCATGTATGTGACTCCTTTACTCAAGAAGCCTCTGTAACTGTCTATTGCTTCTAGGATAAAATATAGACTCCTCTGTTTGGCATTTAAAAACTCTCTGTACCATCTGGACCCTTCAGAGTGTTCTATATTCTGCTTTCCAGCCAAACTGGCCTATTTGTTATGCCTTGAACATTCAATCTCCCATCTTTATTCTTTGGCACGGGCTGTCCCTTGTGCCTTCAATGTTCTCCCTCTTCCTCTCTGTCTTTCGAAAGCCCAAGATTAAGTCCTGCCCTTCCCCATCTTCCCCATTTGTTAGCTCTTACCCCCATATTACTTTACATTGACTTTCTATGTACTCATAAATTGAAAGGCATCATTAAATAGTGGCTTGAGAACCAGTCTTAGAATCAGAAAAACCAGGGCTCAAGTCTGATTTTGATGGATATGTGACCCTCTGCAAGATAGATTATGTCTCAGTGTACTCAGACAGCTCTCTAAGACTGGAAGTTGCAGAAACAATGATGATGTGCATTTGCAGAAGGAGTTTCTTACGTTAGTGAAATCAGACCCAGTTATGCATGAAGACATATGTGTCCTTTGTAGTTTGTGTGCCACTTCCACTCTCACCCCCAATAGAATATAAGATTCCTTGAAGGTTCTTCATTTTAGATTCTTTATTCTCAATGCTCAGAAAAATGTCTGCAGCATAACTGGCACTTGATAAATGCTTGTGGAATTGAATTTGAAAAAGAGCTGGGGGCTGTACTGGGCTTCAAGCTCAAGAGTAGTCATTGGTGGGATAACACATAAGAGGAACATACCTTCTAGGAATAAGATGATGATCCCACTGAACTCTGGTCTGGTCAGACTACATCTGGAGGGCTGTGTTCAGCTCTAAGCATCAACATTTGTGAATGATGTTGATAAGCTGGAGAATGTCTAGAGGAGGGCAACCAAAATGGGACAGAGCTTTGAGTCTGTGCCTTATTATACGGGGATCATTTGAAGGAATTGTCAGTATTTCACCCAGAAAAAAAGATAGCTCTGAGAAGAAATGATAGCTTTCTCCAATCCCTTGAAGGCCTGACACATGGAAGACGGAACACATGTGTTCTTTTTGGACCCAGATGGGGAGATCTAGAAGCAACAGATAGAACTTAGAAAGAGGATAATTTTGACTTGACGTTCAGGAAGATCTTAACAATCAGGGCCATACTCAAGTGGACTGGAATGCAAGTAGGTAGCGACCTCTCTGGCAAACTTTCAGTAAAGGTTGGATGATCATATAGATTGTGGTAGGAATTCTTTGGGGGATATGGGTTGGATTAGATGTCCCCTGAGGTACCTTTTGTATTTCTGTGTTTCTATTGTCTTGGTAGAGAAAAAAACGACAACAAAGACAATAACAACAACATCATTCTATCCAAAATGAGGTTTCCTCTGGAGCTTCTCAAGGAAACTTTCTGACAAGGAAATACACACACATGCACACAGATGCACACATACATATACACATACACAATACATATATACAAACACACATACATATAGGTTAATTGTCATTCTTTGTTCTCTAAGAGGACCAAAATGACATGACTATGCTAGAGTCAAATTTCGGTGCATCCGACTGTGGCTGACAAGACCAATATGAATTCAGAATGTTCTACCACAGATTGGGCACAAATAGTTCATGTGAACATTTGAGATTCATTCTCTAAATTTGCACATCTCAAGTTTCTTTTGAGTTACTTCAATTATGTATTCATCGTAGAATACAGCACCTTCTCTGATATCCACACCCCAAGCTAAACAGTCCTATGCTATGTGGAGATCAGTTGCTACTATTTCTTATTACTTTGATTAGCTCTCAGTAGAATGCAAACTTCCTGAGGGCAGGAGATGTTTCATCAGTTTGGCACATAGTAGGTACTCAATTGATGATTCCTTTTTGTCATTGGTCTGTTCCAAGAGCTGGTGATTCTATGAGGATGAAGTCAAATGGCCATAGGACTCTGGGGCAATCCAAGTTACAGGATTTAAAGTCCACTCCCAGCCCAGGGTCAGAATAAGTGAAATGAAAAGAGCTATTCTGTGAAGTTGAAGATGGTAATGAGAGATAGCGGATAATAAGGGATTGTTTTTGTCTGTTGTTTTAGCACTTTTCTCTCTGCAATGCTGACCTTTTTCCTGGGAGAGCGAGAGGGAGGCAGGTCTGAAGCTGTCTCTCTACTCAGCTAAATAGGGTAGAGGTTGAAGGAGTGCGGAGGGGGCATTTCTCAGCTTAGGGAAAGTGTCATTACAAACTGCCTAATCAGTTCCTCTGGAGGACCAGAGAGAAGTGCACACACCATTCATAATTAATGGGCCTATTTCCTGTGCAAATCGGGAGGAATTCAGGAGAGATTAGCCCTTGTAATGGAGTTTAAAGTCAAGCTCATTTGTTTGCAAAATTATTGAAAGTCAAAGTGGCTTCTTGCAGTTTCCTTTTAAAGGTAGGAATATGCATGTGTATTCTTGGTGACCCTGGAAGAGTGTGTGTTGGGTGTGTGTGTGTATGTGTATGTGTGTATGAGGGGGTATTGTGTGGGAATGCTCATAGGCAGACTGTCTCTGTATTGGCCTGGACACCCATGAAGAATGGGTGACCAGTTGCCATACAACTGTGACCAAGTGACCTGGGGGGTAGTCAATGAATGTCACATGTAGTATATACATGTGTGTGATATTTACACACTAAAATTATCATCTGTCATTCAATTGCAGTATGAACTTCAGTTGTTTGTAGTTTGTGTTTATTCTCAAAGAGGACCAATGACCTCAGGGAGCTGATGTCATGACTTGCAATTGAATTGAATTGAAGTGAGGGCTGTGCAAAGTCACCCTCCTCACTTTGTCCTCCAGAGCCATCCGGGTCCAGTGGCCATATCTTTATCAGGACAACTGGAGATGGCCCAGGATAAAGTGAAAGCCCTTGGACTTTTTAATCTAAGGCCTTTCCCAGGTCTCATTTTGTCTGAAGCAGCACCCATTCAATGCTTAAGACAAGGTAAAAAATGAGGCAAAAAAATGACCTCTTTTACCTAGTCAAAAAAAAAAAAAGAAAAAAAAGAAGCAGGAACTTAGGAGGGGAAGATCCTCTGGTCAAAACAGATTGTTATTTACACTCACTCCGAGCCATCAAAACCCAAATAATGACCAAGTTGGGGGGTGGGGGTGGGGAGCTGGGACCTATTATGAGACTCAGAGTGATTTGGGTTTAAGGCATGGTCCTAACAATCCAATCAGTATGTATCAAGGTCCTAGTATATACCAGTCTAGGCATCCATAATAAGAAATAGCAGCAACTGAAATCCACATAACACTTCAGAGATTGTGAAACATTTCCTCATGAGGGAAGGGTGGATAAAGAATTATTAGCCTTCTTTTACATGTGAGGAAATTGAGGCCCAAAGAATAAAGAGGCTTTCCCAAGACCATGAAGTCTAAGCCTACAAGACTGTAAAAAGACAGTCTTTCAGGGGGCGGCTAGGTGGCTCAATGAATAGAGCAGTGGCCCTGGAGTCAGGAGGACTTGAGTTCAAATATGACCTCAGACACTTAACACTAGCCATGTGACCTTGAGCAAGTCACTTAATCCCAATTGCCCTTCCAAAAAAAAAAAAAGACAGTCTTTCAAGGAACTTACAGTCTAATTGAGTGAGACAATATACAAAAGAAGGCAGGAAAGAGGGTGGGAAGGGCGGGGTAAGCTGAGAGTACAGTTTCTACCCTCTATAAAGGAAAGCATTGGGAGGAGCTTAGTCCTCCCCTTTCTAGTCCTCCAATCAAAAAGAGAAAGAAGCTGAGGAACCCACATGTCAATCAATCAAGGTTTGTGTTATCAGTGTGGTGATGAGATTAGAAGTAAGGACTTTAAACTGATAAAGACATTTTATTTCATGGAGTTGAATCAAGGCAGAACAGCAGATGCAAAGTAGCCCTTTGCTGTGGATAACCATCTCCCTGGCAGTCACCACCATCTTCTGGGTGATGGAAGTTTTCCTTCGAAGGACCCAGGCATGGGCCCAGACATGGAAATGTGAACAAGTTCAACAAACCAGAACTGCCTTGAATGTAGAGGACCCTTCTTGTACTCTATAGTCCAACAATACAGATCTGGGACACCTTCTCAAATTCTTCTTTTCAGATCTGGTATTTTCTGAAATCCACTCAAAACTAACTTTCTCATCAAATCAGAAAGCACATGTCCAACAAAGCATTCATACCAACACTTAGCACAGTGACTGACACATAGCACTTAATAAATGTTTGTTAAATGATTGACTCTTTTCCACTGTAACGTCTGCCAGAGAAGGGAAGGATTCTCCTCACTTCCTCACTTCCTCACTTTCCATACAAAACTATTTCTCCCAGCTTTGAAATTCCACCATTCAGTTGTCATTCCTTTGGATTATGTATGTTCTCTCTCTCTCTCTCTCTCTCTCTCTCTCTCTCTCTCTCTCTCTCTGTCTGTCTGTCTCTGTGTCTCTGTCTTTCTTTCTCTGTCTCTGTCTCTGTCTCTCTCTGTCTCTCTCTGTGTCTCTCTCTGTCTGTCTCTCTTCTTTCTTTCTTCTCTCTCTCTGTCTCTCTCTCCCCCACCTCTCATTTATTATTTTTTTATTTTTTCTTTCCCCTACCCACCACCCCAAAACAGAGATCCCACTGTATACCCCCTCCCCCAATCTGCTCTCTCCTATATCCTTCTCCATCCCTCCTCCCACTTCCCAGTAGAGCAAGATGGATCTCCTTACCCTGCTGCCTGTGTATCTTATTTCCCAGTTACATGTAATATAATAATAATAATATATCTTTTAAACATCTCTATCTCTCCCTCTCTCTCTCTCTCTTACAATATAAAGGTTAATAATAATGCCTGTCATTTGTAAAGGGCTTTGAGGTTTGAAAAGTGCTTTACAAAGGTCATTTCATTTGATCCTCACATAACAATGCTGGGAGGTAGGTGATATTATCTACATTTTACAAATGAGGAAGTTGAAGCAGGCAGAAATTAAGTGACTTCTCCAGGTTCATGTAGCTAGTATCAGAGGTGGAATTTGAACTCAGATCTTTGTGAGTCTAGGATCAGAGTTCTATTCCCTGTGTTCTATTCCCTTTGTAGTGCTATGCTCACCTCTGCGAAAATCGAGGAGGTCCCTAGAATTTCCCACCAAAAAAAAATCAGTTTGTGAGTCACCAAGAATTGGTGTGAAAAATAAAAAAAGAAAAAAAAAAAAGAATTGGTGTGAACTGAGTCAGGTGCCTAGGTTTGAGATTTCCTGTTTCCTTCTGTTTTGCCCTGAGAGAGACTTCCCATGAATCATTTTGGGGACACAGGGAATAACAAAGCAGAATTAGACTGGGGAGTGTCACCTGCTGTGTGGTCAGGGTGACACTGGGCTTTAATGGCAGCAAAAGTCCAAGTCTCTATTTGCAGTCATCAAGACCATGGTTGAACCAGAGTACTAAAGCACTCCTTCTTTGAATAACTAATATAGACAGCCATTACTATTCTGAATGTAGTTTTAATGGAGGCAGCATGTGGGCTGATCTGGGTTGATTATACTATTGCAATGTTTCATGTTCCATGAAATATGCACCCAGTATCTCATGCAATCTCATGCCACCTCTCTCTCTTCCTCCCCCACCCGTGTCTGTGTCTGTCTTTATCTCTCTCTGTCTCTCTGTTTCTCTGTCTCTGTCTCTCTGTCTCTGTCTCTCTGTCTCTGTCTCTCTCTGTCTCTGTCTCTCTCTGTCTCTGTCTCTCTCTGTCTCTCTCTGTCTCTGTCTCTCTCTCTCTCTCTCTCTCTCTCTCACACACACACACACACACACACACACACACAAGTTGGCACCAGTCATTCACATTACAGCATGAATGATTAGCACATGTCTTGCACAAAGTAGTCATTTAATAAATGGTTATTGACTGCCTTTTTGCCACAGTAAAGGATATCAAAGAGTTTTGACAGAGGAAGCGATAGTCTATGACCTCTAGAAAACATTCCAGGAGGAACGATGTGTTTGTTTGGATATATGGAGCAAGGATATCAGGCAACCAGAAGCAGGACACATGCACAGGGCTTTCTTGAATTTTTTCCAACATTCTAGAATTTTGGGGAAAGTTATAGCAGCTGCAGAACTGAACTAAGCTGATGGACTTAAAGATGAACCTTGATAAAAAGCAGGAAAGGGTTGGAGGTTGCAGAGAGAGAGATTTGCATTCCATGTAAGGAAAAGCTTTCTAACAATTATAGCCATCCAACAGTGGGCTGCCTCAGGATATAGAGAGTGCTTAATCACTGGAGGTCTTTAAACAGATGCTCAGAGAAAGTTAGAGAAGGGATTCCTGCTTTAGATGAGGGATTTGACTAGGTAAACTCCAAGATGCCTTTTAGCTCTAAAATTCTACGATTCTATTTTGGGGCCTGGAGTTCTTGTGTATATGGGGGCAGGGGAAGGAGGCAGCAAGCTTGAGCAGGACCCTGGGGGTTGCTATAGGCAGACACTGGATTCTCTAAGAGGTAAGAGAAAACCCTTAGGAGGAGATGGAGGGATAAAGGAAAGGGAGGCCAAGGAATCTCATTAATTTCACAGTATTTTACCCAGAAAGAGTAATAATAGGATGCACCATTAGCACCCATTAACACAATAGCCATTAAAACATAAGAGTTTATATAAGATTAGCTAACAGTCACCTAGCAGGGAGATGGCTTTGAGGCAGACTTTGGCAGAAAAGAAATGGAACTAGAAATTTCAGGAATATCGGGTCTGACTTGGGAGGACAGATGCTTTATAGGAGGGTCTTCTGCAAAGAAAAGCCATGGACAGAAGGGGGTATGGAGGGATGAAGGTATTTGCATGCCTGATGTGATCTCAATAATGTAGTAGAAAGAATACAAAAAATGGTTGTCAAAAGACTTCTGTTCCAGCCTCCAGGTCTGTCACAAATTTGCTATGTGACCTTGGGCAAGTCATTTTATTTCTGCTTAAAATTAGAGAGTTGGGTATGATGATCCCTAAGGTCCCTCCCAGCTCTCATTCCAATGTATTCTAGGGTTCCCCTAACTGCCACCTCAAGTCCTTCCAGTCTCTTATAATTGTAATGATTTTCACAGAAGCAGAGCTGAGCTCTCATGGGATTTCCCGTGCACAATTCCCCCCTTCCCTTCCACCCCAGCTGATAGGGTTGCTGTCTAGTTTCTATTTTTATTTATTCCCCCTCCTCCAGGCTGTCCTCCCTCATAGGCAGTGTATGGGCCACCTGCCACTAGGACACTGTAACTGCCTTATGCTGGGTGTTGACGGATGCTCGGGCAAACAGAGAAAGTTAGAGAAGGGATTCCTGCTTTAGATGAGGGATTTGACACAGTGAAGGCACAGCTGCCTTCACTGGGTGATTTAATCCATGCTATAAGACCTTGCTATTCCCTCATATCTCCCCAACCAACCTTTACCCTTTCAATGGGCTTTAAATACCCATCTTCAGAGTCACTAATGAGAGACAGCAAATGTGGGAGCCTTGTCTCCAGAAAGCTCTTGTAAAAACTACATGTAAAAAATGGAAGTAGGAAGGGGGAGGGAAGAGCAATTTTATCTATGTCACAATTTTGTCTAGGGGCTGGGGACAACCTGGAGTTTAACTAGCACTAAAAGTATTTGTTGTCTGCCTTTAATGGATGAGTGACAAATCTCGAAGTCCCGGGGAACTAGGGAATGTGTGGAAGCGTGAGTGTGTGTGTGTGTGTGTGTGTGTGTGTGTGTGTGTAGGATAGTCTTTAATGATTAGATTCTCTAGTGTTTTTTCCAGTTCCACTAAAGTATTATAGTTTCCTTCAGTTATAAAGCTCATCTTCCTTGACCTCAGTTCTTTTGTCTGTTCAGAGCCCCTTTTGATCATAGATATGTCTCTGGTCACAGCTGCCCCCAGATTGAAGTAAAAATTATGCTCTTGATCCCTGATATTTGCCCCCTCCTCTCCTCTCCCAGTTCTGACCAAGTGGTGCTGCTCATGAGGGGATATTTGTATAGAAATAGCACATAAAGGGAAGTCAGGGGGTGGGGATAGAGATGAAGCTGGGATCTGGTTGCTTGGTAACATTATCCCTCCCTTCCACACCTCTCCCCAATGGTTGCATGGTGGAAACATCACTTCTCCTTTTCTCCACCATCTCGTACAGGGCCCTGCTCTTAGTTGGAGCTTAATAGATGTTGGTTTAACTGAATAGAATTGAAAATTTTCTCTTTCTATTCAAGACTTTCCTGACTGTTAATTTTTCTTGGTGGAAAGCATTAGGGAGGAAGGGGCAACACTGTGTGATTTGTCCTAAACCGACCCTCTCCTTCAGGATGTTCGTGACCCTGGCACTCTACAATAACATATGCAAGGTCAGGGATGGTGAATTTAACCTTTGAGATTTTAAGTTCATTCCTATTTGCTATGTATGATCCTCAATTCTTTAGGCTGTCTTATTTCCCATGGCCAATCAATAACCAATTCTAATCTCTTCTACCTAAAAATTTCTCACATTTGTCCCCTTCTTTCCCCTCATGCACCACTCTGCTTTTTCAGGCTTTCATTACCACTCACAGGGACTGATGCCAACAGCTTCCCAATTGGTCTCCCTGCCTTGAGTCTCTTTCTTCTCTAATTTATTTTCCACATAGTTAGCAAACTGATATTGCTAAAATGTAGATTTGATAATGTCATTCTCCAGCTCAAAAAGCTCCAGTGGCTTCCTATTGTGTCTAAACACTTTTGTTTGGCCCTTAGAGTAGCACTTTCCAACATGGTTCTGGCCTCCCTTTCCAAGGTGATTACATATTATTCCTCTATGTTTTGGTCAAACTGATGGATTTACTATACCGCAACAGTGTGCTGCCTCAGGATATAGAAAGTTCTTAATCACTAAAGATCTTTAAGCAGGTCCTCAATATTATAGAAGAGAGAATTGCTTTAGATTCAATGTCTCATCTCCTAGATCCATCCCATTATGAAGTATATCCCCCATGCTTAGTCTATGTTTCTCTCCCACTTCTAACTCATAGCTTCCTTCAGTTCAACGACCACCCCTGACAGAAAGCTTTTCCTTACCACCCACTTGCCATAGTTATTAGTGCTTCTCAAAATTCCTTTGCATTTATTTTATATTTATTTTTGTATTTACTTAAATCAGGAGTTATTAATGGAAAGTACATTTACAAAAACCTACCCCTTTGACAATCTGGCAAATTTATGGACCTCTTTTCAGAATAATGCTTTTAAACACGCAAAACAAAATACATAGGATTACAAAACAAACTAGTTATATTGAAATATAGTTATCAAATCCATATTACATATAAATATGTACATACAATATATACTATACACTCACATGTGCACACATATGTAAATATTGTTGTTCTTTGTTCTTGAAAATAACCAATAACATCTGGAGGGTAATATCTCAACTTGCAAGAGAACTGGATTTAAGTGAGGCAGAACTATGCAAAGTTATCAGCCTCACTCTCTCCTCTAGAGTCATTGGCATCCTGACACAGGTCAGGATTACTGGCAATGACTGCATGGGCAGTGGGAGACCTTGGCCTTTTTAAGCTACGGTCTTTCCCAGGTCTCAGTTTGTCTAAGTCAATGTCCATTCAGTAAAGACTAGGTAAGAATTGAGGCAAAAGATGGCCTAGCTTGCCTTCACAAAAGAATGGAAGTGGAAGACCCCTAGAGTCACATGCATACGTATGTGTATATGTATTTATGTGTGTGTGTGTGTGTGTGTGTATATATGTGTATGTATGTATATGTGTATTTATGTGTGTGTATATATGAATATATGTATATGTGTTTATATATAGAGTGCGTATGTGTGTGTGTGTATACACACACACACACACACACACACATATATATATATACATATAGAGAGAGAAAGAGACAGAGAGAGACAGAGACAGACACCGAGACATGGAGACACAGAGAGACAGAGAGACAGAGACAAAGACAGACAGAGACAGACACAGAGACACGGAGACACAGAGAGACACACACAGACACAGAGACAGACAGGCAGGCAGATAGAGATAGAAAGACAGACAGAGACACCAAGGCGATACAGTGATAGAACACTTGGCCTGGAGTTAGGAAGATCTGAGTTCAAATTTGACCTTAGAAGCTTACTAGGTATGTGACCTTGGGCAAATCACTTAATCTCTGCTTCAGTTTCCTCAATTGTATCATGGGATAATAATAACACTTACCTCCTAGGATATTTATACACATATATAATATTATATGTACACACACATACACACACACATTTCATGGACTCTAGGTTAAAATCTTTTGACATACAGGCAAACGCTGTTTCTCCCAGTAGAGTGTATCAATTCCTTGAGGGAACAGACGGCTTCATTTGTTTCTCTCTGTTCTCAGCACCTGTCACAGCACTGGGCTGTAGGAAGTACTTAGCAACACTCTCTGGTTTGCTTGCTAGCTTGCTGAATAAAGGAATGAAGGGCCAAACACTATACTAAATTTTGGAGATACAAAGGTAATATGGGAAACAAAACCTCTCTGCTCTTCAGGATCTTACTTCTGCTGGCACACTCCATTATGGGTGTATCTCATTTCCCTTTATTTCACTTCACAGACATTGCATCTTTTTTTTTTCAAATTGTAGGTTTGTAGCTACCTTGCATCAAGCAAGTCTGTTGGTATCATTTTTCCGATAGTATATGCTCACATCATGCCTCTGTGTCACATTTTGGTAATTCTTATAGTATTTCAACCTTTTTCATTATTATCCTATCTGTTATGGTAATCTGTGGTCAGTGATCTTTGATGTTACTCTTATAAATGTTTTGGTGCCACAAACTGTGCCCATATAAGATGATGAACTTAATAAATATTGTGCGTTCTGATGGCTCCATAGGCAGTTCCCCTATCTCTGTTCCTCTTCTCAGGCCTCCCTGTTCCCTGAGACACACGAGTATTGAAATTAGGCCAATTAATAACCCTACAATGGGTTTGAATGTTTGAGTGAAAGGAAGAGTCAATTGATGCAAGAAATTTAATAGTCTTATTTTTAAAAATTGTCATAGCCACCCCAACCAGCAGCAATCACCACCCTAATCAGTCACTCAGCAGCCATCAACATCAAGGCAAGACCGTCTTCCAGCAAAAAAGATCCTGACTTGGTTTGTTTTTTTTTTAATGTTACAATTCTAATTTGTTTATTTTCTTGTTTACATCACTCATTTCCACGAGATTTTGAGTTAAATATCCTGACCTGTTGAAAGCTAAAATGATAGTTAGCATCTTTTAGCCATAAGGTATTTTTTAATTAAAGCATGTACTTTTTTTTTACATTTTTGGAGGCAGGAAGGCAGGGCAATTGGTGTTAAGTGACTTGCTTAAGGTCACACAGCTAGTAAGTGTTAAATGTCTGAGACCAGATTTGAACTCAGGTCCTCCTGACTACAGGGTTGGTGCTCTATTCACTGCACCACTTAGTTGCCCCAGAATGTATATTTTTAAACATAATACTATTGCACACTTAATAGACTATAGTATAGTTGAAACGTAACTTTTATATGCACTGGGAAGCCAAAAAGTTGTGTGACTCACTTTAAGGTGATATAAGATGATATTTGTTTTATTGTGGTGGTATGGAACTGAACCTACAATATTCTGATATGCCATCTTATCAGTTCAAATGCCTAGTTTCCCATGAAGTCTAGACTGACTTAGTTGGATATGATTTCTCTCTTTCAAATTCCCACAGCAATTTTATATTTCTTATTGTAAATAATTATCTGCATCATATTTCAAAATCTATTCAACAATCCTTCCAACAGTCACTTTAAGTTTTAATGCCCCATTTTCCAGAGGAGGAAATTGAGGATTGAAAAGGTAAAGTTATATGTTCTTTGTAAACAAATTGAGGGCAGTTTTGATCATTAGTTGAGTCACTCCTAGAGTGACAACAACAGTGGTTCAAGTAAGTCCTGACTTCTCATAGTACTAATTACAAGCCCCAAATAACTCTCTAAGACCATAAGTTACAGGTAAGTTGTCCATCTTTTCACTTTCCAGAATTATGAGTTTCCATGGGTATAGACAAAAAACAGTCAGAGCGAAAGGTATTTCATATGTGTGTATATGTGCTTATATATAGAGTGCATATATATATATATATATATATATATATACATAGAGAGAGAGTAAGAGACAGACAGACACAGAGACAGAGACAGACACAGAGACATGGAGACAGAGAGACAGACACAGAAACACAGAGACATAGAAAGAGAGACACACACAGACACAGAGACAGACAGGCAGGCAGATAGAGATAGAAAGACAGAGACAGAGACACTAAGGTGATACAGTGATAGAACACTACATATATATATAGATAGATAGATAGATAGATATAGATATAGGCAAATATATACATATATATGTATGTGTGTATGTGTGTATGTATGCAGTATGCATCTTGTTGAGTTATGTTTCAGTTGTATCCAAATCTTTGTGACCCCAACTGGGGTTTTCTTGGCAAAGATACTGGGGGGGCTTGCCATTTCCTTATTCAGTTATTGTAAAGATGAGGAAACTGAGGAAAACAGGGTTAAGTGGCATATATACATATCTATGTATAAATATACGTATGTGTATATGCAATATACATAAACACATATTTTGCAATGCCATTATCCCTTTTAGTACTCTCTCATTATCTGTTGGGTAAATTGATTTTTAGCTTTGATATTTATTAATTGCATGATGCTGGAAAAGTCACTGTATCTTTCCATATCCTGGTTTCCTTCTCTGTAAAATTGGGGCCATTAATGCTAGCAGTATCCACTAGCAGCATTTTCATGAAGGAAAAAGCTTTCTGAATTCTAAACTGTAATGGAAACATGAGCTATTATCATGATTTTATCTAAAGACAATTTTGATCGACCTAAAACCCGGTCAACAAAGAGATAAAATATTACATACTTGTAAGGGGGGGAAGGAATGCCAGGAATATTGCATTATTTGTTGGGACCTTCACAAAACTCCATTAAAAAATAGGACAAAAAGAGGGGTAAAGCACTTAGGGTCTAAACATAAACCCCATAGAGCTAGAATAAGGAGAAGCTAGCTAGGCTAGTTTTACTAATTCAGGCTAGAAAACTACCTAGAGAAAACTGAGGGGCCATAGTAGCCCACAATCCATATAGGCATTGAGAGTCAGAATATATACCATTAAATTAAGGAGTGAAGTGGGGTGCACTATTAAAAAGCATAGAACTCAAGAGATGTGGAGAGTAATCCTTCCGCTACACTTGGCCTTCGCTAGGCTATCATGTCTAATTTTAACTGTCACATTTAAGAAGGATTTGGAGAAGCTGGAGAGGGTCCAGAGCCAAGCAGCAGAAATGATGAAAGGTTGAAAAATAGAACTTATGTGGAAAGGTTATAGAAGTTGGAAATCAAAGTAAATTAGGATGTGTTATGTGGGGATAGGGAAGGAGTAGGAGGTTTGCTTTAGCTGTCCTTCATCTCCAGAGGTAAAGAACTAAATGCCATGGGTTTAGATGGCAGCAAGGAAGAGTTAAATTAGACTCTAAGAAGGAGGTTATAACACTTCTTTGGGGGGGATGACTTGGATTCTGGTCTCTCTGTTGTCTCTGGGATTCCTTTATAGGTCTATGAAGAGACGAGCTTTTGGAGGGCTTCTTTTATTTCCCAGGTGATTCCCTTACCCCAGGAAATGGCCCTTCTTCTCAAGACCATGAGCCTTTTTCTACCTGGCTCCAGAAAAGTCTAGAGAAGGAAATACTGGACAGGAAAGGACAAAGGAACCCAAGTAATCTCAAGACATTAGAAATGGACAAAGACTTAGAGATCATTTAGATCAGGGTTCTGAACTTTTTTTGTGACACTTATGAGTCCCTTCTTAGAATAATGTTTTTATTTAAATACTTATAATAGGATTCAGTTGGGTATATCCTTCCCTTTCTCTTTTACCTTTTGCTTTCGTTCTTTCCTCAGCTATTTGTAAAGCCTCATCAGATAGCCATTTTGATTTCTTACTCTTCTTTTTCTTTGGAATGCTTGTTGTTGCTGCCTCCGGTATAACATTGCAAACATCTGTCCAGTTCTTCAGGTACTCCAGTTATCAGATCTAATCCCTTAAACCTACTCCTCACCTCTACTTCATATTGATAAAGGATGTTATTTAGGTCATATCTATATGACTATGGTTTTCCCTACTTTCTTCAATTTAAGGCTAAATTTTGCCATAAGAAGCTCATGATGTGAGCCACAGTCAGATTCAGGTTTTGTCTTAACTAAGAAATTAGGAATGTTCATGTTACTGAACAATTGAGCTCATTTCACAAGCCAGCAAAGTTATGCTTAAAATTCTGTAAGCTAGGCTTCAGCAATATGTGAACTGAGAATTAACAGAAAAGCAGTCTGGTTTTCAAAGAGGCAAAGGAACTAGAGACCAAATTGCCAACATGTGGATTATGGAAAAAGCAAGGGAGTTCCAGAAAAAAAACCCCACCTGTTTCTGCTTCATTGACTAAAGCCCTTGACTATGTGGATCACACACACACACACACACACACACACACACACACTCTCACACACACACACAATGTGGCAAGTCCTCAAAGAGATGGGAGTACCAGATAATCTTATTTTTCTTCTGAGGAACCTGTGTGTAGGCCAAGAAGCAACAGTTAGAACCAAATATGAAACAACTGATTGGTTTAAGATTGGACAAGGGATATGAAAAGGCTATATATGTCACCTTATTTAAATTACATACAGAATATACGATGTGAAATGCCAGGCTGGAAGAATCAAAAGCCAGAATTAAGGTTGCCAGGAGAAATACCAATAATCTCAGACATGTAAATGATACCACTCTAGTGGCAGCCAGTGAAGAAGAATTAAGCAACCTCTTGAGGAGGATAGAAGAGGAGAGTGTAAAAGCTGACTTGAAATTTAGCATCCAAAAAAATAAGATCTTGGCAACTGTTTCTATCACTTTCTGGCAAATATGGGGAGAAGAAATGGAAGCAGTGTCAGATTTTATATTCTTGGGCTCAAAGATCACTGCAGACAGTGACTGCAGCCATGACATTTAAAAGACACTTTCTCCTTGGAAGGAAAGCTATGGCAAATATGGACTACATACTAAAAAGCAAAGGCATGATTTTGCCAACAAAAGTCCATATGGTCAAAGCTATTGTGTTTACACAATACTTATTTGTATTGTGTTTACAGTTTATTTACAGTTGCAATATATGTCTGTGAGAGTTGGACTATAAGGAACTCTGAACATCACAGGATCAGTGCCTTTGAGATGTAGTTCTGTAGATGTTTGAGAGTCCTTTGGACAATATGGAGATCAAATCAGTTAATATTTAAAGAAATTAATTCAGACTATTCACTGGAAGGCCTGAAGCTGAAGCTTAAATACTTTGGATACGTAGTTAGAAGACAGGACTTATTGACAAAGATCTTGATGTTGGGAAATATAAAAGACAAAAGAAAAAGGGGATGGTAGAATGTGAGATGGATCGATAGTATCATGGAAACAGTAAACATGTACTTGGACAGACTTCAAGAGATAATGGAAGACAGAAGAACCTGGTGTGCTGTGGTCCATGGGCCACATTCTTCTGAATGACTAAACAATAACAACAAAGTAATAGGATTGCAGAGGAAATAAATTATGGTCAGATTGTCAAATTAAAAACAAACAAATAAATTTTTGAGTGATAAATGAAGGATCCTTGTTTTATCGCAACCCATTTTTATTTGGATATAGGGAGGCAGTATATTGTGGTAGAAAAATTAACTTGGTATTAGAGAACCTGAATTCAAATCCCAGTTCTACCACCTATTGCCTATATCACCTTGGACAAAGCATTTAATATATTGGCCTCAGTTATCTTAAAGATCGGAGGTTGTAATGGTAATGGTAATTTGAAGATCTTCCCTGCCCTTTAATAAGCCTAAGGGAATTTGAGGACCTTCCCGGATGTGAAAATAAACTCTTCTCCCAACAGGTTGAATGTAGTCACATGGAGCCTGTGGCAGGAGGAGTTTGCTGAAGGATAGAGTGGAGCCCAACAAGAGAAGTTTGCTTAGAAGAAGCTTGTTTTTCAGGAAGGATGACCTTTCATGACTTTGTAATTAGGCAGTGAGTTACAAGGGTTGTGACATTATCTGACCCTGGAGAAGGTTTTATACCTTGAGTTAAAAAGGTTTTACTTTGGGGCTCACTTTGGGAAGAGTTGTATGATTTGGCCAGATGAGACTCTGGGAAGCTGTTGAGGCCCCGACTTTGAAAACTCAGATGCTGGTGCTTTTCTCTCTAGTGACTAACTATAGGCATGTGATATTCAGACAGCTAGAAGCCCTGTCTGTTGGTCTGTTGAATTGGGTTATTTTCTACTTCTGTTCTTTTTCTCAGAAGCTCAAGGTACTGAATTTCTCCCCTGAACTGGGTAAATGATATATGTTTGATTAAAGTGAGACTGTTAACCCTTTTTGAGTTGTTTTCCTTTAGAAAAGCAGATGGAAGAACCTGTGCTAGCAGCCATCCTGAATATTGTAGGGTGCTTACTATTACAGAGGTTTGGAGAAGATGACCTTTAAGGCCCCTTCCAGCTTTGTAAGTTGTATCTTTCATGCAGGATTTAAGAGTCCTTGTGAGAATGTAATCTCTTTACAAGTAAGAATTGTTTCATTTTCTATATTTATATTCACAGTGGCTGTCATGTAAGTTGATACTTAATAAATTCTTGTTGGTTGGCTGACAAGAATATGCATCTGGTCAAGAAAAAACCCATACAAATGAGGTCGTAGATCCATTAAAGTCATAGGCTTTAGAGAAGGAACAAGTCGAAAGTAAAAGGGCAAGAGAACCTTATGTGTTTGGGCCTTTATTCCATTTGATATATACTTTTCAATCAATCAACAAGCGTTTATGAAGCCCTTACTAAGTGTAAGGTAATGTGGATATAAATACAATATATGAAACAATTCCTACTTGTAATGAATTTACTTTCTCACAAGGCAGACAGACAGAGCACTTACATTTTTCACAGAAGATCCATCCTGCATGCTAGAGACATATTATATATCTGGGCCTTTTAACAATTCATGGATACCAGTGCAACAATTGCTACATGCCTACCTGTTTCCATTTTAACCATACATGTCCTTGACCATAGCTATTATACAACTTCTTTCATACAAATCACGATTAAGAAGATAGTTGAAGTCCAAGTTGAAGACAATGATTGTGAAGACATTTTCAAAACCACAGCAAGAGGAGAAATTCTTGGAGAAGACACCAGCCATTACCAATCCATATGCCTACTTTCTCATTTTATAGTTAGTGCTGTTGTTGTTTGATTGTTTTCAATCATATCAAACTCTTCATGACCCCATGTATGTAAGGTGGATTTTTGTTATTTTTTTTTAGAGTTTAGTTTCCCAGGATCCATGGCCATAACAATTCCTGTTTCCCAAACTCATGACTTGGATACATTTCCTTTATGCTTGTGCAGTTGTATATAATGATAAATAATATAAACATTTGTGGGGCAGCTAAATGGTGCAGTGAATAGAGCACTGGTTCTGGAATCAGGAGGACCTGAGTTCAAATCCAGACTCAGATTTGACACTTTTACACTTTACTAAGCTGTGTGACCTTGGGCAAGTCACTTAACTACAATTGCCTTGCCTTCTCCCCTCCAAAAAAAAGTAACATTTGTGCTTAAAATTGTAAATATCCACTGCTACCGCACAGTGAGATGTAACGGTGAGACAATGTAAACTTCTGAGACTATTGTTGGCAAGACACCTTCTTTGTCTGTTGACCTATAAAGCAAGTAAGCATGGGTCAGTGAGTAGGGAATCCGTGGGGTAATATGACAGTATAATGCTGTATATGCCTTGATCAGACCCCATCAAGGACTGGGTAGTATCTGTGTTTGCCTCAACTGGCTTAGGGTATCCCAAAGGAGTTGTAGTTCCTACTATATTCCTGACCATCCCTGTGAAAAGGGTGACTAGGGAATTGGTGTTCCCACTATCCACAAACCCTCTTGAGAAGAGTAGACTAGAATAAAGTGAGATTATTAATCCTCCTGAAGCTGTCTCCCTGTCCTTCTTTTATGACAAAATTAAGAGTGAACCTGTTAGAACCTGGAGTCCAAAAACTCCAGTGCCTTTCATGTGTAATTTGTGAAAGACCCCATTTAGGGTTTTCTTTGAAAAGATACTGGAGTGGTTTACCATTTCCTTCTCCAGCTCATTTTGCAAATGAGGAAACTGAGGCAAGATGAAGTAGCTTGTCCAAGGTTGCACAGCTGGATAGCAGCAAAGCTTGGCAGAAGATGGAAAACTCAAAAGTTGACTGTGTATCAATATCTATTCAGTTTGTGGTCCACTAGGGCCTCTAAGATCCCCAAGGAGGTTTCAATGCCCAAGCAGTTTGTCTTTCATTCTAAATCTATGGAGTTTGTCTATAGAATATAGGATCCTTGACTTCTTGTCCAGTATTCTGTCTACTTCTGTGGTAACTCCCAGACAGATGATTGGGAGACCAAGGTAGGAGGATAGAGGGACAGAGATGCAGGAAAAAAGCTAGGGGAGTTCAGAGCCTTGAAACTTTAGAGTCTTTGATCCCCTTTAAGCCTAAGGAAAAGGCAGCTAGGTGAACTCTTCCTGAGTTCAAATCTAGGATCAGGAACCTACTAGTTGTGTGACCCTGGGCAAGTTACTTAACCCTATTCATCTCAGTTTCCTCATCTGTAAAATGAACTGGAAAAGGAAATGGCAAACCACTCCAGTATCTGTATCAAAAAAACAACAACAACAAAATGGGGTCATGAAGAATTAGACATGACTGAAATGACTGAACAGCCAAGTCTAATGGCCCTCTTATCCTATACCCTCAGGCTAGAAGGAACTTTAAAGTGGGATAATGGGAAAGAGGAGGAATCCTTGGGGGAGAAAGATGGACTGCTGAAAAGTAGGACTCCCTAGGTAAGGGGACTCCTGGGGGGGACATATAATTGGAATGGGGTATCCTTTTTCATATAGCACTTCATGGTATCACTAGAACTTGGAATGGGAAAATAGGGAGAATAAAAGCACAGACCCCCATCTCCTACCCACCCACTCCCTCAAACACTAGGAAAAGATATTCACAGATACACATACGTGGGCACTCATAACAATCATACATTTCTATAACACTCTAAGGTTTATAAAGCACTTTACTCATAGCAACTCTGTAAGGTAGAGCCACAGATGCTGTATATAGACAGAGAAACATATAAATGATCACAAATGCCGATGGGGACCTTACATTGAGTCACATGCATAGAAACACATTGTTATTTCCTCTTCAAAGCTAACATTCTTAGCTCTTCCCCTATTCTCCCTAGATTTCTCTCTTTTCATAGTAGCCTTGAGCCCTTTTCTCCAGCTGGGCCCTGAGGAAGACTCATGAAAAACAGGTGTTTGAGAGCAGGTGGGCAGGCACAGGCCCATGTAAATCAGGGCAGGATGAAAGAATTTCTGTGCATGGGCAGCCCTGGGAGAGAAGCTGTGAGACATCAGGTGAGTGATCTTTACTCCCAGTATGTGGGAAGCACAATCATCACTGGTATTTGGAGGGCTGGAGTAGGCATCTGATAATGCAGACTTATTTAGCTGTTTCAAAAACCTAAAATCAGTTAGCCCTGTTAGCTAAGGAAACACACAATTCTCAGACCTCCACTCCTCCCCCATCTGTTTGTAGGTCAAGTAGGATCGTGTTCAAACCCCTACCTCCAAGGCAGGCCTGACCCTCTCTGTTCCAGATGGAGGGAGGACACTTTGGCTTTCAGATGTATCTGTAGCAAGATTTCTTTTACTCCTTCAGGCACCAGTAATTAATCAGGGGAAGTTAGATAGCACAGTGGCTAGAGTGCCTGCCTTGACCTGGAGTCAGGAAGACTCATCTTTCTGAGTTCAAATCTGGCCTCAGACACTTACTAACTTGATGACTGTGGGTAAGTCACTTAACTGTGTTTGCCTTAATTTCCTCATCTGTAAAATGAACTAGAGATAGTAAATCTCTCTAATATCTTTGCCATGAAAAACCTAAAAATGGAAGTCACAGAGTCAGACGACTCAACAACAAAAATTAATCTGAGCTTATGCACTTAGTTTTATCATCTATGTTTGAGTTGTGGCCTTATTTGTCTGTTTCTGTCACATGTTAGCACAGGGCACATCAGACTGGGGGCTTCCTGAGGGCAGGGTCCCTGTCTTTCCCATCATGCTCAGAGTTTCTCAAGAGCAAACACTGAGTCTCTTCTTCCCCCCAATCCCTTCCCCACTGGAAGCCCATTGAGAGCAGACCCTGTGTTTCCTCCATCAGACTAGGGGCTCTCTGATGGCAGAGTATATGTCTGTGGAAGATGATCTTTCCCAGGCATATACCACTCCTTGCTTAATTACTGGTGGTCATTTAATCACTACTTCCAGGCTTTAAGAATCTGTAGCTTAACTGCTGTGGGTAACCATTCCCTACAACATAGATTGCAACTCCTGAATGTCTTTAAGTAAATCTGTGGTCAACCTGGTAATAAATGATCCTCTCTGAATTTAGATAAAATAGTCCATAAATAACGGACCAATAGTTCCCTAAATCTATTTCATCACTTTTTAAAAAATCAATGAATAGGTATTTTTTAAACACTAGAAATATAAATGTAAAAATGGAACAATCTCTGTCCTCAAGGAGCATACATTCTAAGGAGAGGGAATAGGACGCCAGCAGTTTAGGCATGAGCACAGACCTAGGAGAGGGAATGTGCTTAAGCTGAATGCCCAGGGGAACTAGAAATTCTAAGAGGTGGAGCTAAGTGGGGAATGTGTTCCAGGTAGGGGGCACAGGCTGTGGAAAAGGAAGAATAAGGGAAATGGAATTATGAATATGAGAAGTAGCTAGCTGGTGCCATAGTGCACAGAGTGTTAGGCCTGGAGTCAGGGAGACTCATATTCCTGAGTTCAAATCCAGCCTCAGACACTTACTAGCCATGTGGCCCTGGGTAAGTCACTTAATGCTGTTTGCTTCAGTTTCTGCCTCTGTAAAATGAGACAGAGAAGGAAATAGTAAACCACTCTAGTATCTTTGCCAAAGAAACCCCAAATGTGTCACAAAGAGTCAGAAACAACTCAGCAACAAGTATCTTGAGCAGGGGAAATTAAGAGGATAAAAGGGTAACTGAAGATCTTTTTTAAAAATTAATTTATTTTCTTGTTTACATCATACATCACTCATTTACACGAGATGTTGAGTTACAAATTTTTGCCCAATCTTTCCCCTACCCACCAGCTCAAAACAGCCATCCCACTATATAGCCCCTCCTCCAATCTGCTCTCTCCTACGTTCTCCCCAATTGTCCCTCTAACTTTACGGTAGGTCAGGATGGGTCTCCCTACTCCAGTGCCTGCATATCTTAATTCCCAATTGCATGCGGATAATAAAAAAATAAAAAAATAATAGTAATAATAATAATATATACATATATGTTTTTAACATTTGATTATAGAACTTTAAATTCTAGATTCTTTACCTTCTTCCCTCTTCACACACCCCCACTGGAAGGACGAGCAATTCAATACAGGGTGTATATGTGTAATTATGCGAACATCTCCACAGTGGACATATTGAGAGACTGATTATATGTCCTTCCTTCCTATCCCACCCCCTTGTTCTATTCTCTACCATGTCCCTGTCCCTTTACACAAGTGTGTACTTCCAGCAACCCTCTCCCCACCTTGTCCTCCCCTCTGTACTCCCACCTTTCATCCCCATCCCCCCTACTCTCCTATAGGGCAAGATACCCAGTTTAGAATTTTATGTCATTCCTTCCCTAGGCCAAATTCAAGGAGAGTAAGGTTGACCCATTCCCTTTTGCCTTCCTGTTCTTCCCCTATATTGTAACAGCTATCCCCTGCCTTTTCTATATGAGATGATTAACCCCATTCTGTATCTCCCTGTCTTCTCTCATTCTAATACTCTCCTCAGAATTTCACTTTTTAAAGTATCATCCTTTCCTATTCAATTGATCCTGCACCCTCTGTCCATATACACATATATACATATACTCAGATATGTATTCATACACATATGTAAACCCTCCTATATAGACATATGTGTATGTATACATATATATATATATA
>CM053593.1:208946690-208967987 GCA_028646575.1 Pseudocheirus occidentalis
GACAAGTCTGGCAGCTAATTAGGTGAATTAATTAAATTTGGCAACCAGAATAACGGCATACAACCACAAATGGTATGCATCAAAGTTACCCATGATGTAATGAAAGCAAAGACTAATGGTAAGAGGCGGCTAGGTGGCGCAGTGAATAGAGCACCGGCCCTGGAGTCAGGAGTACCTGAGTTCAAATCCGGCCTCAGACACTTAACACAAAAAACTAGCCGTGTGACCTTGGGCAAGTCACTTAACCCCAACTGCCCTCCAAAAAGCAAAAAACAAAACAAAATAAAAGACTAATGGTATATTGACGGGAGAACTATCAAGGTCTCTTGGTCTGTTGGTGAGCACAAGTGGGATGAGTGTAAATGAGGTGTCCAAAGTGATAAAGAAGCTGTGACCCTGGGAGCCTAGAAAGTATGGTGGTGCCCTTGACAGTAACAGAGGTAGCTGTGGGAATAGATTCACTCGTCTTATAGGGCTCACTTTGTCCCATCCAAAATGAAAAAGAGAGAGGAAAGTCCTGCCTATTACCCCTGAGCACAGATCCCTCCCTCCAAGGGTTGACTATCATAGCCACAAAGGAGTGGGGTCAGCAGTAGATATTCTGGGAGATGAAGGAGAGGGAATTTTTTCACTGCCACCTGTATAAGCTATTGCTCTGGATGCCAGGGCAGTGGTTAGATTATAAATGTTCAGTGGATCTAAAGCCCTGCTCAGAAGCTGGGAAGGCTAGGAGTGTGGAGAGCGTAGAGTAGGAGTAGTGGAAACAAGTCTCATGATTGACTTGCATAGGGAGGTGGATGTGACCGATTTCTGCACTAAAATCCCACCTTCTATAGAAAGCCTTTCTCAATCCCCCTTAATACTAGTGGTTTTCTTTTGTGGATTATCTACAATTTATTGTGTGTGTGTGTGTGTGCATGTCCACATATGTGTATATATGTATGAATATATAGACATGCACACTAATATACACATACATATTGTGCATATGCATGTACATGCACACACATACATGTAAATAATACATACATGTATGTGTATTATAATTATACATATCTAGATATTATCTGCACATACTGTCTCTCCCCAATTAGAATGCAAGTTCTCAGGTAGGAGGAGCTGTCCTTTGCTGTTCTTTGCATCCCCAGGACTTGGCATGGTGCCTAGCACATAATAAGTTCTTTATAAATTGACTAACTTGCTTTCAAACTGGTTGATCATATACTCCTTTGGGGGCTAGGCCAGAGTCCCAACTTTCAAGGCAACTTCTCTATATATTATGTTTTCTTAGGGCAAGTTCTAATATTTATAAAGCTCTTTGCATGGTGCCTGGCTCATAGTAGGTACAAAATAAATACTTGCTTTCTTGTCCCCCTTTCGCTTCCTCAGACTTAAAGACCAAATGGTGAAGATTCATATTGTGAAAAAAAAATGAGCAAATTCATTAATTGTCTTCTACTTACTCTTTTCCCATATACACTATTTGTTTTTCTTGTTAGTTTGTGCTCTCATATCAGACCTTTAATGACCTGTTAACAAGTGAAATTAGATCTTCACTTTCCCTACCTACATGATACAGTAGGGTTGGTAAAGGAGTTAGGATGACCTGACTTCTAATCTTGCACCAGACTTCTGTGTTACTCTGAGCAAGTCACTTAACTTCTCTCTGCCTCTGTTTCCTCATTTGTCACATGGGGACAAAAATGGCATCGACCTTCCAGAATTGTGAGAATAAAATATTTGGAAAGTACTTTGTAAACCTTAAAGACCTGCTCTTACTATTATCACCATCATGTGGAATTTCCCTAGTCTTGCATTCCAAGACCATTTCTTCCTTTATCCATTCATTCAATGCTTATTAAGCACTTACAATATGCCAGACCCCATTAAGTCACGAAGCATGACTCAGTAAATAAACAAACAAATGAAATACACAGGGGCATGTTGGGGATAAGAGTCTTGGCTTGAAGCATTTAGGATGTGGTTCTGGCTTCTCAAGCAGGCTTTCCAAACATAACAAGTTTAAATGCTCTTAAGTATTTGCCATTAAACCTTAACATGAATGTTTCCTCTTCATATTCCTTCACTTACCTCTACAATAATGAATGATTATTTTCTAAAGGCAAGAAGTGGTGCTTCATACCATATATCTGTTTCTTAAGTGGGAGATGGGGTGGATATAAAAAGCCTAAGGTATATAAAACAAGGAACATACTCCTTTTTACTGTTATTTTAAAAAGTCACGTTTTCATTATTTGCTTTATAGAATATTCACAGTAGGTTTTTAATCACAGAGCAGTTAATAGCATGGGGTGGTGGCCAACACATTGCATTTAGAGACAGAGGACCTAGATTCAAATCCTGACTTGACTATTTATTATTAGTGTGACCTTGGGCAAGTCATTTAACCTTTGTGGACCTGAGTATCATTATCTATAAGATGAAGGGGTTGGTCTTTTATATATGTTTCAGGTCTAAATCTAGAATCATATAAAAACAAAAAAATTGACATTGGAATCAAAGCCTAATTATAGGGACAATTCATTCACTAATTGTGCTTTTCTGCTGGAATCATTATCCAGTGTTTGGTCTTTTGTTGTTGAGTCATTTCAGTGTGTCCACTACTTTAAGACCCCATTTAGAGTTTTCTGGGCAAAGACACTGGAGTGCTTTGCCATTTCCTTCTCTAACTCATTTTATGAGAAAATGGAGACAAACAGGATTAAGTGAATTGCCCAGGGTCACACAGCTAGGAAGTATCTGAACTTGGGACTTTTTGACTCCACGCTCAGAACTCTATCCCCAGTGCCACCATCTACCCATCTGGCTTGGTAGACTATTAAGACCCAAGAATGTGAAAGCTGGAAGTTCAGACTTCAAGAAAAGCCCAACCAAATTCTCCTTGGGGCAGAAAAATAATACATCATTAATAGGCCATGCCTCCCTGTTAGATTCGTCATCTCTTTCCCAAATCCATCACACATTTTCTTCTTCTGTTAAGGTAGCCTATGGCATTGGTATCAAAGTGAAATAGTAGAGGGCGACACTAAACTGCACATCCCTGTGAGAGCATATTGACTTAGAAAACCACATATTAATATTATCTGTATTTTATTTTATTTATTATTTATTTTGTTAAGTATTTCTCAATTACATTTTAATCTGGTTTGGCCAAACTTGGGAATGTTGTGGGTTGCATGTGACACAGAGGTCATTTATTTTACATCTCTGACCTTTAGTGTATTCCCAGTCTGACTTTGATTTAATTTTCCTTTCCATTAATTCACGCCAAAATTCTTTCTAATGTACCTTCCCTGCTCTGGTTTGTGAATTTCCTCATAATGTTGATGAAAGAGTTGTTCAAGGGAATAACGGTAGTAAAAGGATAGCAAAACTCCAACTTGACACATAGCACTTTGGATTCCTGTTCCCATTATACTGTAAGCTCCTTGAAGGCAGGAACTGTCTTTTGCCTCTTTGTGTATCCTTAGCACTTAGCGTAGCATCTGGCACTTAGTAGGCCCTTAATGTTTATTGATTAATCGATTAGTCCAATACATCTTCCACTGTAACATGTTAGCACCATTTAAGGCATCCTGTGTGAGGAAATTCAGAATTTTGGTTTTATAAATATTGAGCTAGATATTTTGAAATGGACATTCTTTAGGCATATCAAATTAAAATTTTCCAAAATAGAACTCAGTATTTGTCTCCCCCAAACCCAGCTCTCTTCCAAATGCCTCTATTTTTGTCATCTACTATCTTTCTCTTCACCCTGGTTTGTAACCTCAGTGTAATTAATCCTCATACTTCCATTCCCTCTCCCCACATATCCAATAAGTTGCCAAATGTTCTTGATTTTACCTCCACCATATCTTTTGCCTCTGTTTCCTTCTCTCTAGTCTGTCATCCTAGTTCAAGCCATCATCACCTCTCACATGGGCTATTACAATTACCTCCCAAATGGCCTCCTTACCTCCAGTCTTTCTCCCCTCTAATTTATCCTCAACACAGCTGCCAAACCAATATCTAAAGAATGGATCTGACTACATGTTAAATTCTAGAGACTCTGTTACCTTTAACATCAAATATAAACTCCTCTGGTTAGCATTTAAAGCCTTTTACAACCTGACTCCAACCTACCTCTTCAGCTTTATTGTACAGTTTTTCCATTTCATTCTACATTCCAGCCAAATTTTCTACTTACTGCTCCTTGTGTGACACTCCTCCCATCCTCATTTCTTTGCACAATCTGAAAGTTGGGTTTCTTTTAATATTCAGCTCAAGCATCATCCTCTACATGGATCTTTCCTTCTCCCTTCCCCTTCCCCCTCTCTGATGCTAGTGCCTTTCCGTTCCATATTACAGGTGTGGAAATATAACGTAACATAACATGACATAATAAGCACACACATGTGGTACACATATATAGTATGTATGTATAAAGATATATGTATATACACATGTAATGAAACAAATATGTGCATAAATACATTTACACATACACCTATATGCATATGCACAGTATACCACACCCATTAGTGAATGAGGAGGGTGTGCACTCCAAGCATGTGAAGACTTTCCCAGTGGAATGGGCAGATGAGAACAATCTGTTTGAGTAGCCATGAAGACAACTGAAGCAGGTGCTGTGGAGCTCTTAGAACTTAGTCAGACATCAAAGATGCCAAGGTCATCCACTGCATCCCAGACCATCACCAGTCATCCTGACTTTTGTTCTGCCTCTGGACTTTGACGTCTGGAGGAGAGAGTGAGGCTAATTCAATCTATTCATGAGTCAAGACATCACCTGCAATGATATTGGTCTTCTTTGCAATGAAAGTTAAACAATAAAAGAATCATAATTGTGTATATTGTGTATATGTGTATATGCATAAAGAGAGATGTATATGATATCTCTGGTACCTTCTAGCTCTAAATCTTATGTTTTCAGAAGAACACATGAACTGTAATAAGACACGTTGGTATGCCATATTGGCTAGCTGTCACCTACTGGATACAGGATAAACAAGCTTGGATTTGATGGGTACTGGCTCAGTAGGGAAGGGGAGGGGACTCAGTGAGGATAGCTAAGGCAACACAATGGATAGAGCACTGAGCCAGACATCAAAAAAGACCTGTGTTCAAATCCTACCTCAGAGACTTACTGGCTGTGTGACCCTGGACAAGTCACTTAACCTCTCTCTGCCTCATTTCTCTCATCCGTAAAGTGGAAATAATAACAGTATCTACTTCACAGGACTGTTGTGAGGATCAAATATGCTCATTGTAAAGTGCTTTTCACAATTTCTGACCTATAGTAAACACTATATAAATATTAGTTCCTTCAGAATAAAGACCATTTTTTTTCTTATTTCCATTGTCAGCATTTAGCACAGTGCCTGGCACTTAGTAGGTACTTAATAAATGTTTGCTGAATTCAACTGAATTGAACAATGAGCAGCCAGAGACAGGCAGGAGAACTCAGAATAAGAGAGTCACCAAAGCTTAGCTTCTCCTGTTTCCCTATGCTGCCCAGGGCTTTCCCTGTGACAACTTATTCTCAAGGAATACTTTTCTCTCTCTTTGGAAATCTTCTCTAAGGAAAGATTGCTCCAGCAATCCCCTCCCTTCACCCCCAACAGCCTCTTCAATGATAAAAACACAATAGATCTGCACAGAAGGCTCCCTGTGGGCTGGGGGTGATTCCACCATCCAGTGCAAATTGTTTATGATCTCCATCTATCTCATAGGAAGGACTAAGCTTCCCTGTTCCCTGGTCTTTAGACTGTTTGTCTGCATCTGTGAGTGCGCTGCTCTTGATATTTCTGGTTCATCTTATGTATCTGTCTGTGTCTCACTTGCCGTTTGTCCATTTACTTATTTATTCATTCATTCAGCAAACATTCATTATATGATTATGACGTACAAAGTACTGTGTGAAGCCCATGTGTTTTTCTGAATCAGTCTCTGCATTTCAATCTGTCTCTCAGCCTTTCTGGCTGACTTTTAGTCTCTGTCTCTCTGTCTCCCTCTCTCTGTCTTTGTCTGTCTCTGTCTCTGTCTCTCTCCTCTCTCCCCTCCCCTTTCTTTTTCTCCCTCCCTCCCTCCCTCCGTCCCCCCCTCTCTGTCTCACACACACACACACACACACACACACACACACACACACACACACAGTCTTTGCCCTCCATCTCTTTCTCTCCCTCCCTCTACCCTCCTACCTTTTCTCTGAGGCAGTGACCACTTAGCTGCAATGCTGATTGAAAGCTGTAAAAATAGGACTGGGGCACCCTACATTAAAAGCCACCTTGGTTTTCTGGCCTCTGCAGCTCAATCATTTGTGTATCAGGGAGTGGAAATACCCAACAAGTATACTGGCTACCTACCCTTCCCCACCCTCAAAGACCCTGCCTCTCCTAGACTGAAAAGGGGAATAGCTCCTGTCCTCAGGAGGAGGGGGGAGATTGTTTGTGCCTTCTGGGAGTCCATGAACTCTCCAAAAGGCACAGGCCTCCAGGTGGAAAAGGCCTCTGAGTTCCCATAAAGCTCGAAAATCAATGAACAATTCTTTTACATTTACAAGTTTGACACTGTTGTTTAAGACTCAGTTTCTTCCTCTATAATGATGATAACAACTATATAATGGTTTATACACATTAAAAAAATTTATCATCCCAATAACCCTGCCAGGAAGGTGCCATTTCCATATAACAAAGACTTCAAGGTGAAGCAAACTTTGGTGACCACGTAGTTAGAACCCAAGCCCTATAGACTCCATCATGCTGCTTCTCCTCCTTGCCTACTGCAGGTCTCTTCTGACAAGTGGGGGCAACAACACTTACATTCACAAGGCTGTTGTAAAGAAAGCTCTCTGTAAGTGATGAAGTGCTACAGAAATGCATTATTATGGTTCTATTATTCCATAAATTGATGTTTCACAAAGTGCTTCCACATATGTTCTCATTTGATCTTCATAATAACTCTGGGAGGTTTGGCAGGAATTATTATATCCATTTTGCAAAGGAGGAAAGCTATGGCAGAGAGATGGAAAGTGACTTAACTAAGATCACACAGGAGTCAGTTGGTCAGTCACTTAACATGTATCAAGGGGCCGCTAAACACAAAGAAAGGCAAAAGACAGTTCTTGTTCCCCAAAAGTTCACAGTCTTGATAGGGGAGATGACATGCAAATAATTATATGCAAACAAGCTGAAGGCAGGATAAATGGAAAATAATGCTCAGAGGGAAGGCACTAGAATTAAGAGGGAAGGGGAAAGGCTGCCTGCAGAAGGTGGAATTTGAGCTAGGACTTGAAAGAAGCCAGGAGGGAGAGATGAGGTGGGAGAGCATTTCAGGCATGGGGGACAGTTAGTGAAAATGTCCAGAGTCATGAGATGAGGGTCTTGCGGGAGGAAGAACAAAGAGGCCAGTGTCACTGGGTCTCAGGGTATATAGGAGGTTTAAGGTTTAAGGTACAAGAGGGCAGTTGGTAGCTAAGTCAGATAGAAGAATCCAGATCTTCCAGGTCTCTCCACATCTACTCCAGTGCATTACTATTTTAACCTTAATATATGCCTGTGGATAGAAATTTGGGTCACAGGATAGATCCCTTAGAATGGGAAAGAATCCCAGAGATCACCTAGGGTCAACTCCAACCCAGAGAAGTTCACTTGTCAAGGTCATACAGTTTGTAAGTGTCAGAGTCTAGATTTAAGCCCAAGGGCCTCTGTCTAACTCCTGAGCTCTTTCTACCGAACCACACTGCCTCCATGGTCCTCTCTGATCTGCCTCTCTGATTCGGAAAGGGTCCAGAAGGAGACAGAGAATGCAGTGCAAAGACACAGGTCAGTTTTTCTCCAATGAAGCCATTAAGAGAGAACAATGACCTTAGTGCCCAAATTTTTCCTGCAGTGAAAACAAGGTGGGGAGAGGAGAGGATGGTGGTAGGTAGCCCCAAGAGTTTTAAAAGACAAAGATTAAAAGTGTCAAATGAGTTTGGAGGAAAGGCCAGAGATAATTCCTCTTTGCCAGACCACATTGTTTGGCCCTCGAGGTGTAGGGAAGAGCCGGCCATGGCTTTGAGAAAGCTGCTGCTGAAGAACATGTCGTACAAAGAAAGAATAAATGGGATTTTTTTAAAGAAAGGAAAACCCTCAGAGGAGGCTTAGAGGACGACAAATGAGAGAGCAACTGCAGCGGTAATGAGGAGTCTAGAAACAGAAAAGACACAGCCAAGAAATTGTTGCAACATGCATTGGAAATAAGCAGGGGAAGGGGGGAGGATGATGGGAGATAAAGAGAAAGAGAGAAGGGGAGGGAGAGAGAGGAGGAGAGTCAGGCAGGGGGAAAAGAGAGAGAGAGAGGCAGAGAGACAGACAGAGAAAGACAGAGAAAGAGGGAGAGAGACAGAGACAGAAAGAGACAGAGACAGAGAGACAGAGGAGGGAGGGAGGGGAAAGAGAGGGGGGAGAGAGATAAGGAGGGAGGAAGAGACAGAAGGAAGGAGAGAGAGAAGGAGAGGAGGAGGGAGGGAGAGAAGAAAGGAGAGAGAGGGGGGAAAGGGAAGGAGGAAGAGGCAGAGAGAGAGAAGGATGAAGGGAAGGAGGGAGAGAGAGAGACAGAGAAAAACAGGGAGACAGAAAGAGACAAGAAGAAGAAGAAGAAGAAGAAGAAGAAGAAGAAGAAGAAGAAGAAGAAGAAGAAGAAAGAGGAGGAGCAGCAAGAGAAAAAGGAGAAGGAAGAGGGAATGACAGACAAAGACAGACAGAAGAAAGAAGGAGGGAGGGAGATGCGAAGGGAATCCGAATCATGGTAAGCTTGCTTAGATCCAAATAATATCCCCAAAAGGAATGTTAAATGAAAGACTTCTTGTCCAGGAAAAGAACGGCAGTATCAGGAATAGAAAGAGGCCTTGAGATGTCCACACTAGAATCAGTTTTTCTTTAGACAAAGTCATCTCTAAAAGTAGACATAGTACTAATATGATTTCAGGTATTTGGGGAGAGCTATCCCTCTATTGGTCTCCCACCAACCACATGCTACCTCAAATTCTGCTATTAGAGATTCAATCCTTTAGCTTCTGATTTCAGTCACTGTTAAATGCAAACCCCTCCTGGGAGGAAAGGTTAGCACACTAAGCCTTACCAAGCAATGTGAAAGTGTTTGTCACCTTGGTCTAAATTTTAATCCCTAAAGTGCCTGACTGAAATCTTCTAAACACTGAACTCTAACATATTCAGGTAGCATCTTTAAGATCCTTAATTTTTCCCAGTATTGATCATCCATTACTCTTTATCCCTAATAGTGAATTGAAAGGCTTTGTCCCTTATTAAAAGTATTTCAGGCCTGAGAAATCAGATGAGGGAGAAATTTTTGGAGAAGTCTCATCCCCTAGGAGCCCTAGAGTTACAATTGTACAAAGCTGAAAAGGACCACAGACTTAATCCAGCAGAAATCCCTTCTCCAACATCCCTGACATTTGGTTGTCCAGTCCATGATTGAATAAGTCCAGTAAAATGGGATGCTTACTACCTCCTGAGGCAGCTCATTACATTGTTGTTAAGCAGCTTTAATTGTTAGAAAGTTCTGTATGTTGAACAAGCACAGTAACCTTTCCTAGCCATTCTTGGTTCTGCCTTTTGGAGCCATATAGAAGGAGCAAGCATCCTCTTTTCCTGGGGTTTAAAGCCAGTCATAGAGGCAACCCAAATCCTTTCTAGTCATCTTATCTTTGGTAGAGTTGTTATGACACTGAATCCTAGCACTGGAATTCCCTTTGCTCTTCTCACCCTAAGATTCAGTTCCTTTAGCAGTTTCTCTCCGGATTCCTATTCAAACATTTGCTTTAAGGTAAGTGACTCCCCAGGACTCCATTCTGGGTTCACTTCCTTTTTTGAAATTGAATCTCCCTATTTTAGCTATGCTGGAAGTTTGGCAGCTATTGATGAGTCTGAATCCCTTGCTAACTGGCATGCGAATGCTGACCTGTTTCATTTTTAATATGTGAATGTATTTTCCTGTCCTTAGGTAGCCTGGTTCTAGACTCAGGGACTCATCATATTGGTGCTGGATTTAGTGTGGATACCTGATTGGCTTAGAATATTGCAGCTCATGAGCTGATCCAACCATTCTGGAAAGCAATCTAGAACTATGCCCAAAGGGCTATAAAAATGTGCATACCCTTTGACCCAGCAATACCACTTCTAGGGCTGCATCCCAAAGAGATCATAGAAGTGGGAAAAGGTCCCACATGTACAAAAATATTTATAGCAGTTCTTTTTGTGGTGGCCAAGAACTGGAAATTGAGGAGATGCCTATCAGCTGGGGAATGGCTAAACAAGTTATGGCATATAATGTAATGGAATACTATTGTGGTATTAGAAATGATGAAGAGGTGGACTTGAGAAAAACCTGGAAAGACTTACATGAACTGATGCTGAGTGAGGGGAGCAGAACCAAGAGACTATTGTACACAGTAACAGCCACAGTGTGAGGACTGATTCTGATAGATTTAGCCCTTCTCAGAAATGCAAGGACCTAAAACAATTCCAAAGAACACATGATGGAAAAAGTCAGTCACATCCAGAGAAAGAACAATGAAGTCAGAATGCAGAACAAAGCAGACTCCTTTTTTTTCATTAATTTTTTCTTTCTCATGATTTTTCCCAGTGGTTATAATTCTTCTATGTGACATAACTAACGTGAAAATGTGTTTAATAGGAATGTGTGTGTAGGGCCCATATCAGATTGCAAGCCATCTTGGGGAGGAAGGGGAAAAGTGGGGGGGGGGAGAGACGATTTAAAATTAATAGAAGTGATTGTTGAAAACTAAAAATAAATAATTTAAAAATAAAAAAAGACTATTGCAGCTCACAGCTTTGGAGCTGCCTGAGCCTTCTCAGCAGTGAAGATTACAGAGATGTACTCTACCATTTCCCATAGGGGCCCTCTTGTTAACAAGAATGTTTTTTTAATTAATAAGCAATTATTTTATATCCTTTCCAATGGAAAAAAACCCACCAAAATCCTCGTTGCAAATAAGCATCATCAAGCTAAACAAAGTTTTATGTTGTTAATGTCTAAAAATGTGACTTATTCTGCATTTTTTGTCCACCACCTCTCTCTCAGAAGGTGGGGATTACTTGGCATCACTGGTTCTCTGGAATCATGTTTAGTTAGTCATTATGCTGATCAGAGTTCTTAAATCTTTCAAAGCTAGTTATTTTTTACAGTTTTATTGTTATCCTATAAATTGTTCTCCTGGTTCTGCTCACTTTGAGGCTCTCTTAATTTTTCTTTCTGCTCCCTCTTCTTTCACAGTCTCATTCACTACTACGGCTTCAACTACTCCCTCCATGTGAGGACCCTAAATCGTTGTGTCTGTCTAGTCCTCTCCTCTCTCCTCTAGTCCCAGCAGTATGATATAGTGGCAGGTAGGCAGTGCAGTAGATAGATGGCCAGGACTGGAATCAGAAAGACTTATCTTCCTGAGTTCAAATCCATCCTCAGACAACTTACTAACTCTGTGACCTTGGGTAAGTCCCTTAACGCTATTTACCTCAGTTTTTCTCATCTGTAAAGTGAGCTGGAGAGAGAAATGACAGAAAACTCCAATATCTTTTCTGCAAAAACCAAATGGGGTCACAAAGAGTCAGAGACAACTGAAACAACTGAATGTACAGCGTTTGGAATCAGAAGATCCTGATAAATATCTAGCATTGCACTTATCACCTATGTGACCTTGGTCAAAGTACTGAACTTCTCTGGGCTTCAGTTTCCTTATCTGTGAAATGGGGAGTCAGAGGTGGGAAACCTACAGCCTCAAGGCTACATGTAGCCTTCTAGGTCCTCAAGTACGGCCCTTTGACTGAAACCAAACTTCACAGATCAAATCCTCTAGGTTCCCCACCCCTGAAACTAGATGATCATTATAATTCTACCCAGTTCTCTATCTATGAACTCCAGGTGTTCACAGGAAAGCACCTAGATTTTCTAGCTCTAATTAAACACATCCAAAACAGAGATAGTAATTTCGCTCGCTAAACCTGTTCTCCTTTTATTTGTCCCTGAATGCCACTTTGAGATAGATTTTCTTTCTATTGACTCTGTCTGCCTCCAAGGTTCACAAAATCATAGACTTTAAAACTAGAAGCCACTTTAAGGGTCATTTGGTCTAACTCTCTCATTTTACAGATGGGTACACTGAGGCCCAGAGAGAATAAGTAACTGCTCCCAGAGTCATAAAGTATTTGAACTGGGATTTTCTGGATCCAAGTCCAATACTCAACCTACTATGCAACATTGCCTTTCTATCTGCTTATTAGCTGTTGTCAGAGAATTGTAGGGTGGGAAAAAGATGGGCTAGGTAATGGATGACAGGTAGACAGCCACATTGCTTCACTTAGTCAGTCAATGAGCATTTATTAAGTGCCTACTGCATACTAGACTATGCTAACTACACAAGTCAAAAAAAACCGACCCTACTCTCAAGGAATTCCTAGTCTAATGGAGGAGACAATGCAAACAACTGTATGCAAAAAAAGTTATATATTGGATAAATTGGAAATAATCTACAGGGAGAAGACCATTAAGGGGGATCACAAAAGGCTTCTCATAGAAAGTGGGATTTTAGCTGAGAGTTGAAGGAAGCCGGGAGGCAGAAATGAAGAAGGTGAGTATTCCTTGTGAGAATGGGAGGCAGACAGTGAAAGTATCCAAAGTCTGGTGAGAGGGTCTTGTTTGAGCAATAGTAAGGAGACCAGAAATTGTATAATAGAGTACATGGGGGAGGAAAGGGAGTGAGAGGTAAAAGGACTGGAAAGGTAGGAGGGCATCAGAGTATAAAAGGCTTTGTATGACAAGCAGAGTTTTATATTTGATCTTGGAGGTGATAGGGAGCCTCTGAAGTTTATTGTTTGTCTTTTTGTGAAGAGGACTAACACCATGGGGTGACGTCTTGACTTGTGAGCGAATTGGACTTAAGTGAGGGAGAGTTACACCAAGTCATCAGCCTCACTCTCTTACAGAGTAGTCCAGTGGCATGACTAAAATCAAGATTATTGGTGATGGCTTGGGATACAGTGGATGACACTGGCATCTTTGATAGCTAACCAAGCTCTAAGCACTCCACAGAGCCTACTTCAGCTGTCTTCATGGCATTTGAACCAATTGTTCTCTTCCATTCATTCCACCCAAGGAAGTCTTCACATTCTTGGGGCAGACACCCTACTAACTCATTATTGGATGGGGGTAGGGAGGTGATATAATCCCTTAAATCCCATCAGGAGAAGAAAGGGGGAAGGCTTCCACCATGCTGGGTGGGCTCCCGTGTTATAGACCAGACTGACACAGAATGGGTGGGATGGTTATGATCTGCATCATTGGAAGGAACTTCTAAATTAATGAGATCACAAAGCCATTTGAGTGTTTGGATATCCACATCCTTATTGGAGTCATCTACTTAACTCTAGATCATTCTGCTTTTCTAAAGTATTTTGGTCCCTAGCTTATTCTTTCTTCTTTGATCTTTCCATTTCCTTCACTTCTTATATCTAATCAATCCTAAATCCTCTCCTATCCACTCCATCTCAGATTTATCTCTTGAATTGCCCCTTTACTATATCCCTATAACTTGTATAATTGCAAATATGTCTTTAAAATAAACAAAGCAAACCTTTTTAATTGCTATCTAGTTTTTTACATCACTTTTATTTCTCAAAATATCTTCACCATCCTTTTTAATTTCTACTAGGTCATCCCTAGTAATAAAGAATTTTTTTTAAAAAACAGAGAGAAAAATGGCAATTCATCAAAATCAACTGACCCATCAACTAATGCTTGGTTTCTTTTGTTATTTCCATTTGCATTGTTACAATCATTACACACACACACACACACACACGTGTGTGTGTATGTGTGTATATATATTTATAACTTTCCCAGTTCTGATTATTTTACTCTTCATAAATTTGTACATCTTCCCATGCCTCTCTGATTTCTTCATATTCATTGTTACTTAAGGTATAATAATATCCCGTTACATTTGTGTCTGTGTGCCATAATGTGTTCATCCATTCCCCAAATAATGAGCATCGTCTTCTTATGCCTACTTTCTCTCCTCCAACCTATCTCTCATAACGTTCTAGGGTTATTTTTTCCTTCTGTTCAGATTTGGCCATGTGAATCCTCTACTTAAAAGTCTTCAGTGACTCCAAAGAAAAGTTCGTATTTTTCTGTTTGACACTCAAAGCCCTCCACAATCTGGTGCCACCCTTTCCTTCCACCCATAACTCATATTACTTGTACCTCATGGACCAGTCAACCTGGAGGTTTTTCTGCTTCTTGGATATGTCACCCTCTTCCTCTGTGCTTTTCTTTATTTACACTCTTATTCAACACTGTTCTCCTTACTCTTCATTTAATATATTCTGATCCTTGAAAGCTTAACTCAAAAGCCACCTCCTCCATGACACTTTCTCTAGGTAGTTTTTCTAGCCAGGTACCCCAGGATGGCAATCTTTTTCTTCAAACCTTTCTGATACATTTACCTTAGCATATTGTATAAAATATTTATTTATTGTCGTTTTATCCTCTTACTAGAAAGCAAATTATTAATGAGGATAAGGATAATATTTTGTCCTATTTTTTTGTCTTTCCTAGTACCAACAATAGTACCTTGACCATTTACACAAATGTAATAACTCTTTGTTGGATGGAATTAAATCAAATCAACACCTGTCCAACACCTAACTTTTAACTTCCTACTCTCTAGCTGTGCTCTGGTGCTACTTAATCTAACAAATTTAATTCAACTTCAGAAGTAATTTATTAAGCTCCTACTATGTGTCAGGCACTGTGGTTGGTGCTGGGGATTCAAAGATAAAAATTAAACAACTCTTGCCTCTCTCCCCTAACGCACAGCTTCCTAAGACCACATAGAGATGTTATATTTGCCAAAACAAGAAATAAAAACAAAGAAAAAAAACAGCAACAAATCCACCAAAATACTCTTCCACATATATTAAGAAACTTAAGTCTCAGCTAAATGGGGGAACCTTGAATACACACAAAACCAGTTGAACAGATATTTGGTAAGAGCTTGCTATATACAAAGACACTCTACTAGCCACCCAGGAAGTTGGGAAAATCAATGAGATACTGGTCTTGCCTTCAAGGATTTCCTGGTCTATTGAGAAGTTGGCATGTGCACACAATAGTAATAATTCATATTTATAGAGGGTCTTATAATTACAAGATCCTTTATGTACATTATCTGATTCTTATAGCAACCTTTTGAGGTAGTTAATGCAAAAAAATGGGGTATTGTCATACCCATTTTACAGATGGAGAAATATGGAGTCAGAAAAATAAGATGATCCATCCAAAGTCACATAGCTAGTAAGAGAAGCTGAGACTAGAATGCAGGTCTCTTTTTTTGTAAGTCCAGTGGTCTTTTCATCACCCTTTGCTGTCAAATATATTCTATGATTTAGAGCATAGTAACTGTAATAAAAGAGGCATGAATGACTTGTTATTGGAATTCAAGAAATCAGTGAGCACTTCTGATTGAGGAGATCAGGGAAAACTTAGTGGAGAAGATGGCCCCACCAGTTGCTTAGCAGTCTCCATAATTTGCTTCTTTCACTTGTGTATCTGTCTTTTCATGCTTATCTCTTTGTTTTCTATTTGTCTTATTATCTCTGTCTGTTTCCCTCTTTGGGTTTCTAACTCCCACTTTTTGTTTCTCTTTCTTATTGTTCCTCTCTTCCTCTGTTTCCATCAAATTTTCTCTCTTTTACTATCTTGGTCTCTAAGAGTTGCTCTCTCTGTCTTTTTCTGTCTGTTTCTTTATCTCTCTCTTCATCCCTTTCTTTCACTGCTTCTGACTATTCTGTATCTCTGTTCTTCCTTTTCTCTCCATCTTCTGAACTCTGCCTCCATCTGTATCTGTCTCTGAGCCTTCTGTCTTCATTTTGCCTGTCTCTATATCTGTTTCTTTCTGTCTCTACCTCTTTATCTTGCTATCTTAATATATAAGACTGACTCTCTTTTCCTCTCTCTTCCCCCTCTCTTTGTCTCTCATTTCACTGCCTCTGACTCTTGCTTTTGCTCTCTCATTCTCCATTTTCCTCCATGTGTCTCTTCTTATTTGTCCTTGTCATTGTTTTTGTCTCTGTATCCATCTTTCTGTTGGTCTGATTTGATGTTTTTGTCTGTTGGGGGGTGGTGTGGGTCTTTTCCTCTTTGTTTTAGTAATTTTTTCTCTCTTTTTAACTGCTTCTCACTCTTCTCTGTCCATCCCATTGTCTTTCTCTGTCTCCATCTGTCTCCCTATAGCTATCTCTCTCTCCCTTTCTCTGCCTTTGTCTCTGTCTCTCACTATCTGTCTGTCTCTCACACACACACACGTACACACATATAATGTAGGCTTCTTGAGAATAGGGAGATGAATGGATAGGAGATTTTGGTCATGGAAGGAAAATGTCAGAGTTTAGAATCATGGAGGTACAGGTGAAGGGTGTCATTATCCCAGTGAATTGCTGAAATATGAAGACATAGGTCAGAGGAATTTATGAGGTGAATGGACTTGGAGGCCGACATAATAGCAGGGGTAAGTAAGAGTAGAAAGGGGTGGCTAGGTGGTGCAGAGCACCAGCTCTGAAGTCAGGAGGACTTGAGTTCAAATCCAGCCTCAGACACTTAACAATTACTAGCCCTGTGACATTGGGCAAGTCATTTAACCCCAATTGCCCTGTCTTCCTCCCTCCAAAAAAAAAGAGTAGAGAGAAAATTATTAGTCAAATTTTGAATCCTTTTAGAAGGGAGAATAGTAGATAGAAAGTCATCTTGGGTCATTTCTCTATGATTCTGTCCAATGACTTTTTGTGTGTTTAACTGCTTTGGTCATAACTAACCAACCCATTCTCTATGTCTTCTTTGAGCTCCATCAGCATGATGGCAAAACTCCCTCTACACCCTGAGCTTAATCATAGTGAAAAGAGTATATAACTTAGAGAGGGAGGGAATGAATTCAAATCCTTACAATCTGTGTGACTCTGGGTAATCAGCTCAACCTTTTTCTTTTTGCCTCTGTCGTGGTCAACATACTAGTTATTTAAACACTTTCTGCAGGTATATATGTGTAGAATTCTATCATGCTTTAACATTTGAAACCTACATGATTTAGACTTGCAGGCATGCTGTATACAGTCTGCATATAGAGCTCATGGATATATTAAATTTCCTCAAACTGTGCATTCACTTCAGTTTTGCTTGTCATAGAATATATTTCACTTTCTCAACTGCCATAGTCATTTTATTTGTTACAAGATCTGAAATAAGTATACCATGTGTGTCATTGTGCAATACAGTTGTTCTATAACATGGCTCTGTATTGCTGGCTATGGAAGTTCAGAAAACTCTCTGTAGTTATCTGGATCTAGCATTTTCTGCTTGTCTGATACTGCTCTGGACATGACCCTTCTTCCTCAAAAGTGGTCTCTTTCCACTTACTGTCATTTGACTGGTCATATATAACTCCCAGGAAACCAGGCCATGGAATAGAATGCTCAGTGGTCAGTCTAAGGGATAGAGAGCTGGTTCTGGAGCCAGGAAGACTTGAGTTCAAATCTGCCCTCAGATGCTTACTAATTCTGCGACCCTGGGCAAGTCAGAGCCTCTGCCTGCTTCAGTTTTCTCAACTGCAAAATGGGAATAATAATAGCACTTACCTCCCAGCGTTATTGTGAGGATCAAATAAGGTAATATTTGTAAAGTGTTTAACATGGGGCCTGGCACAGGATAAGTATTTAATAAATGATTATTTCTTTCCTTCTGCCTCCTTGGGAAAAGATGAATAGGAAGAGTTTCTTTGTCCCCTGCAGTTCCCTCACTCTACCCCCACATTCCCCCCCCCCCATCTCAGGAAAGGTTCCTTTGCTTTGTTTACCTTAGAATCTCCATTGGAATCATCATTTTAGATCTTTTTCATTCCAGTTTTATGGAGTATCTGGACTTATATGATGTATGCAAGCTTTCTGCCTCAATAATCCAAGATGCACAATGACTCAATGAAGTAGAATTAGAGGCTGTAGCAACATCTCCGCCCCCCCACACACACACTCTCCCACACATACCTCCCTCACTCCTCTATATATACTTCTACCTTTTTTCCAATCTTGGCTAAGTTCTTGGATGCAAACAATTCAGAAATGTTTGCTTTGGAAGTGAGGTAGGGATTGAAGCCAATAGAAAATGACCATCATCTGTGGAGACTCTTGGGGATGGATATATGGCGAAGAGCCATTCCTAAAAAAGCAAAGAGATCCTTCCCCTGATACATATACTCTTCAAAAAACCCAATTTGGAACATCCTCTGGACCACAGTGTGGTTAACTAATAGGAAACCATAAAAGGCCATGACCCAAAAGAAGAGGTAGAAAGGGAAACCCCAAATATGCTAGAAATGAGAAAATCAGGAAAGGGTGACTCTAAGGAGGGTGAAATGAAGGGGACATGTTAAGTCTTAGGTCCCTCTGCAATTTGAGGCCACATCTGATTTAGTGGCCTCTGAATAAAAGTATTCACCACTAGCCTGGCCCCATAAAGGGCCGTCTTTATTATGAACAAAGCGAAGGAAGGTCACCGCGCCACATAAACCAGGCAGAGTGACATCAGATATCGACTGTAAGTGCCGGGAATTAATGACTGTTTGTTGACAGAGAGGCAGGAGCCAGGCAGCAGTCACCCCCCACATGCAGGAGGCCGGAGGAAAACATTTCATTCTGACGTCTGCCAGCATAGCCCAGATAATCAGATTTCTCTTCGAGAACGTGGCTGAGGCATCAATAATAAAGAACTGATTTACCTTCCCAGATGCATGAGAAAAACTCCGCCAGTCAAAGACCTTCCTCACATCCCTGCATTAACCACCATCATCCTTACTCTTGTCATTAGGCCTTGGGGGCAGAGGTCGGGGTTCTTTCTAGGATCTAAGGGCTCAGAAAGATTCCAGAATAAACTGTTGTCAGCCACACACTCTCTTGAGTTCAATAAAAAAGGGACTTTCCTCTAGATTAGACTGATCAGAGGACAGACAGTGTACATGTATGTACTTACAGGGCAGAGGAAAGTTAGAGTCTGGAGTGGTCTTGGAGATGCTTAGATGCTGAACACCTTTGTCTAGACACCTAGATCCACCCTGTTCCCTGCACAGAACTACTTCACTCCTTCACCCAGTTTCCTGAAAACTTAGTATTTTCTTTTAAGTCCCATCCTACTTTTGTCATTTTTTGTCTGGTCTAATCGAAATGTTTTCTCAACTCCCCCAGTATTTTCTTTCGATTTTATTTGTTTATTTCTGTTTTGATTTTTTAATGGAATTTAAAGGTAATCTAGTATTCAAGGAACAGAAGGAAACATATTTTTAGACATGGTATTGGTGGGATTTGTTTTACTTAACTATGTGTATATGATATATGTGATCTATACATATATGATTTTAATTTGGTGGGGAGTGGAGGGTAAGAGAGGAGCTAGCAACATTGTTACTAAATTGGAAAAAACAGCAAATAAGAAAAGAAAGTCACTGAAGAATTTTTTTAATGAGTTAAACAAAATACAACGAAGCTTAGTAGGAAACACAGGCAAACAGAGCAGCTTTGAAAATAACGTTTTTGGATTGGTTGCATACTTGGAAGAAGAAAGAAGAAGCAAGAGAGAAACAAATGCAATTTATTCAGACTGAATATTGTGTAGTTTCTGTTCTTTTTGCTTGGTGAAATTTAGAATGGAAAATTTAATTTTTAAAAATTTTAAGAAGAGATAACCTAGTTCATTACCTTTATTTTGCAGGGAAGGAAAATGGAAACCCAGAAGGGTAGTGACTGGTTCAAAGCCACTCAGCTAGTGAGGGGTTGAGCTGAAGCTAGAATTGAGGTGTCCTTATTCATACTTATATGTGTATTTGGTGAAGTTGACTCTCTCAAGGCTTTGCTGCAATGACAGCCAGTTTTAACCTAGCTTCCCAACATTTGAACCAGCAGATACAACTTCACCCTCAGGTCTTGCAAAACTCTTTCAAGTAACTCACTCTTAATGTCTCAAAATCAGGGAAGCTGCCTCTCACCTGGATGTTTAGATTACCATTGAAACAGGATGTAGAGGTGTCCACCCTGTTTCCCCCACTAAAGTACCAGGGGTCAGCACTTGGTGAGATGACATTCAGGATTAATACTGGGACATCCTGGAATTAGAATGCATGCACTGATAGGTGTAGAGAAGACAGCATCATGAAAACCTTTAAGAGTTATTGGATGTAGGATTACAGGTTCATAGCTGAAAGAGATCGTATAGGTTATTCCATCTTATCCCCTCATTTTATGGATGAAGAGACTAAAGCCCAGAGAGGTTGAGTTACTTACCCAAAGTCACACAGACTGCAAGTGGTATTTTAATTCACACCACCCTCTCAAACTTATATATTCTTTTCACCATAATTAAGCTCAGGGGATAGAGGGAACTTGGCCATCACAGTGATGGCATTCAAAGAAGGCATAGAGAGCATAGCTTGTGGATGCTTAGAGAATTGGTTGGCTAGCTATGGCCAGAGCAGATAAACACACAGAAAGTCATTGGATAGAATTGTAGAGAAATGACCCAAGATGACTTGCTTTCTATTATTCTCCCTTCTAAAGGGACTCAAAACTTGACTAATAGTTTTTCTCTCTACCCTTACTTACCCTTGCTGTCATTTTGGCTTCCAAGTTTATTAGCTTCCTAAGTTCCTTAGATCTATGTCTTTATATTTTAGCAATCCACCGGGGCAATGGCAGCCTTCACCTGGACCTCCATCACTCTAAACTCTGACGTTTTCCTTCCATGACTAAAACCTCCTATCCATCCATCTCTCCCTTGTCCTCACTCTTCATAACCCTTTTCCTTAACATTTTCAAGTTCTTCAATCACTCCATCTTTCCCCACTTCTATCAATTTGTCCTCATTTTTTCTCCCTTCATGATCTAAACAATAATAACAGCCAGTACTTACACAGGTTTTTAATGCTCTATATGTGAAGGCACAATCCTATGAGGTAGTGCTATTATTATCTCTATTTTGCGGAAAGGGAAGTTGATATTGAAAAAGGGTAATGGACTTGAACAAGGTCACACAGCTAGTAGATATGTTAGGCAGGATTTGAACTGACGTCTTCCTGAATACAGGTCCAATTCGCTATCCATGATAACCTCTTGATGCCTGTGTGATGCCTCTGTGTGTATGTGTGTATATATATACATATAC
>CM053593.1:208968487-208985687 GCA_028646575.1 Pseudocheirus occidentalis
TTTGGTATGAATATATGAATACTGTATTTGTTTACTTTTGTTCATGGTGCACTCTGCTTCCAGGAAAATGTAAACTCCTTGAAGGCAAGAACTGTTTTCTTTGGCATCTTTTGCACCCTCAGTGTCTAGTCCAGTGCCCAGTACATAGTAAGCCCTTAATAAACATTTGTGGAATTAAATCAAATCAATAGTAATCTACTTCAGATAAATACTATCTGCTGGGCAGCAGCTTCACCTCCTTATGCCTTTTGTCTGCTGTTCTCCAGACTAAATATAGGATCATAGATTTTGGGAAGGAGACTTTAAAGGTCATAAAATTCAACCACCCTCCTTTCACAGGCGAAGAAATTGAGATCACAGTTTACTCAACCTGTCCTGGTTGTTCTCCTCTGGACTTTTGTAGAAAAATAAAGATGAACATAGAGTTTAGAGACAGAGAGAGATGAGGGATGGGAGAACAAAGAATATAAAGATTGGGACAGCTAGATAGTGCAGTGAATAGAGCACAGGCCCTGGAGTCAGAAGGACCTGAGTTCAAATCTGGCCTCAGATACTTAACACAAAAACTAGCCATGTGACCTTGGACAAGTCACTTAATCCCAATTGCCCTCCAAAAAGCAAAACAAACAAAAAAGATGTAAAAGACAGAGGCAGGGGGACAATTAATGAGGAATTCTATGTTAATTTATGCTTGTTGATTGCTCTGGAGTCTGAGGACTTGGGTTCAAATCCTCATTCTGATGGTAACTGCCCCTAATTTCCTCATCTGTAAAACAAGATAGGGAATTGGACTAGATGGTTTACAGGTGCTTTCCATATCTAGGTTTGTGATCCAATGAGAATGAGATGTAATGCCAAGTAAAGGCAACTTCCAAGGTTCAGATTACCAGCATAGCCAACCCCATTTATTCAGCCAACATTCACAGAACAGGGAAAATCAAAATACAGTATAACTCATTCATTTCACAAGTAAGTTCTTAATTCAGTCCAGGTACTACTCCACCCCTAGAGGGTGCATTCATTTAGTCAAAGTCTCTTCTCAAATGGAGATCAGTTTCCAATCATCACAAAAAAGCTCAAGGTTTCCCACCCCTGGACTCAAAGTAATTACAATACCATCCATTAACACCAAGCACTTTCTCAAAACAGAGCAGGAAAGCACAAAAGGCCATCCACCCTTAAGCCATCACAAGATCAAGATACCATCTCAGCATAGAAAGGCCAAGGAATGGCCTTTCTTTCATCTTCACTCCAGGCAAGCCCTCAGCAATCTCAGTTCCTGGGGATACAAGGCACAACAAAGCTATAGCCAGTGTCCTCATCAAGTCACACTCTGCCTGGAAAACAGTCACAGAACCCCTGAAAGTATCAGCAAGGCCCCCTTCCAGGATTTCTGTGAACATACAACAAGAAAGTCCTTCTTCGGGACTTCTGCACCAACAGCCAAGTTCCAGGACCTATACAACAGCAGCACTGTCCACCATCAGGTGAATCTGGAAAAATAACATCAAAACAGACAGACAAAATACCGGCATCACAGCCATGTCTCCTCAGTTCTTGGCAGCTATAGGTGGCAGTCCTCAAAAGTCCTAGGTAGCTCCAATGGGCTATCAACAGCAACTCAGGGTTCACAATACTGGATACTGCTCTTCCCAAAAAGTCTCTCTTCTTCTTGTCTTCTCTGGGCTTGAGCCTTCCTTTCCATTCATGGGTCCCCCCAGGTCAGCCCCCTCTCTTCACGTCAACAAGTCCATCCCACAAGTGGGATTCACAAGCTCTGGGTCTTAACACTCAACCCAAAAACCAAGTCAATTCAGGGGCATCTCCAAATTATATTACCATTACATGAGATAACAAGTGGGGATCAGGAGTGTTATCTTTTGTCTATATTTTGTCAGAATTTATTCCAGGAACTCCCTGAGAACAAAACCCATATATCCCAGACAGTCTCCAAAGGATGGAGATTATGTCTCTGCCTTAGACTGGGAAGGCCTTGAGGGGAGTGTATCTTCTTTGGGAGTTTCTAGATGGTATAGAAATACCTCCTTTTATGGGTCTTTAGGGCTCTGCCGGCCTGAAGCCTCAGTTAAAGGGTTGCTGGGGCCTAAGCAGCTGACTATGATTTGTTAGAAACATCATCCTTATGTACTGAGAATCTTTGCTCATACCCTGTTGTGGTAAGAGGATGGAAAGAGGTCTACCACGCCTGGGTGTATGCTTAGAAGGAGCTCAGGAATGAAGCTGCTCAACAACAAGTATATCTGAAGTAGATGACCCTATTGATTTGATCTAATTCTATGAACATTGACTGAGGGTCTATTATGAACTGGGCAGCAGGATAGACACTGAAGATGTAAAGATGCAAGAGGAAACAGTACTTGCCCTCAAGGAGCTTATATTCCCCTGGAAGTAGGATATACCAGGAATAAAACTAAATAAATACAGAGTTTATACAAAACATTGTGTGTGTGTGTGTGTGTGGGTGTGTGTGTAAGAGAGAGAGACAGACACAGAGAGAGACAGACAGACATTGAGACAAAGATAGACAAAAAAAAGACAAAGATAAAGGAAAGAGACAGAGATGGAGAAAAAGAGAGAGGTCCTAAGGAAAATCAGACTTTGGCACTGACTTTTGAATTAGAGATTCTGGGTTCACATGCTACTTGTAACAATTACTGAGAGTCTGGGCAAGTTCTTTTTATTCTTTGAACCTTAGTTTCCTTATATGCAAAATGAAAGAGTTGGTCTAGATGGTCGTAGCGGTCCCTTCCAGTTCCAAATATATGATTTTTTTGTTCATTCCAGTGTCACCATAGGTTTCTGTTCATATAGGAGACCCACAGGATGAAAAAAGAACTGACCCCAGCAAAGCTAAAGGAATGCTAAAAATAAGGGTATTTCTCTTCTTGCTAATGCCTAAGTTATTGCTTTCTCTTCTCTTCAAATGAAGGAAGTATTTTATTGGTTTGGGTAGGAAAACAGGATGCATAGGGACTTCTTTTTATTTCTTGACATTTTCATTGATGTCCTGGTGGTATGGGGGAAGGAGGGACAGCTTTAGGAGTGAGAAGAGGACAGGGAAGAGGAAAAGGCAGAAAGACAAAAAAGGTTGCAAAGGCAGAGGGAAATGAGTGGAAGAGGGAGAGAGAGGAGAAGGAAAATGAGAGGAGAGGGATAAAAGAAGAGAAGAGGGGCAGAAAATAAGGAAGAAGAAAGGATGGGCAAATGGGAAGGAAGAAAGAGAATGGGGAGGGGAAGATGAGAGAAAAAGAGAAATAGAGGAAGGAGATCGAAGTGATACAGTCCAAAAGATATTGGCATCCATATCTTCAATGCTACTTTTGACCTGAAAGGCAATAAATGACAAAGATAGCAATCAGTTGCAATAGGAAAAAAAGTCAGTTCAGCTTGGTAGTGTAAGAAAGGGCCAAGGAGGCTGGGTTTCCTCTGGCCATCCTAGTCACTGGCCGGCAGTACATTTCACCTCTGGTCTTGCTGGGGTGGAGAGCATTCTGAATGTTGGTTGGCTGGTTAGCTGTTGGATGATCAAGGACCCCTACCTGATGATCTTAGCCGTAGGGTTGGCCCTTTCTCAGTGATTCTTCAAGAGGTGGAGGGTATCAAGCTGGAGAAGAACTTAGAGACCATTTTGTTCAATCCTCTTTGTTTACAAATGAGGAAACTGAGGACAGAGAAGGGAAGTAACTTGATTAAGGTGTTACATAGTGCTAGTAGAAGAGCCAAGAATCAAATTCAGGTCTCTAGGCTTCTAACTGATCACTTCCTTTATTGCACCATACTCGTTTTTAAGTTTAATTGTGGGAAAGAAGTGAAAGGAAAGACCTGGGCCACATTCCATAATATAAGGCACCATACTATGGAAAGTAGTGTGAGGTAATGAAGGAAGTGATCTCGGAATCAGAAAAATCTGGGTTCAAGTCATGCCTTATTCACATATGAGTGAAATGTTCAGGAAAGGCTACCTTGATAAAACTAGCAGTCTTCATTTATCCTAAGACAACTGGATTCTTGAGATAGTCCCATATCCCAGCAGCATGGAGACTAGCATAGCAACTAGAACTGGGGTTCATCTAGTTAAGCTTGAGCCTGAACTTTTGATTACTTCCACTCTCACTTTCTTTGTTTGATTATAATTGATTAAAAAGGGATTCAGACATGGACATGGCCAACCTTGGAGGCCACATTGTAAGCCTAAGAGATTGGGACATCCTGAATCCTTGGTCAGAATTGACTGCCAAATTTCTGTTTTGCAGAAGATGACAATCAAAAAAAGGGGAGTTGAGCCTCTGACCTGTCATGGTGGGAGACATAGAACATGGTGAGATGTTTGGAAGAGTATAGAGATAAGGTGTAATATATATTCAGCATTCCTAAGAAGTTTGTCACATCTTGGTATGTTAAGGATCATCCTTTTGGGAAAGTAAAATAGTATTTCTTTGTTAACAAATTTTATTTTAAGTTTTCCCATCAATATGAAATTGTGGATCTTATATGTGTCAAGCATTCCTTTTTTAAAAAAAATTATTTGTTTGTTTGTTTATTCATTTATTAGTTATATAATTCAGTTTCACAATCCCTTCAATTCCAAATTTCCTTCCCCCACCCCTTTCCTCTCCTCTGTCCTCCATGGTGGCATGCAAGCTAACATAGATTCTACAAATACTTTCACATTAAACATTAGTCAAGTTGTAAAGAAGGATCAGAACCATTGGAATGAACAGGAAAGGAACAGAAAGGAACAAAACAAAACAAAACAAAAAAGAGAGAGAGCAAATAGTTAGCTTCATTCTGCTTTCAGGCTCCATAAGTCTTTCTCCGGATGTGGATAGCCTTTTCTATCATGAGTCCTTTGGAGTTGTCTTATAAGCTTGCGTTGCTGAGATGAGCCCAGTCTATCAAAGTCAGTCATCACAGATACAATGTGTTTGTGGTTGTGTACAGTGTTCTCCTGGTTCTGCTCCTCTCACTCAGCATCAGTTTATATAAGTCTCTCCAAGTTATGATGAAGTCCGTCTTCTCCTCATTTCTTAAAATACAATAGTATTCCATTTCTTTCATATATCACAAGTTGTTCAGTCATTGCCCGATTGATGGGCATTCCCTTGATTTCCAATACTTGGCCACCACAAAAAGAGCTGCTATAAATACTTTTGTACATACAGGTCCTTTTCCCATTTCTATGATCTGTTTGGGATACAAACCTAGAAGTGATATTGCTAGGTCAAAAAGTATGCACGTTTTTATAGCCCTTTGAGCATAGTTCCAAATTGTTCTCCAGAATGGTTGCATCAGGTCACAACTCCACCAAAAATGCATTAGTATTCCAATTTTCCCACATCTTCTCTAGAATTTATCATTTTCCTCTTTTGTCATGTTAGCCAATACGACTAGTGAAATGTGGTACCTCGAAGTTGTTTTGATTTACATTTCTCTAATCATGATTTAGAGCATTTTTTCATATGATTATAGATATTTTTAATTTCTTCCTCTGAAAACTGCCTGTTCATATCCTTTGACTATTTATTAATTGGGGAATGACTTGTATTCTTATATATTTGACCCAATTCTCTGTATATTTTAGAAATGAGACCTTTATTAGACACACTGGTTGTAAAAATTCTTTCCAAATGTTCTTCTTCCTTCCTAATCTTGGTTACATTGGCTTTGTTTGTACAAAACCTTTTCTATTTAATGTAATCAAAATTATGCCTTTCAAATTTTGCAATGCTCTCTATCCCTTGTTTGGTCATAAATTCTTCCCTTCTTTATAAATCTGACAGGTAAACAAACTCTTCCTAGCTCTCTGAGATTGCTTACAGTAACAGCCTTTATATCTAGATTGTGAACCCATTTAGACTTTATTTTGGTATATGGTGTAAGATATTATCCATGCTCAGTTTCTGCCATACTATTTTCCAGTTTTCCCAGCAGTTTTGTCAAATAGCGAGATTTTATCCCAGAAGCTGAAGTAGTTGGGTTTATCAAACAGTAGATTATTACAGTCATTGAGTACTGTGTCTTGTGTACCTAATCTATTCCACTGATCCACTATCATATTCCTCAACCAATACCAACTAGTTTTGATGACTGCTGTTTTATAATACAGTTTAAAATCTGCTATGGTTAGGCCACCTTCCTTAGCATTTCTTTTCAATAATTTCCTTGATATTCTGGACCTTTGGTTCTTCCAGGTGAATGTTATTACTATTGTTTTTAGCTCTATAAAGTAATTTTTAGTAAATTGGTTGGTATGGCACTAAATATTTAGGTAAAATTATCATTTTTATTATATTAGCTTGACCTAACCACAAGCAACTGATTTTTTTCCCAGTTATTTAGATTTGACTTTATTTGTGTGAAAAGCGTTTTGTAATTGTGTTTATATAGGTACTAGGTTTGTTTTGCAGGTAAATTCCCAAATATTTTATAATGTCTACAGGAACTTTAAATGGGATTTCTCTTTCTATCTCTTGCTGTTGGGCTTGATTAAAAATATGTAGTAATGCTGAGGATTCACGTGAATTTATTTTATATCTTGCAACTTTGCTAAATTTATTTATTATCTCAGGCAGTTTTTTACTTGATTCTTTAAGTATATCATCACATAATCTGCAAAGAGTGATAGTTTAGTCTCTTCCTTGTCTAATCTCCTTCCTTCCATTTCTTTTTCTTCTCTTATTGCTACCATTCCTAGTATCAAATTGAGTAACAGTGGTGATAGTGGACATCCTTGTTTCATCCCCAATATTATTGGAAATGCTTCTAGCTAATCTCCATTACATATAATACTTGCTGATGGTTTTAGATATATGCTATTTATTATTTTAAGGAAGAATCCATTTATTCCTATACTTTCTATTGTTTTTAATAGGAATAGGTACTGTATTTTACATAAACGCTTTATCTATTGAGATATGGTTTCTACTGGTTTTGTTGTTGATATGATCGATTATACTGAATAGTTTTCCTAATATCAAACCAGTCTTGCATTTCTGGAATAAATCCTGCCTGATTTAAGTGTATTATTCTTGTGATAAGTTGCTGTAATCTTTCTGCTAATATTTTATTTAAAATTGTTGCATCTATATTCATAAGGCAAATTGGTCTATAATTTTCTTTCTCTGTTTTGGTTCTTCCCAATTTAGGTATCAATACTATATTTATATCTTTTCCCCCCATGTTTATATCTTTAAAAGAATTTGGTAGGACTTCCTCTCATACAATTTCCCCCAATAGTCTATAAAGTATTAGAATTAATTGTTCCTTGAATGTTTGAGAGAAATTGCTTGTAAATCCATCTGACCCTGGAGATTTTTTCCTAGGGAGTTCATTGATGTCTTGTTCAATTTCTTTTTTTCTGAGATGGGGTTAAATATTTTACTTCCTCTTCAAATAATCTGGCCAATTTATTTTTTTGTAAATATTCAACCATTTCATGGGCATACAATTTATGGGCATACAATTGGGCAAAATAATTCCTAATTATTGTTTTAATTTCCTCCTCATTGGAGGTAAATTCACAATTTTTATTTTTAATACTAGTAATTTGGGTTTCTTCTTTCTTTTTAAAAATCAAATTGACTAAAGGTTTATCAATTTTTTTTATAAAACCAGCTCTTAGTTTTACTTATTAGTTCAATAGTTTTCTTAATGTCAATTTTATTAATCTCTCCTTTGGTTTTCAGTATTTCTAATTAAGCATTTAATTGAGGATGTTCAGTTTGTTCTTTTTCTAGTTTTTTCAGTTGCATGCCTAATTCATTGATCTTCTTTTTCTCAATTTTATTCATGTAAGCATTCAGAGATGTAAAATTTCTCCTAAGAATCATTTTTACTACATCCCATAAGTTTTGGTATGTTGTCTCATTATTGTCATTTTCTTGAATGAAGTTACTGATTGTTTCTATGATTTGTTGTTTGTCCCACTCATTCTTTAGAATTAGATTATTTACTTTTCTAATTAGTTTTTAGCCTATCTTTCCATGGCCCTTTATAACATATAATTTCTATAGCATCATGATCTGAAAAGGATACCTTTAATATTCCTGCCTTTCTGCACTGGATTGTGATGTTTTTATACCCTAGTAAATGGGCAATTTTTGTGTTATGTTCCATGTAACACTGAAAAGAAGGTATATTCCTTTCTGTCCCCATTCAGTTTTCTCCAGAGGTCTACATATCTACCTTCTTTAAAATTCTATTCACATACTGAACTTCTTCTTGTTTATTTTGAGGTTAGACTTATCAAGTTCAGGGAACGGGATATTGAGGTCCCCCACTAGTATAGTTTTGGTATCTATTTCTTCCTCTAAGTCCCTTAACTTCTCCTCTAAGAATCTGGATGCTATACCACTTGGTGCATGTATGTTTAGTAATGATATTACTTTATTGTCAATGGTGCTTTTTAGCAAGATATAGTTTCCTTCCTCATCTCTTTTAATCAAAATTATTTTTGGTTTAGCTTTGTCTGAGATTAAGATTGCTACCTGTGCTTTTTTTTACTTTAACTGAAACATAATATATTCTATTCCCATCTTTTACCTTTACCCTGTGTGAATCCCCCTGTTTCAAATGTGTTGCTTGTAAACAATAAATTGCAGGATTATACTTTTCAATCCATTCTGCTATCCACCTCCATTTTATGGGAGAGTTCATCCCATTAACATTCACAGTTATGATTACTATCTCTCTCTTCCTTTCTGTCCTATTCTCTTCCCCATTTATGCTTTTATTTCTCCCTTTTTCCTTCCTCTTCTTAAGAGTTTTCCTTTTGACCACCACCTCCCTCAATAGTCCCTCCTTCTCACCCCCCACTTTTCCTACCCTTTCCCTTTACTACTTTTTCCTCTCTCTTCTAAACCTCACCTTCCCCCCACCACTTTTCTTTCCCTTTTCCCCTCCTACTGCCTGTAGGGCACATTAGATTTTTATACTTAACAAAGTATGTTATTCCCTTCTTAAACTAAATCCAATAAGAGTAAATTTCAAATAATGTCCCTCTCCCTCCATTCTATCCCTCTACTATAATAAGTTTACTTCACATTAGATTATTTTATTTAACTGAGTATGTTATTCCCTCCTTGAACCAAAACCAATGAGAGTAAAGCTTTTACAATATGCACCTCACTCTCTTCTTTCCCTCTGCTGTATGTTTTATGCCTCTTTATGTGACATAATTTACCCTTTTCCACCTTCTCCTTTCCTCTTCTCCCATTACAATTCTTTTGCACCCCTTAATGAGGTTTTTTTTATCATCACATTAGTTAATTTATACTGAAACCCTCCATCTATACATATCCCTTTTAAATGTCATGGTAATTATACAATTCTCAATATTGACAGATATCATCCTCACATATAGGGATGTATACAATTTGTTCTTATTAAATAACAAGTTGTATGTGTGTTTTCCTTGTTTACTTTTTTATATCTCTCTTGAGTCTTGCATTTGAAGATCAAATTTTCCATTGACCTATGATCTTTTCATCAGAAAGGTCTGGAAGTCCTTTATTTCATTGAATGACCATCTCCTTGCCTGAAAGATTATGCTGTTTTGCTAAGTAGTTGATCCTTGTTGTAGTCCAAGCTCCTTTGCCTTCCAATGTATCATATTTCAATCCCTCAGATCTTTTAATATAGAAGTTACTAGGTCCTGTGTAATCCTGACTGTAGTTCCACAATATTTGAATTGTTTCTGACTGCTTGCAACATTTTCTTCTTGACTTGATAATTCTGGAATTTGGCTACAATTTCCCTTGGAATTTTCAGTTTGGGATCTCTTTCAGGAGCTGATTGGTGAATACTTTTGATAATTATTTTACCCACTGGTTCTAGGACGTCAGGGAAGTTTTCTTTGATGATTTCTTGGGAGATGTTATCCAGGCTTGTTTTTTTTTTCATGGCTTTCCAGTAGACCAATATTTCTTAGATTATCTCTCCTGGATCTGGCCAGTTGTTTTTCCAATGAGATATTTTACATTTTCTTCTATTTTTTCATTCTTTAGATTTTGTTTGACTGATTCCTGATGCTTCATAGTCATTAGCTTCAATTTATCTTATTCTAATTTTTGGTAAATTGTTTTTTTTTTCAGTTAGATTTTGAATCTCCTTTTTCTATTTGCTCAGTTTTTACTTTTAAGAAGTTTTATCCAATTAGATTTTGAACCTCCTTTCCCATTTGACAAATTTTACTTTTTAAGGAGTTGTTTTCTTCAGTGAATTTTTTTTCTATTTTGTCTATTGTATTTTTAAAATAATTGGTCAATTTGTCTTCTACCTCTCTAATTTGGCTTTTAAAATTCTTCTTGATTTCTTCCAAGAGTGCTTTTTGGACTTGAGACTAGTTCATATTCCCTTTTGAGGTTTTAGATGTGGGTATAGGGTCAATGCTGTCCTTTTCTGAATTTGGTTCTTCTTGCTCACCATAATAGGATTCTAAAGTCTTTGTTTTTCCAAATTGCTTTTTGCCCATTGTGATTGCCTATTTTCTAGCTTTTAAAGTGGATTTCTGCTTCTGGAATAAAGAAGGCTCTGATCCATGCTTCTTATCCTGGGAGTTAGGGACATGGTTATTGGTTTTGTGTGGTATGGCATCTGAGTGCCTAGACTGAAGCCAAGGCCAGGACTTTCAGCATTTCCTGCTTCCCCTGGAGTTACACTGAATTTCACAGTGTGAGGTGTGGGGAAGGGGTGGTCTAGCTGCTTCAGGATTCTGCCTCTCTATCCCTGAGCTAGAGTTCAGGCAAGCTCAGTTACTGGCTGCCAGGGCCTCACTGGTGTTTGTAGATTAACGTGGTTATGCAAAGGCACATCTGGGGTTCTGGTATTAGCACTAGCTGGCTTTATCCCCCTGTGATTCAGGATCACCTGCTGGTTGACTGAGATTGGGCTTGTTGGTACACCTCATGCCCTGCACTTTAGCTTCAGCACAGCCAAAGTCCTACCCTTCCTCTAGGACTCCTATGACTGCCACTGATTCCACTATTTCAGGATTCTACACTAGGGCAATATTCTCTGGGTTTCTCAGGGTCAGAGAGGGAGATGAGAACAGTTAGAGTTTACTCCATCATCTTGGCTCCTGAAAGTTCAGTTAAGTGATTTTTTTAAACTCACAGGCTATGGACTGATAGCCTCAGGAGTAGCTGTTGCTATTGCTACAGGCCCTGAGCTTGTCTCTTACCCAACTCTGACAGATCCCTGTCCTGGGGTGAGAGATCTGGGACTCTCCCTTACTGTGATTGAGTCAGGTCACCTGGCTCTCTCTGGCTCTGCTTTGGTCCAGTCTGTGCTGGTGCAGCTCCCATGCTCTGCAGTCTGTGCTGCCCCCACCCAAGAAATACTACCCTTCCACACTTTCCAGAGCGGGAACTATGCCACACTCCATCTCCCAAGTGGACTCTGCCACTCTAAAATCCACTCAGATTCACTTTTTAGGGGTCTCTAAAGGAGTTTATGGGGGAGTTTAGGGGAGTTCCTGCTCTCACTCTGCCACCTTGGCTCCTTCTCCTGTGTTAAGCATTTCATTGGAATGCCTGAGTCACACTGTATATTGAGTCCCTTTCTTCATACCCATTTGGTGAGACCTTACATATGAGCCAAACCTATGTTTTAAATAATTTTCCTCTGGGGCATTGAGAGCCAAAGAAAGAAAGAAACCTCTTTGTGTAGTGAGGTTCCCTCATGTTTTAATCCAGTCTACCTGCATGGAGTCAGGAGCTGAAAAGTCTCCTATTAATGGAGAGGGATAGGCTGCAGCATGCTATTGCTTTGGGACCAGCAACGGTAAATTATTGTTACAATAGTATCATAGATTTTTAAATGGAAGAGAAAGAGACAAAAAGAAGAAAAAGGTGTAAGCACAAGAGAAAGGAAAAGAAACAGGAAGGAGAAAGGATAGGGGAAGAGAGAAAAAAGGAGAAGGGGAACAGGAGGATGGAAGAAAATGGAAGGAAAAGAGTAAAGAAGAGAGGAGGAAGAGAGGACAAGAAGAAGGATGGGAAAGAAAAAAGAGAATCAAGAGGTAGAAGGGGTAGAGGAGAGCCAGACAGAGGAAAATAGGTCTCAGAAGAGGGAAGCTGGAAGCCCTAAAGACAAACAAACTCTTCCCCATTTTGCCTGAGGCCTGCACTGCAGCTTTCCTTAGCCCCCAATTACAACAAGCTCATTACAGCCCCACATCTTTTTGAGGTCAGACCTGTATGTGCTCTGAGCTACATTAGCTCTAATTCCCAGGGAGATGAGAAGATTTAAGCGAATCGAGGTTGGCTTTCTCTGAAGGAGCTCATCATATCCTATCCCCTCACCCGGCATGTGAAAGCAGAGGGCTTCTCTGCACATGCCGTGTCTCATTTCTTCCTTTCTTTATTTATTTCACTTAGCTGGAGTGTAATTAAATTTGAATTGAGGCCAAAGACGATTTGTGAGACAAGCGTTTGGTTAGAGATATTGAGCAAACCAGGTGAAAAAACCCCTACCACATAACTTCCAAAAGGCCAATAATCACATTACGATTGAAATTCATTCCCTCTCCTCTCATCCCCTCTCCTGTTAACTCGGACAAGAGCTGGAATCCCTCTTGGGAACCTAAACTCATCAAGTTACACAAATGGAGTCTGGATGTATGCGTGTATGTGCATGAGCATGCATGGTGTGTGTGTGTGTGTGTGTGTGTGTGTGTGTGTGTGTGTGTGTGTGTGTGTGTAAGCTATAGACTGAACATACATCTTTTACGCTGTTCCCTAAGAGCTGAGATACTCCATTCTGGTCAACAATGACCATGGAAACCTGGCATTAATGAAGAAGGGGCTAGGGAGAGAAGAAATAGAATCCCAGAATTTAATCTAGAAGAGACCTTAGAATCTAATGAAAACCCCTCATCTGAGAGAGGAGGAAACTGAGGTTTAAAAAAGAAAGGTTAAGTAGCTTGAAAAGGTCCCACAGTACATTAATCGTAGAACCAAAGCTGGAGTCCAGGTTTCCTGGCTCTCTGCGGAGTGCTCTTTGTACTAGTAGCAGCTGACATTTATAGGGCACTTTAAGGTTTACAAAGCTCTTCACCCATATTATCTCATTTGATCTTCACGACAACTCTGGAAGGTAGTTTCTGAAGGTGTTAATTTTCCTTATTTTATGGAAGAAAAAAAAACCTGATACTCAGCGCATTTTTAAGTAATTGGGCACCTAGCATCAGAGGCAGAATTTGAACCAAGGTCTTTCTTTATTCTATATTTGGGATTCTTTCCATTCTGCTCCAGCATAGAACATCATAGTGCCTCCAAGTATACCATGCTGCCTCTTAATTAAGAAGGAGCAACCATTCAATTGGTGCTAGGGCTAGAGATGATGTTATCACAGAGGGACCTAAGAAGAATAAGGTATTAGAGAGGAAAGCTAGAAGAGTAGTCCTTGAAAAATCAATAAATAATCAGTCAGTGATTCTTTGGAAGGAAAAGAGACAAGAATTTATTAAGCACTTACTGTGTGCTAGGCTCTGTTTTAAGCACTTTACAAATATTACATTTGATCCTCTAAACAAACCTGCATGGTAGGTGCTACTATTTTTCCCATTACAGGTGAGGAAATTGAGGCAGACGGAGTTTAAGTGATTTTTCCAGGGTTACTTAGCTAGTAAGTATCTGTTGCCATATTTGAATGCAGATATTCTTGACTCTAGGCCCAGCATCCTATCTGTTATACCCTTCTCCGTATGGTAGATATTAAGTGATTCTGAGAGACAAAAGATTTTATCTCTCCCTTTGAGGACATGACAATCCAGCTACTGAGACAAGGATATATATATATATATATATATATATGTAAGAGATTGTGTTGGTGGAAAGCAGCAGGCTCAGAGTGAATGTAGATAGTAATTGTTTTACTCTGAGGAACCACCTCATGACTATCAGATTGGCTGAAATGACAAAATAGGGAAATTATGAATGCTGGACAAGATATGGGAAAATTGGAACAATAATGTGTTGTTGGTGGAATATTGAACTGATCCAACCATTCTGGAGAACAATTTGGGACTATCCTCAAAGGACCATAAAACTGTGCATACCCTTTGACCCAGTAATACCACTTCTGGGTCTGTACCCCAAAGATGGGAAAAGGACTCACATGTACAATAATATTTATAGCAGCTCTTTTTGTGGTAGCCAAGAATTGGAAATTGAGGGGATGGCCATTAGTTGGGGAATGGCTGGTCAAGTTGTGGTATATGAATGTAATAGAATACTATTGTGCTGTAAGAAATGATGAGCAGGCAGATTTTGCAAAAAAAAAAAATCTGGAAAGACTTGAATTAACTGGTGCTGAGTGAAGTGAGCAAACCCCAGGGGAATATTGTACATAGTGAGAGCAACATTGTGTAATGACTAACTTTGATACACTTGGTTCTTCTTAGAGATGCAAGGATCCAAGACAACTCCAAAGGACTCATGATGGCAAATGCTGTCCACATCCAGAAAAAAAGAACAATGGGGTCTGAATGCAAATGGAAGCACATTATTTGTTCTCCTTTTCTCTTGCTGTTTTGTTCTGTTTCTTCTTTCTGGTGCTTTCTCTCATTGGTTCTAAATCTTTACAACATGACTAATGTGAAAATATGTGCAATATAAATATATATGTAGAACCTATATCAAATTGCACACTGTCTTGGGGTCGGGGGAGACGAGAGATGGGGAGAAATTTGGAACTCAAAATCTTAATGAAAGTGAATGTTGAAAACCAAAAATAAATGAAAGAAAAAAAATTCCCCTCCCAGCTTGGTGGGTTTTTTGTTTGTTTTATTAAAGTAGACATCCCTTAATTCTTTTAAACAGCTGTAATCACTGAATGGGTATTGTCTCAGTCAAAATGAGAACCTTTTTAAGCCATTGCTTAAAAAGGCTAAGTATTCCCCCCCATCTGGGGCCATCTCCAGTTGTCCTGATTGATATCTGGCCACTGAACCCAGATGGCTCTAGAGGAGAAAGTGAGGTTGGTGATGTTGCACAGCCCTCCTTCACTCAAATTCAATTCACTTGCAAGTCACGGCAGCATCTTCCTGATGTCATGATCCTCTTAGGAAACAAAGGACAAATCACAACAACCTAATAAACATTTATTAAGCACCTACTATGTGCTGGGCACTGGACTAAATGCTGGGGATACAATTAGTTAAAAGAAAGTCTCTGTCCTCAAGGAACTTACAATGTAATGGGGAAAGACATCACACCAAAGGAGGCAAGAAAATGGGGTGACAGGACATCAGGGATATCTGGCAGAAGGGTATCTTGTTTCGTGGAGTTGAAACCAGACAGAGAAGTAGATACAGAGTGGTCAGCCCAAAAAGTCTGATTTCTTCCTTCTGTAAAGGAAGGCATCAGGGTAGGGAAGAGAGTTTGGTATTCCATCCTCCAGCCCTCCAACCAGAGGGGAGAAAAGGCTGAAGGAAATGGTGTCAGTCAAGGCTTGAGTTAGCAGTATGATGATGAAATTAGACTCTTGGGGCATCTAGGTGGCACAGTGAATAGAGCACCAGCCCTGGAGACAGGAGGACCTGAGCTCAAATTTGGTCTCAGACACTTGACACACTTACTAGCCATGTGATCTTGGGCAAGAGACTTAACCCCAATTGCCTTGCCTTCCCCCTTTCAGAAAAACAAAAACAAAACAAAACAAATTAGACTCTAGATGATGAGTTTAACCTGGGGGGGCATATTTTGTTATAAGAAAATTGAGGTTCTTTTGCTACTGCCTACAAATATGCCTAAACCTTTCCTATCCTTTTTGTTTCTTAATTTATTCATTTTTAGTTTTCTACAAGATTTTGAGTTACAAATTTTGTCCCTGTTTTTCCCCTACCCCTCACCCCAAGATAGTGAGCCTACTGAGTACCTCTTCCCACAATCTGCTCTCTCTTATATCCTCCCCCATATTCCTCTAACTTTCTAGTAGGGCAATATGGATTTCTATACCCCAGTGCCTGTAAATCTTATTTCCCAGTTGCATGTAAAAATTAATAATTAACATTTGTTTTTAAAACTTTGATTTCCAGATTCTTTCCCTTCTTTCCTCCTCACCTACCCCCACTGGGAAGATTAGCAATTCAATATAGGTAGTACATGTGTAAGTTACACAAAATGTTTCCATAGTAGTTATATTACAGAAGACTATATTTCTCTCCATCCTATCCCACCCCCCACTTATTCTATTTTCTGCTTTGACCCAATCCCTTTTCAAAAGTGTGTGCTTCTAACTACCCTCTTCCCCAATCTGCCATCCCTTCTATCATGCCCCCTCTTATCCCCTTTCCCCCTACTTTCCTGTAGAGTAAGATACCCAAATGAGTGTGTACATTATTCCCTCCTTAAGCCAAATTCAGTAAGAGTAAGGTTGACCCATTCCCTTTCACCTTCCTGATCTTCCCCTCCATTGTAACGTTTTCCTCTTGCCATTTTTATGAGATAATTTACCCTATTCTATCTCTCCTTTTCTCCTTCTCTCCTTATATTCCTCTCTCACCTCTTAATTCTATTTTTTAGATATCATCACTTCCTATTCAATTGATCCTGTGTCCTCTGTCTATCTATACATGTATACACATATACACACACTCACATACGCATTTAAACACACATACACCTTCCTATACATACATATACCCTGAGAAAAGTCTCATGAGTTACAATTATAGTTTTTCCATGTAAGAATGTAAATAGTTCAACTTTAATAAGTTCCTTATGATTTCTTTTTCCTTTTTCCTTTCCCATTGCTTCTCTTGCTTCTTGTATTTGAAAGTCAAATTTTCTCTTCAACTTTGGTTTTTTCATCAAGAATACTTGAAAGTCCTCTATTTCTTTGAATGACCATATTTTTTCCCTGAAACATTATACTCAGTTTTGCTGGGTAGGTGATTCTTGGTTTTAATCCAAACTCCTTTGACCTCTGGAATATCATATTCCAAGCCCTTTGATCACTTAGTATAGAAGCTGCTAGGTCTTGTGTTATCCTGATTGTGTTTCCACAATACTCAGATTGCTTCTCCCTGACTGTTTATAATATTTTCTCCTGGACCTGGGAACTCTGGAATTTGGCTATGATATTCCTAGGAGTTTTCTTGTGGGGATCTTTTTTAAGAGGCAATTGGTAAATTCTTTTGATTTCTATTTTGCCCTCTGGTTTTAGAATATCAGAA
>CM053593.1:208986187-209008634 GCA_028646575.1 Pseudocheirus occidentalis
GAGGGCAGTTGGGGTTAAGTGACTTGCCCAAGGTCACACAGCTAGTTTTTATGTTAAGTGTCTGAGGCCAGATTTGAACTCAGGTCCTCCTGACTCCAGGGCCGGTGCTCTATTCACTGCACTACCTAGCCGCCCCTCTAGGTAGTTTTTGATTCAGGAGTTTTGACTTTTTGTTCTTCTGGTTCCATGTTTTGATCCTTTTTGTCCCCCCCAAAACAATTCTATGGTCTGATTGTGATTCCTCTGCTTGTTCACCTTGCCAGCCAATTACTTCACTTTTGAACTCTTTGCCACAGTAGAACTCTGCTTCCAGAATGCAGATAGCTATGTTGCAAGTTACTGGAGTTTCCTTAAATACTGTCAGTGGTCTGAGGGGGGTGCCCTCTCTGTAGACACCCCAAGCTCTAGCACACTGGTCACCCCAGGGCAACCACCAAAGACTGCAATCCAGATCCAAGCAGGTCAAAGCAAGAGAGATTACACTCTGAATGGTTGCTTGGTCCCTCTACAATCTGCAGGCCAGGAGCTCCAGAGGCAGCCACATAGCAGCAACTGCAGCTGCTGTGCGTCTGCCACCTCTTACCTCAGAGGCAGGGGCTAGACTGTGCTCTTCCATCGCCCAGTTCCAACAGAGTTCTCCACTGACCTTTTACTTTCTCTTCAGCATTTATTTGTTGAGAAGTCTGGGAATTTCCACAGGGCTGGTGATTCAGTCTCCTGAAGTCTGCTGTGACTGGTCTATGCCGCTGGTCAGGACTGCCTGGGTCTGGTCACAGGCAGTTCACATGGGACTGCATTTGTCTCCCAGATCTGTGTGATAGACCCTTTCTCTCAGCCTGCTAGGCTGCCTTCAGTGGAAGATTTGTTTCTCTCTGTTACTTTGTGGGTTCCATAGCTCTAAAATTTGTTTAGGGTCATATTTTAAAGGTATTGAACATGGTTGGAACAGGAGCCAAGTGGAGTTCCTGTTTTTACTCTGCCATCTTGGCTCTGCCCCCTAACCTTCTTATCCTTAAGAAAAAAGGCTTCTTTTTATTCTGACATCCCCTTAAGCTATCATCCCATAGTTTTCTTCCCTTTAATAATCTAATACCTAAAAAAAATGGCTATGCTAATTGACTCCACTCTCTTACCTCCTACAAAACTCACCAATGATCTTTTTATAGCTCAATTAGATAGATAGATAGATAGATAATGATATTCAATATCTGTATTGCTTTTTTCATAGAATATGGTATAAATTGCTTTTATAAACTTACTTTTTGCCAGATTGATTTCTAGTTTGCCCAGGAATTCTTTCATAAGCAATTTATAATTTTTTAAATTTATCAATAATTGAATTATTAAGGCATCTAGGTGGTATAGTGAAGTACTAAACTTGGAGACATAAAGTTCTGAGTTCAAAATCTCCCTCACATACTTAATAGCTGTGTGACCCTGAGGAATTCACCTAACCTTCCCTAGCCACAGTGTATTCATGTATTAAAAAAAAATACCACCTGCTTAACAATGTTGTGAAAACCAAAGATACACTATATAAAGTGCTCTGCAAACCATAAAGGATGTGCCCAAATTCATGGGTTGCAGCCAAAGCAGCTCTTAGTGGAAAATTTCTATTTCTCAATGCTTACATTAATAAAATAGAAAAAGACTAGAACAATGAACTGGAAATGCAATTTAAAAAAATAAAAGAAAGAACAAATTAAAAATCCTCAATTAAACACCAAATTGGAAATCCTAAAAATGAAAGGAGAGATTAATAAAACTGAAAGTAAGAAAACCATTGAACTAAAAGTAAAATTAGTATCTGATTTTTTGGGGGGGGGTGAAACTAATAACATTGATGAATCATTGGTTAATTTAAGTTAAAAAGAGAAAAAGAAAACTAAATTACTAGTATCAAAAATGAAAAAGGTGTATTGACTACCAATGAAGAGGAAATTAAAGCAATTATTAGGAGTTATTTTGCCCAATTATATGCCAACAAATTGACAACCTCAGTGAAATGAATGAATATTTACAAAAGCATAAATTGCTCAGATTAACAGAAGTTGAAATAGAAACTTAAATAACCCTATCTTAGAAAAAGAAATTGAATAAGTAAAAAATGAGCTTTCTAAGGAAAAGTCCCCAAGACCAGATGATTTTATAAGTGAATTCTACCACACATTTAAAGAACACTTAATTCTAATCTTACATAAACTATTTGGAAAAATAGGCAGAGAAGTAGTTCTACATATGGCACTGATACCTAAACCAGGGACAGCAAAAACAAAGAAAGAAAACCACAGACTAATTTCCATAGCAAATATCAATGCAAAAATTTTAAATAAAATTCTAGCAATGAGCTTGCAGCTATATATAGGGATCATGTACTATGAGCAGGTGAGATTTATACTAGAAATGTTTAGCTGGTTCAATATTAGGAAAACTATCAGCATAATTGACCATACCAATAACAAAACCAAGAAAAATCATGGGATTATCTCAATAGATTCAGGAAAAATACAGCACCCATTCCTATTAGTTCCAAATTGCTCTCTATAATGGTTGGATTAGTTTACAAGTACACCAACAATGCATCACTGCTCCAATTTTTCCATATCCCCTCTAATATTTGTTATTTTCCTTTTCTGACATATTAACTAATCTGATAGGTATGAGGTGGCACCTCAGAGATGTTTTAATTTTCATTTCTCTAATCAGTTGTGATTTAGAGAATTTTTCCATATGGCTACAGAGAGCTTTGATATTTTCATCTGAAAACTATTTAGATCTTTTTACCACATCAAAATATGTATTCTTATAGCTTTGATTCAATTCTCCATATATTTGAGAAATGAGGCTTTTATCAGAGAAACTTGTAAAATTCCCCCAGTTTTCTGCTTCTCTTCTAATCTTGGCTTCATTGATTTTATTTGTGATAAATTGGTTGTTGTTATTTTTAATATAATGTAATAAGAATTATTCACTTGCTTCCTGTAATTTTCTCTACCTCTTGCTTTGTCATAAATTCTTGCCCTATCCATAGATATCCCATGCTTACCTAATTCACTTATCTATCACCCTTTATGTCAAGATCGTGTACCCATTTTGGTCTTATCTTGGTATATAGTAAGAGATATTGGTCTATGCCTAGTTTTCTCAGCAGTTTTTGTCACATGAGGTTTTATCTTAAAAACCTGGATTTTTTAGTTTATCAAATACTAGATTAATACAGTCATTTACTATTGTGTATTATGTACCTAATCTTTTCTACTGGTCCACCACTGTATTCCTTTTTCTATTTTTTTTCTAGCTCTATAAAATAAATTTTTGTAGTTTGGTATGGCACTGAGTTAGTATCTTAATTTAGGTAGAATAGTTATTTTTAATTATATACTGGCTCAGCCTACCCATGAACAATCAATATTTCTCCCACTGTTTAAATCTAGCTTCATTTCTGTAAAAAAGTGTTTTGTACATATAATTCCTGGGTTTGTCTTGGCAGGTAGACTGACAAGTACCTTATATTGTCCATAGTTATTTTAAATGGATTATTTTATCTCTTGCTGCTGGACTTTGTTGGTAATACACAGAAATTCTGATTATATATATGAGCTTATTTTATATCCTGAAACTTTGCTGAAATTAACTATTTCAATTAATTTTTTAGTTGATTCTCTAGGATTTTCTATACCAAAAATCATTTGAAAAGAGTGATAGTTTTGTTTCTCCATTGCCTATTCTAATTCCTCCCATTTATTTTTCTTGTTTTATTTCTGTAGCTAGAATTTCTGGTACAATACTGAATAATAGTAGTGATAATGGACACCATTGCTTTACCCTTGATCTGATTGGGAAGGCTTCTAGCTAATCCCCATAACAGATAATGTTTGCTGATGGTTTTACACAGATACTACTTAATCACTTTAAGGGAAGCTACCTTTATTCCTATACTTTATGTTTTTAACAGGAGTGAGTGTTATAGAAATTTCAAAAAAAATTTAAACTACAAAGCACTATATAAACATAAGTTTTTGTTGATATTATCAAGTTCTATTATTTCTGATTCTCCCTTGTTGAGTCTGTTCTATCTATACCTTTCAAATCAATAAAAATGTTTTTGATTATTGCTGACTTATAGATGAAGTCTAGAAATGTTATTCTCCCTTATTTCCTATACTTTCACTATTTTTCTTGATCTTTTGTTTCTCCAAATGAATTCTGTTGTTGTTTTATTGAGTTCTATAAACTATCATTTTGATTGTTTCATAGAATAGAAAATATAAACTAACTTTGATAGTATTATCATCTTTATTTTATTGGTAGGGCCTAGACATTAACACTGACTATTTCTCCAGAGGTTTAAAGTTTCTTTTTTAAATTTCTTTAAGGTTTAAGAGAACTTGGTAATTGAATCTATAAAAGTATTGAGTATGCATTAATTGACCCCCAAATATTTTATGCCCTTAAGGTTATTTTGAATTTGATTTATTTTTCTATTATTGCTTCCTGGATTTTTTTTCTTCAGAATTGTTTAATTAATTAATTAATTTTTAGTTTACAGCATTCAGCTACACAAGTTTTTGAGTTTTAAACTTTCTCCACCTCTTTTCCCTCCCCCCACCCCAAATCTGCTTCCTGGATTTTGTTTTTATTGTATGGAAATGCTTTTGATTTTTGTAGTTTTCTTTTCTAATCTGCAAATTTGCTGAAATTATTATTTGTCTTCATTAATACCTTTGTTGATTCCCTAGGACTTTCTAAGTGAACATTACATCATCAGCAAATAAGGATAGCTGTATCCTTCTTTTGCCTAATTTTTTTCTTTTCTCTTACTGTTATTGCTAGCATTTCTAGAACCAAAGAATAGCTTAAATAGCTTAAAGCTTCACTTAGACTTTTGGGACACTTTGAATGTTGAATTAATTTTAGAGAGATCTTTGCTTTGCTCCTGTATTTATTAGAAAAGTGTAATTGACTCTTATTATTCACCCTGTCTCTAGACTCTCCCCTTCAAATTCCATTTACTACAGAACTTCCAAATTTATATTCTAAAGTCTACACTGGTCTGTGTCACAGCCCTGTTCAAAAGGCTTAATGGTTCCTAATTTCCTCAACCCTCATCCCCCCAACCCCCACCCTGCAAAAAAAAGCTCCTCAATTTAGTATTTACATAGCCTAGGATAACATGACCCCAATCTATTTTTTCTGGATTGATTTACATTACTCTTTCTACATAGTCTACATTTAACCAAATTGCCCAATTTAATTATTTTAATATGACAGTTCATCTCCAGCCTCTCTGCCTTTCAGGTCATTTGCTCTACCCTTCATGCCTAGAATATAAAATTTTCTACTTTTTAGAATCCTTAGCTTTTTTCAAAGTTTATATCCAATACCACATCCTACAAAAACCTTTCCTAATTTTCCCAGGTTCTAGTCATTGCTTCTCCAAGCAATTAAACTTAAAATTTTGTTTTGATTGTTTTGTTTTCTTATCTATGTAAATGTCCTACCCTTCCACAACCCCAAGTGTAGATGAAATGTCTCTGGTAGAAAGTAAAATCCTTAAAAGCAAGAACTATTTTCTGTTTGTCTTTATGCCCAACAACCCAAGTAGGTTCTTGTGAATTACAGGTATTTAATAAGTGATTGTTGAATTTAATTGAATTATCTAGGCCTTAAAAGAAAGTGAAGGTTTCATTCCTCAGAGAGAAGGGAGAGCTTCCCCCTGGAGAAGTGGGGTTCAATGCCATGTTTTAGGGGCACTGAAGAGAGTCAAGGAAGCCTTCTAGAAGAGAGGCTGAGATACTTGAGGAGGAATACAGCCACCCAGCCCAGGAGAGATGGTATGGGGAAGTGAATATTGGGCTAGATTGAAGATTGGAGGATTTATGTGGGAAGCCTGCCTTTGATATTTGCTATTTGTGTGACACAAGTCATTTTCCCCATTGGGACCTCAGTTTACCCATCTGTAAAAGATGATGTTATATTAGATGAACTCAGAAATCCTCCTACTCACAACCCCAGTTCTAGATCTATGATCCATTCCAGATATAAATATCATGTGTCTTAAAATTAGGACCAGTTACCCTCATTTGTCTTGGTCTGGATTAACAGAAGCAGCTAACAATGGTGAGGGAGGGAAGCAAGAGTTAGGAGTAGGAGGATGTCCATTGTGTTTCTTCTAAAACCAGAAGAAGTCTCACCAGTATCAGGGTTTCTTAACCTCTGACCCCTACAAGCCTTAAGGAGGAGAGACTACTTCAGAAAGCCCAACCAAGGATATAGTTTTCTCCAACCTTGTTACATAGATCTATTACTTCCAAGTCCTTTTAGTATTATCTGAGGGCAAGACCTTAGGCAGTCTAACCACAAAATATAGAATACAAGATTCTCTGGACAAGTATAACAATGCAAATACAAACACATAGGGGAAACAGGCAAGGGAGACTCCATATCCACACCCACTACTCCCATACTTTCATTAATCATAAGCCCCTCATCTCTCTCTCCCTCTCTCTCTCCCCCCTCCATCTATCCCCCTTTCTCTCCTCCAAGGACAGGTGTACTTGGTAGAATTAGTGACCAGCCTTAAAATACCAACAAAGAAACCCTACTTCTCTCAGATTTTTTGTGCTGGTTGCTCTAGTGTGGGAGACAATCTAGGATACTCCTCAGGGCAAATGGGAGCAATTGCTGCCTTCCCACCCCTATGAGTCAATTTACTTGCTTTTCTTCTTTGTAATAACTGACATCCTGGATAGTCACTACACCTAGGTCCATGATGGCCTATCTCCTTCACATATATCTTGTTCTGGGGCTTCAATTTCTCTTATTGGTGAGACACATACTTTGAGTTATTGCAGCAATAGGGATAGAGGGCACTAAATCATTCATAGTCTACTGTGAGATCTCCCCAGAACCTTTCCACTCTGATTTCCCATTATTACCCACATCACACACAATCAAACTGGATTATTTACCACTCTGCAAATAAAACTTTTACTTTCAGTCTTTTGGACTTTCACCCACTCTCTGCTCTTCTCTCTTTAACCTTTCCACTGACAATCTAATTCACTCCCATGGCTTCAATTTCCTCTATGCAGATAACTCCAAAATATCTATCTCTAGTCTTGATCTCTAAAAGAGCTTCTGAGTTCCTAACTCACATTTTCCCACTGCTTATAAGTTATCTCCATTGGCACTTTAAATTCATGATGTCAAAAATGAACTCATATTCCCCTATAAATCCACTCCTCACGCTCATAGCACTCTTTCCCTCTGTGGTACCAATATTCACCCAATCTTACACATCTATTACTCTGGAGATAGCTTTGATACTTTTCTCTCCCTCATCTCTCCTATTCCATCATGTACTACAGGATTATGGATTTAGAGCTGCAGGAAATTTTAGAGGCCATTAAACCAAACTCACTTGTTTAACAGATGAGGAAACTGAGGCAATGTAAGGTTAAATATCTTGACCATATCACAGCAGGGAAGTGACTGGAATAGGATTTGTACTCAGACTCTAATTTCAACATGTTTTCCACTATACTACCTAAGAGGTGGTATATACAAGTCCATAACAGGGCCTGTCCCTTCCAATTCTTCAACATCTCTCACATTTTTTCTTTCTTCTCTATTCCCTTGGCATCTCTCCTTTCACTCCACTTAATTACCATCTTTCATATTGCTGCCAGAATAATCTTTATTGTGCACAAAACCAATCATGTCACTCCTCTGCTCAGAAGTCTCCATTCACTTCCTCTTGCCACCGAAGTAAAGTTGGAACATTCAAGACCTGGAGCTATTCTATTTTTCCACTCTTATCTCATATTAATGTATTGTATATACTTTATGTTCTATCCAAACTGGTAAACTCTGACTCCCAGGCATTCGTAACATGTTAGATAAAGAGCTCAAATGGAACTTAGAGTTTCCCTAGTTCTAATCTTATTGTCTTCATGCTATAGACTTTCCCAGCCTCAGTTTCTTTGTCTGTAAAGTGAGGGGGTTGGATTAGATGATTTTGAGGCCTCTTCTAGCGCACAATTTATAGTTCAATAGTTATATAAAGTGCTAAAGTTGGCTTCTTCTTAATTTTTTTAAATTTATTTTTAGTTTTCAGCATTCACGTCCATAAGATTGGGAGTTCTAAATTTTCTCTCCCTCTCTCTCTTCCCCCTTCTCCAAGATGACATGCAATGTGAAACAGGCTATACATAAACATTCATATTAAACATATTTTCACATTAGTCATATTGTAAAAAGAATTAGAACCAATCGGACGAACCATGAAAAAGAAGAAAGAAACCAAAAAAGAGAGAGAGAGAGAGCAAATGCTATGCTTTGATATCCAATCAGATTCTACAGTTCTTTCTCTGGATGTGACTGGCATTTTTCATCATGAATCTTTGGAATTGTCTTAGATCCTTGCATTGCTGTGAAGAACTAAGTCTATCATCAAAGTTAGTCATTGCACATTGTGACTATTACTGTGTACAATGTTCTGGTTCTGCTCACTTCACTTAGCATCAGTTCATGTAAGTTTTTCAAGGTTTTTCAGAAGTCCACTTGCTCATCATTTTTTTAAGGAACAGTTTTCCTTCACATTTATATACCACAACTTGTTCAGCCATTCCCCAATTGATGGGCATCCCCTCAATTTCCAATTCTTGGCCTCCACAAAAAGAGCTGCTATCAATATTTTTGTACATGTGGGTCCTTTCCCAATTTTCATGATCTCTTTGGGATACAGCCATAGAAGTGGTATTGTTGGATCAAAAACTATGTACAGTTTGATCACTCTTTGGGCATATAAACTTGGCTTCTAATCCTATCTTTGAAACTTATTTGATGTGTGACATGGGTTAGTCATTTAACTCTCTCAACCTCGGTTTACTTATCAATAAAGTGGGAATGATAATAATCCCCACCTTGTAAGGTTATTGTGAAGAACAAATGAGTGACTTATGCACAGAACTTTGCAAACTTTAAAGTGCTGAATTAATGTCAGTTATTTTTGCTACTGGGCCATGAGTAGGCGAGAACATACGATTTCTACCCAATGTCAATGGCCATTTCCTACTTGGTTGAGGATGCAACCCTTACTGTTAAACATGACAATGGGGAAAACCAAGGGAAGCAGAATCTCTATGGAACTAGGTCCACATGGAACTGTGAAAAGAAAGATGTGATAATACTGAGCAAGGAGAGATGATGATGATGATGATGATGATGATAACTAAGGCTAAAACAGGTGAAGTAACTTCCTCAGGGTTACAGCTAGTAAGTGTCAGGTGTTTATAAATCCAAGTGTGGCTCCCCTAGTCATTATGCCATCTTGTTGCCTCTATTAGGTGTATATTTATAAGACTATAAATGATTGCAATACCAATGCAATAATCATTGCAGTTGCTATGAATATGCATGCATATTTCCAGGGTAGATTCAACAAAATATAATAAACTCTCTTCCTCAAAGGCAAAACCAGAATACTTATTTGGAACATTTTATTAGGATACCAGGAGGTAAAATTTAACAAGGTACTCATCACTAAGGCAGGAAGCACTGCCATCTTAAGCCTTATTTCTGTTAGGACTCCCCACAAAAACAAGTTTCCCTAGGCAAATTCCTCCTCCACCCACTCAAGCTGCTTCTGTCCCTCAGTGGTCTGTTTCTCTGGGTCAACTCCTCCCACTCTGAGCTCCATGTGACCCAGGCTCCAGGTCACATAGGCCTCTTAATGAGTGGGAAAGATCTTCCTATTTCATTAACATTACTGTTACCTGGCTTGGTGTGAGATATAATGGAAGCTAGATTTTCATAAAGCATATACTGCTAAAAATCAGCTGGCAGAATTTGAGCCACCTAGCTGCCTCCTAAAATTAAGCATAAGGTAGATACTTGTTGATGATGTTGTTTATTTGACCCCATTCGGGGTTTTCTTTGCAGAGATTGGAGTGGTTTGTCATCTTCTTTTCCAGCTCATTTTGCAGGTGAGAAAACTGAGGCAAACAGGTTAAAATGACTTGTTAGTAAGTGTCTGAAGCTGAGTTTGAAATCAGATTTTTCTGACTCCAGGCCTGGCACTCTATCTGCTATGTAGATTCAAGAGCAACAACATATCTTGCTCCAGACCATTTTTCACAACCCGTCGAACTGTCCACCCCAGCCAGTCTCCCTCTTGTTTCTCTCACTCTCCTCCCTGCCACCCATAACCTTTCCTGTTCCTCCCCTTCCCACACTGCCCATCTTCTTCTTCTCAATTAAATCAATATTATCTTTGCTTCCAGAAAGGGCGTGTCAGTCTATTTCCTTATAGTTCTCCTCACCACCCTTGTAACTCACCAGACCAAAACATTCTTTCATCACCAACACTGCCCTAAAGGTATTGTCTAATCCTTTTAGAATGCAAGCTCTGTGAAGACAGCACCTAGTTAGCTTTTGTATTTGTTTTGTATTTTGTTATTTGTACTTAGATCAGTAGTTGGCACATAGTAAATGCAGAAAAAATGCAATTCATTCATACCTTTTTACCAGAATGCAAGCTCCTTGAAGGCAGGTGATGTTTTGTTTTTGTCTTTATCTTCTTAACACAGAGCCTGGTACAATGGAGATATTAAATTAATGCTTATTGAATGAATGAATGAATGAATGAATGAATGAATGAATGAATGGAGTCTGCTATGTGATAGCTTTGGGTAAGAGGATCTAATTATGTTTGAGAAACTTAAGAGCTATTCAGTTGTGATCTGCAGCATACTGTAAATGAATGCTCCTTCCTTAAAACTTAAAATTAATCAGTTTGGGAAAGGGAAAGTAAGGGTAAAGAGGATGCTAGAGAAAGAGACAGCCAGGCAATGGCAAAAGCTATTGGGGAAAATGGTGTACAGTACCAAGTCAAATCATTTGACCAGGATATGGCAGGCATCTGGTTAAAAGCTGGTCAGGGAGAGAAACTCAAAGAAAAATTTCTATTTTTTTTTGCCATTCATTCAATGTTGGGTGAATATCCTTATTTCTCTGAGCCTCATTTTTCTTATTTTCAAAAAAATGATAATGATATTTGTGAAACACCCCATATAAGCTATTCTCCCATTTCTCACTCTATAGTTGGATCTCCAGTGGTGGGCTACTACTCTTGGGTTTTAGCAGTAACCATGTGGGTAGCTATTGATATTACAGTAGGCATAAGCCCCTACCCATATGCTTAACATTAAAAATTGGCTAGTACACTTAATTAGCTTTTAGCAAAGGCATTTACTCAAATGGTATAGTAAAAAAAAAAACAGTTGGTTGAAAATATTCTGCCCATTTCCTAAAAAGCTTGGGGCACATTCAACTATAAATATGCACAGAATCCAGGGGAGTAGTGAGATAAAACATAATAGAACAATAGTAGTTAAGAAAACATTTAGGATGCATATGTGGAAAAGATAAACTCAAAATTTTTTGTACTCCAGGGCCTTGAAATACTTTTCTCATTTTGGTAGAGACTTTACACCACGCTCATTATGAATAGTGTTTCTGTAGCGTGAACCCTCTGATGCACTCCCAGGTTCTGTTCCTTTCTCTGATCCATAGTTTCTCTTCTCAGTTATGAGGAGTCATAGTCCCTGAAGCTGCTTACTGCCTTGGTTTCTCCATGGTCATGTCTGTCCTTGGTTTTGTGTCTCTCTTCTCATATGGATGCATTTTTTCCTATTGTTTCATGAACTATGATGACATGACCAATGGGGTGCAGGAGAAAGAAAATACCTTCCCCCCTTTACTTACTGCTTTTCTTGACAGACACTAAGAGAAATGCTTTCTGAATTGTATAATGTTTAGGATTATCCACACCTCTATTTACCTCCATCAAAGAAGATAATACCAAATGGACTGGAATCCATAGGTTTGTTATGTTATTACCTGGTTCTAGATACCTATCCCCGTCTTGTACCTATTTCCACTCCCAATCACAGGAAATAAGTGGAAGAAACATGATCTAAAGGAGGGAAATTACTCTTTTTAGAAAACAGTAATTAGGGTGGCTAGGTGGCCAGTGAATAGAGTACCTTCCCTGGAGTCAGGAGGACCTGAGTTCAAATCTGGCCTCAGACACTTAACACAAAACCTAGCTGTGTGACCTTGGGCAAGTCACTTAACCCCAATTGCCCTACCCTCCATCCTCCAAAAAGAAAAAAAGAAAAAAAATAGAAAACAGTCATTTAAAACCCAGTTCTTATACTTATTAACTGTGTGACCATGTGTAGCCCACGTCATCTCTTTGAGCCTTTAGTGTTCTCATCTTTAAAAGGGGAACATAACTAATAACTACAATACATTTATGCAGTGCTTTAAAGATTTGCGAAGCATTTTACAACTATTATTTCATTTGATCCTCACAACAACCCTGGGAGATAGGTGTTGTTATTATCCTCACTTTATAGATGAGGGAACTGAGGCAGATAGATGCTAATTGACTTGCCCAAGGTCACACAGCTAATAAATAAATGTCTGTGGCTAGATTTCCTGATTCCAGGTCCAGCACTCTGTCTTATTGTGCCTCCTAGCTGCCTCAATAATAATACTTGCATTCATTATCTCATAAGATGATTCTGAAGAAAGCGCTTATAAATCTCTTTAAAGTACCATTATGTGCATCTGAGATATTATTACTATCAATATGATCCTGGGCAAGTCATTTCCCTCTATGTGAGCCTTAGTTTTCTCATCCATAAAAGGAGGTGGTTGAACAGGAAAATCCTGGAGTTCTCTTTCAACTGCAAATCTTAATAACCCTTAATTCTGTGCATAGTCCAGGATAGCAATGGACACAAAGAGGAGGCAACAGGTATATTTTGGAGGGTATCTTAAGATCAGAGGACCATAGGTTGAGAGCTAGAAGGGACCTTGGAAGCCATACTTTCATTTTACAGATGAAGAAACGAAGGCTTGGAGATGCTAAGTACCTTGTCCACAATCATATAGGCAGATGGTTCCCTAATAAATATATAGTCATTAGGATGGAGCTCTGTCTAAGCTCTAGGGACAATTCTGGTTCTCTGGGTCACCTAGAAAAGATATTCAGGGAATGTTCAGGGGTTGAAAGGATGAAAGGAGACCTGATTTCCCCTTGTTAGGAAGCATACTAGAATGAATGAAGGAATAAATGAATGGAATTCTAGAATGTCAAAGTTAAAAATTATCTACTCCAAACCTTTATTATACACCTGAATCTTGAGGTACCTGAAGGATTTAGATTTCTATTATTATAAGGCAACACATTTAGTGCATCCTACATACATACCTACATACACATGTGTATATGCACACACACAAATACACATACACTCACACACCCTAGTTCAACAACTTTTTATTAAATTCTTCTATGGTAATCAAGTCTAGGATTTTACTCTCTTTCCTAAGGGTTACGATAGAAGCAATCTGTTTTAGCCTATGAATATACATCCTGGGGATACAAAGAAAAAATTAAACAGTCCCTACCCTCAAGAAGTATATGAACTGTTGGAATGAAAACAAATGAATAATTTTAAAAATGAATTCTCAAAGGACTGAGACCTGGTAGGTACAACAATCAGTCAATCAACAAGCATTTATCAGGCATGTAAGATTTACAACAAGTGGTAAATTATTGTTACAAAAGTGAAGCATTCTCTGGACTCAAGGAATTTATATTCTATTAACAGGATACAATATATTGAAAGACAAATAAATACAGGATATATACAAAAATATATGGTTGGCTAAGTCGCAGAGTGGATAGAAGCCTGGGCTTAGAGTCAGGAAAACCTAAACTCAAATCCAGCCTTAGACATTGTCTCAGCTGTGTGATTGGACCGGTTACTTAATCTAAGTTGGCCTCAGTTTTCTCATCTGCAAAAATCTACCTTCTAGAGTTGTTCTGAGGATAAAATGAGACAATGTTTGCAAAGTACTTTGCAAACCTTAAACTGCTATATATAAAGACTAGTTACTATTATTATATAAAGAATCTATATGAAAATTAGGGAACAGAATCCACATGCCTTCTGAATGTCGTCTTGAAATTCCTCCCTTCTATTTTGCTGAACTGTCCCACACAGTCAGCTGGAGAAGAAAGATGGAGTCTTTCAGAGGAAGCCAAGAAGTTTGGTTTAGATTGAAGGCCATAGAATCTTGAAAGTCAGATGCTCAAAGGGACCTCAGAGTCCATCTAGTCCAACCACGTCATTTTGCAGAGTAGGGAAACTGAGGCTCAAGAAAGGGAAGTGACTTCCTCAAGACTATACCACAAGTTAGTGACTGAATGGGGATCAGAACTTATGTTTCCTGACTCAGTCTCAAGCACTTTCCACCATGCTCTGAAGCCCCTTGATAGACTAGAAATAGCTCTGGAACAATGATTTCACAAGATCTTTTTTCAAGTCCTGGCTCTTAGGGGCCCATTCACTTTATCTCTCTGAGCATTAATTTCCTCATCTATATAACAATAATAATTACAGCTTGTCTACCCTGACTTATAGGATGGTCAAGCCAGAAAATGTGCAAAAAATGTTTTATCATTGTTGTTCAGTCATTTCTGACTCTTTGTGACTCCGTTTGGGGTTTTCTTAACAAAGATACTAGAATGGTTTGACATTTCTTTTTCCATCTAATTCTACAGATGGAGAAACTGAGGCAAACAGAGTTAAGAGATTGGTTCAAAGTCACATACCTGTAAGTGTCTGCAGACATATCTGAATTCATGAAAATGAATCTTCTTGACTTTTGGCCCTGCTCTCTATCCACCACACCACTCCGCTGCCACAAAATGTTATGTTAATTATAAGCTATTAGTATTATGGTATATTGCCTCTCAGGCACTAAGACAGGGCCTTATACTGACTGAGACAGAATGAGAGACAAACAAGTTTCTTGTTGAAAGCCAGAAAATCACTTTCCACCCCAACTCCTACTCCCTCCACCTATCACACACACAGCTCAAATGGAGCTCCTCCTATGGACCCAGGCCCTATTAAAATTAGTTAAAATTAACTATAACAACAAGAAGAAACAATAAATCTTCCCAACTTGGTAGAAGATGTGGAGCTAAGAAAGGCATTTTATCACCGTTGCTATTTGGGGGAGTAGGCACTAAATATAGCCTGTGACAGGCATTCCAAATGCCATCATCTCAAATTAGGAAACATGTTTGCACCTCCTATCAACAAGCCCAAAGCAATCACACGAGTTGTATGGTAGAGAGGTGGGGAAACTTCTTCTCTCTTCTTAGACAAAGCTTTGTCTTGAGAAAGACATAGCTCAGATATGGGGTAGGGAGAATGGGGAAGGTCATTGGAGAAGGCAGGACAGAAAGAGAAGAGCTAACAGAAAGTCACAGGGCAATTACATTGCAACGTGAGAAAAGTTATTGGGTTTTTTTTTTCTGTCTTTCTACCTCTCCTTTCAATGATGCCATCTTACTTACTGTCTTTCCCAAAGGTCCTGTGTTATATCATTTCATTGGGGGGGGCATGGAGTGAGAACTGCTATCAGTGAATTAATCTCTAGTAAGGTCGCTTTTCTCTTGGACTCAGTTTCTTTTTCTGCATAATGATTTGGATTAGATGATCTTACTTTCATAAATACTTGTTGATTGATTGCTAGCTGGCCTCTGGGGTGTTACAAGTCAGTCTCATTCACTTGACTTCCTGGTCCCCTACACTGACCTCTCTTGGCTTCTAGTGAACCACTCACAATGTGCCTGCAGGGCATCCCTCACACAGTGATTACAGTATCCATTGGGAGTATACAAAGTACAGTTGGTTACTTATGAGAAGTAGGACAAACTCCACCAGTCCCAAGCAGCTTTTTCAGCCTTACTTTGGAGTTGATTTGCATGGAATTTAGGGCATTTGGGGATTTGAAAAGAATCCCACAACTTCACCCAGAACCTTTGTAGCTTTGCTAAATGGAGGCTCCAAGTGACATGTGAGATGTATAGGCATTAAAATGAATTTTTGAACCATCTGGTTGGGCAAGTAAAAGAAAATATAATAGTAGGGGTTCATTATCTAAGGCTTTGAATTGATGCCAGTCCACAAAATGACTCAAACCATGGATAACTTTCCAAGGCTTTAAAGGGAGTGGGAAGAAGCATAACTTTCCAGAGGAACATTTGTGTATAGGGGAGAGGTACTATAAGATAATGGAGGTAAGACTTCTTTGAAGACTATAAAGAGTTAGAATTCAATTTTTAAAAATGAATGTTAAAAATAAATAACTTTTAAAAAATATAACTGCAAAGGGCTTTTTAAGTACAAGATATTGTTTAGTTATTTTTTCAGTCATGTCTGATCTTTTGTGACTCGATTTGGGGTTTTCTTGGCAAAGATACTGTAATGGTTTGCCATTGCTTTCTCCAGCTCATTTTACAGATGAGAAAGCTGAAGTAAACAAGGTTAAGTGACATTCCCAGGATCACCCAGCCAGCAAGTAGTTGAGAGCAGATTTTAATTCAGGAAGATAAGTCTTCCTGCTTCCATGCCACTCTATCCACTTTGCCACCCAGCTGTCATAACAACAACAACAGCAACAACAAAAACAACTAGCATTATTTTAATAATTAACTAGCACTTTAAGATTTGCAATGCACTTTATGAATAATATCTCATTTGGTCCTCTCCACTCCCCTGAGACGTAGGTGTTATCATTATTCTTATTTTATAGATGGGAAGAAGATGAGATGGGATGGGATGGGATGGAATGGGATGGGATGGGATGGGATGGGGGTAAGGAGGATCAGGGAGAACCTTAGGGAGACAGTCTGATTTGAGCTGGGTCTTGAAGAATGGGGAGGATTTAAATTAAAGAACTCTCTGCATTTTCTGTTCTTCCCTCCTGGCAAAGATAATCAAAACTGGCTGTAATTGGGCTTTCAAAGAGCAGGGGCAGTGGTGCCTGCTTCTAAACCAGTCCACCCCAGCTCCAGGCACTAACTTCAGGGCTGGCACTGAGTGACTCCATCCACCCATATGAACCAGGGCAGCAGTAGTGGTGATGCTTGTGAAGGTGTGATGCTTGTTTTAACCTCTTTGGTCTGGGAATCTCAGGAGGACTGTGTAATTAACCCGGGTCAGGCCTGTGGGATCCCTCCCGCCCATCTCAATGCCCAGACAGGCAGAGTGTGGTGTGAAGTCATCAGCAGCCAAAGTACAAGGGAAAAATAATAATGAGATTTATGGGCTGTAGTCCTGGCAGCATTCATTCACAACGCTCTCTCTCGCCCTTTCCACCCTGGCACCTCTACACTACATCTCTTCACTTATTCTCTTCCGTTCCCACCCCCACCTTGGTCTTCTCTTGGTTTCTTGTTACTTGACTAATTTGAGTGCTCTGACTTAGGAAGAAAATCCCAGCTTTGGGGGGAGGGGGGAAACGGAGAAGGAGAGAAAGTTGACAAGAATTTATTATGCACCTACTCTGTTCCAAATGCTGCAATAAGCACTTTAGCTATAAAGCCAAAAATGAAGCCAGTTCCACCCTCAAGGAGCTTCTTTTGTGTTGGGGGAACAGAGACAACTAGCAGCTAGGTTCCAGTTTCAGCTGTGCCATTCATTGTGTGACACTGACTGAGTTATTTATCCTCTCTGCTCCTCAGTGCATTTACTTGAAAAATAAAGATAATGATACCTACCCTGACTATTACCCACCGTGGCTGTGACGATCAAATGAGATAGTGCTGGCAAAAATACTTTGGAAGTGGTAAAGAGCTCTGCTTCTGTGAGGCATTAACATTACTTTGTGTCTATGTCCTGTCAAACATTCTGTGACAGGACTCCCCAAGGACAAGGTCTATCTCCTTTTTCCATCAGCCTAGAAATTCTCTGAGGGCAGAGATTTTGTCTCATCTGCTGGACTCTGTTGGAGCTTAGAATTACAGAGTATCAGAAATGAAGAGGATCTCATAAGTTATCTAGTCCAACATGTGCCAATGTGAGCAGAAATCCCCAATACACCAATGTCCCCAATACAACGATGTCCCTGACAAGTGGTCATCCAGTGCCCACACCAAGTACTCTAGTGATGGAGAGTCCATTGCCTCCTGAATCAGTCCATTCTACTACAGGGCAGTGCTGAGCATTAGAATGTTTTACTTTAAATCTCTAGAAACTCCATGACTCCTTGTTCTGTCCTCTGGAATCAATTGATCTATCAATATACATTTATTAAGCACCTACTATGTATCGCCTACTATTGTGCTAATCTCTGGGGATACAAAAAAAGGCAACAGATAATCCCTGCCCTCAAGGGGCTTACAATATAATGGGGAGACAACATGCAAACAAATAATATTATATAATATATATGTATGATAAATTGGAAAATAGGAAGTAATTAAAATTGATTAAAATTAATAATTAAAAGCAATAGAAAATAATTAAAAGAGGGAAGCCACTGGAATTAAGGGCAGTTGAGGAAGGCTTCCTATAAAAGATATAATTTTAGTTGAGACTTATAGGAAGCCTCAGGAAGCTCTGGAGAACATTCCAGGAATGGGAGAAATCAAGAGAAAATGTTTAAAGTTGAGACATGTAGTATCTTGTTCGTGAAATAGCCAGCAGGCCAGCGTCACTAGATTGAAGAGTTCTTGTCAGGAAATAAAATACAAGAAGACTTACCTTTCTGAAAAGTAAGCGGTGCTAGTTTATGAAGGCCTCTGAATGTATTTTGTATTGTGTTCCTAGAAGCAGTAGGGTACCAAGGGAGTTTATCGTGTGTGTGTGTGTGTGTGTGTGTGTGTGTGTGTGTGTGTGTGTGTGTGTGAGAGAGAGAGAGAGAGAGAGAGAGAGAGAGAGAGAGAGAGAGAGAGAGAGAGAGAGAGAGAGAGAGAGAGAGAGAGAGAGAGAGAGAGAGAGAGAGAGAGAGAGAGAGAGAGGCAGGCTAGGGATGGGGGGCAGAGAGACATCATTGGACCTGAACTTTAGGAAAATCACTTTAGATACTGAATGGAGGATGTATTGGAATGGGGAGAGGCTTGAGGCAGGCAAACACACACAGACTATAGGTTCGAGGTGATAAGAGCCTGCACTAGAGGGAGGGCAATGTCAGAGGAGAGAAGGAGGTATATATTAGAGATGTTGCAAAGGTGAAGTTGACAGGCCTTGGCAACAGACTGGATATGGGGAGGGAGAGAGGGAGAGCAAGGAGTTGAGGATAATAACTACTAGCTTTTAAACCTGTTGGATTGGGAGGATGGTGTTACCTTCTGCAGGAATAATGAAGGTAGGAGGTGAGAAAAGTTTAGGGAGAAAGATAATGAGTTCTCTTTTAGACATATTGAACAGATACTATCTAATTTATCTTCCACATGACAGCCTGAAAGACAACTCTCACATCTTCTCTAGGCCTTTCCAGCTTCTAGTTCTAGCTCCTTCAATCAATTCTCATGAAATGGGCACCAGAATATTGAAACTCCATCCTTAGTGTCCTCACTGCATTTTCTGTCTGCTACCTGAAGAAGAGGTTAAGGACTCTGATTCTAGAAGGACATGTTGATTTGTAAGGAGAAGGCCTTACTCCCTAATTTGGAGCATTCCAAGACATTCTGTGAATGATTCCAGTCTGATAATGATGTGGTGAAGAAATGGATTATTGGTGGGCTGCTGAGCTGGAACTGGGGTGCATTTAAAACACACTAACACGCCAAAGCAAGCCTGTTCTCTTTCTCGTTTCCTAATGACTGTGTTTAAGTGAGGAGACAAGCAAGGACTTTGGAGAGAGAGGCTTCAGGCTTTCATATACTGACTAGCGCTGCTACAGGAGTCTGCTGGCAAATATTCACCAACTGGTAATCTGAAACAAAAATGCACAAATGACACGGTTTTAAGTTTATTCAACACTATTAACATTTTCTCCATCATTTTTTAAGTCTAGAAATCAACAAAAGAATGATAAATCAAGCCCTGGTTTGTAGTATTTGATGGTTTCTGAGGTTTAAAATGCCTATGCTGAAAACTGAACTGGCTTCAGTGTATTACTGGGCTACCCTTGCTTCTGTTTCTGCTGTAACTATTCTTTCTTCTTTTTGGTGAAGACATAGAAGAGAGGATTATAATCTTGTGAGCTTCGAAAGTTCAGAAAAGTATCAAAAGTCTGGGAGCTGCAGTCATGTTAAGATTTTCAAGAGGCTAATTATAGGTGAGGCATTAAAGTATCTTGAAGAACGATTGGCTTGATCCAGCCCAGAGATAGCAGAGAAGGGCACCTACACATCCATCAGCTATGCTGCCCTTGATGGAGCAAATGTTTTGTAGCTAATGCCTTAATTTTAAACCCACTCTTTTAAGGGACTAAGGTGATAGAAGAGTATGGAAATACCTATCCCTTCTTTAATTTGAGGGAAATGCTTTGGAACATGAAATTCTTGCTATATCTTTGAAGTAAATGTTCCTCTTCTCCCACCACCATGTAAAAAGCTAATGGAAGTTCATTGGGAATGGGGCCTCAAACAACAAGGGTATAATGCCATTGAGTTACTCTGGACTTGGCCTCCAACATCACCATGTAAATAGTAATCAGGGCAAGAGATGATGAAGGATATGGTGACTGTCCTGGCCTTCAGAAATGCACCAAGTCTGAGAGGCCCCCAACTATACATAGCTGGGCCTTTAGGTCACCAGAAAGCTTCATTTGGGAGACATGAGTATGTATTAGTCCTATCACAAAAGCCCTTCACAATCCAAATCCCAGCTATTTTCTAGACTTATTACATATTAATCTCCTTCATGCATTCTACATTCCAGCCAAACTGGCCTACTTTTTGTTCTCCTTGTATGATTTTCTGACTCTTATCTTCATGTTTTTGCATACGCTCGTTTCCTATCTTTCTCCTACTCAGCATACTCTGGTGGTTCTCTGTTATCTCCAGAATCAACTATAAATTTCTCTCTTGGACATTTAAATCCCTTCATAACCTGGTTCCTTTCTACCTTCCTAGTCTTCTTATACTTTCCTCCCTGTCACATCTTCCATGATCCAGCTTTATTTTCTTCCTTGCCATTCCTTGAACATAGACACTCTATTGCCCATGTCTGTGCCTTTGCATGGAATGTTTTCTCTCATCACTGCCTTTCTTTGCTTCCCTAGCTTCCTTCAAGATTTATTTCAAATCTTACCTTCTTCAAGTGAGCTCTTCTGGTGTCCTTCAGCTACTAGTTTCTTACTCTCTGGATTGCTTCTGTCAACTTCCAACCTTATGTGAAATGTATGCATCTTGATTATACCTACTGGTTTACAGGGTGATTCTTCTGTTAGAAGGTAAGCTCCCTAAGGGAAGGGACTGGTTTGATCTTTCTTTGTATCCCTAGAGCTTGGCACAATGTTTAGCACAGAGTACGTGTCTAATAAGTTAAAAAAATGTGTTCACTAATTTGACTCACTGACGACTATGCTCATTATTAGAGACATAAAGACAAAAATGAGATAGCCTCTGTCCTCAAGGTACTTCTATTCTATCATAGATATAACACATGAATATACAAGTATGTACAGGATAAGTGCTAGGAGGTTCAAGGAGGGTGGTCATTATTTGTACTTGGGAAAGGGGTGATCAGCAAAGACTTCATTTCAAAAGGAGAATTTGAGCTGAGATTTGAAGGAAGTGAAGGGTTCCAGGAGACCAAAATAAAGAGGGAGCCTGTTCTAGTCATGGGAGGTATTCAGTGGAAAGACCCTAGAAATAGGATATGAAAAGTTATGTGTGAGGAACAGGAATAAGTCAGTTTGGCTAGACCAATGATAGGGAACCTGTGGCCTTGAGGTCACATGTGACCAAATCCAAGTTTACAGAGCAAATCCTTTTGTTAAGGAATCCTTTTGTTCTGTGAAGTTTGGATTTAGTCAAAGAGCTGCACTTGAAGACCTAAGGGGCCATATGTGACCTGGACGCTGCAGGTTCCTCAGCCCTGGGATAGACCAAAGAGGAAGTGAAGTAGTACATAATAATCTGGGAAAAGATAGGCCAGAGCCAGGTTATAAAGTGCTTTAAATTTCCAACAGAGGAGCTTATAAATTATCCTAAAACCTGGGTCTTCCTCAAGACCACTTTAAGCTCTTAAAAATGATTGAGGACCTCCCCAAAGAGCTTTTTTTGTAAATGTGAACTATATCTACAATATTTACCATTAAATTAAATCAGATAATTTGTAAAAATTATTATTCATTTAAAATAACAATAATAAATCCACTATGTGTTCATATAAATAACTTTTTAAAATAAAAGTAGTTTTTTTTTCAAAAACAAAACAAATCACAAGAAGAGTGGCATTGCTTTACATATTTTTGCAAATCTCTTTAATGTCTGACTTAATAGAAGACAGCTGGATTCTCATATATGCTTCTGCATTCAATCTGTTGTGATATGTTATTTTGGTTGAAGTATATGAAGTCAATTTGGACTTGACTATGCAGTAAGAAGAGGGGTGAG
>CM053593.1:209009134-209032342 GCA_028646575.1 Pseudocheirus occidentalis
CACATCTCATACGCATGTAGATCTTTTTGTCTTTGCTTGGGCTTCCCCTACTCCACCAACTTCCATTTCTCCCCAGCTGCCTTCCTCTTAAGACCCAGCTCAAGTCCCACCTTCAGCATGAAATTATTCCTAACTACTTCAGCCCACAACATTCCATCTTTTCTCTGACCTCTTTCTCTGCCCTTTCAGTCAGTACCATATATTTGGGTGACTTAATTGTTCTCTCTATATTCAAAGTATTGACTCAAACAACATTTATTAATTGCTTGCTTTTAAAATCTCCTTTTAAAGTACTCAATAAGATTGTAAGATCCTTGAGGGCAAGAAGTTTCTTATGCATCCTTTTATCTTCCTCAATGCCTGGTTCAGGGCAGGAGATATGTGTGTGTGTGTATGTGTGTGTGTGTGTGTGTGTGTACACAGGCTTTACTAAATTCTTACTGCTTGATTAGTTTATCTGTAGGATTGTATCTGAAGACATATTTCATTTATGTTATCACTTAAATGTGGCATCATAACCAAGTACATTCGGGATTTTGACTTTTCATGGGATGCCAGGCAGTAAAGCTAATGAGGATCAGGTCACAGACTTAAAACACAGCTAATATCTTCTACCAGCTGATTTTGGAAGAATCATTTACATGGCTCACTTAACTTATCCAGATATCTATCTGTATATTCAAGCACAAGAATGTGAGTCCCTCTGAGCTTCCTTTTCCCAAACTTTTCTTCAAATGCATACATATTGTCGCATAAGGAAAATTTACTAGTAGCTCCAAAAAACACACCATACCCATTGACTCCCCACCCCTGTAGACAGAACCATGTATGTGAGAAATTCACACATGCATGCACAAATTTACTTGTATACATATGACATAAATCCCTTATACTTACATATTTCTAAATAGAGAGTTTGGATAATCAAGAGTGAGAAAACATTATGCCCAGAATTAAAATACATGATAGATGCTACAGTGAGGATCAGTCCTGATCTATCTCATTCCTCTTGGCCTTAAAAGCAAATAATGTCCAAGCATCCGCTTCAATACACGTCTCTGTCTCTGTCTGTTTCTGTCTCTCTTATGCTGTGTGTCTCTCCTGTCTTTGTCTTTCTATCTGTCTCTGTCTCTCTCCCTCATTTTCTCCCTCTCTCTCTCTCTCTCTTCCTTTCCTTCAATAGCGAGAATTAAATCAGCACCATTTCTGTAAGACTGGTAATTGACTCTGAAAAGATTATTAGAGATTTACTGTAGCAAAAGCCCTGCACTGAGACCAGCTTTTCAAAAATTAAACAGTAAGGTATGAAAAGGTCTGGGACTCATTTGGGCCAGTTGGGTTGAAGTAGCTAGAAACTTCAGGCTCCACACACACTGATATGGTAGAAAGAAACAGGACTGGACCTCAGGAGCCCTAGGTTCTAGTCCCAGCTCTGCCACAAGCCCAAGCCTTCATTTTACAAATGAGGAAATTGAGGTTCAGGGACTTGATCTAGATAAATAAAGTTAAAAAACAACATTTATTAAGTGTCCACTATGAGTCAAGACACTGTGCTATGCACTGGGAATACAAAGAAAAGCCCCCAAAAGTCCCTGCCTTCAAGGAACTTGCAATCTAATGAGGGAGACAATATACAAACATAAACCGGATAGATACAGCATATATTTCAGATAATCTTAGAAAGAAGGCAGGAGCATTAAGCAGGGGTGTGTTTTGGAACCAGCTCAAAGCTGTTCAGAGAGTCTGTTGTCATGTTTTCAGTGTGAGCATTTAAACTTCATAAACCAGCAAATGTTACATATCAGGACTTGACTGTTTTGTTTATTGTTTAATAAAATTTAATTTAATAATTTAATAAAGTTGGGGAGAAAATGTTAATAATTCCAAGGGGGGAGATAGTTAAATATTTAACACTTCTGATTAAGGTGGATTGAAAAAGCTTGTTGTAGAAAATGAAATTTTAGTTGAAACTCAAAAGAAGACAGGTGATCCAGGAGGTGGAGATGAGAAGACAGAACACATCAGGCTTAAGAGACAGTCAGCAAAGATACCTAGAGTCAGGAGGCGGAATGTCTTATGTGAAAAATAGCAAGGGGGTCAGGGGAAAATAATTATTAAGTTCATCTCAATGACTAGGAGAGAATTGAGGCTCAGACCAGTAAGATGACTTGGCCAAGGTCACAAGCTCAAGAAATGACAGAACTAGAATAAGCTGTAAGTCCAGTGGTCTTTCTACCACCTCACTCTGCCTACATCCCTGGATCATCTCCAAGGTCCCTTCCATCTGAGGGTCTTAAAACCCTATGATCCTCCTCAAACACTCCATAGCATATTAAAAGAAGACAGATGGTCAGAGATGGAAGAAACCCAAGAAAATTAAAGATTAGGCAGTTAGGCAGCACAGTGGACAGAATGCTGGAATCAGAAAGATCTGGGTACAGAACCAACCTCAGACACTTACTAGCTGTGTGACCTTGAGCAAGTCACTTACCTCTATTTGTCTGTTTCTTCAACTGTAAAATGGGGATATTAATAGCACCTACCTCCCAGGGATTTTGTGAGGCTCAAATGAGATATCTGTAAAATGCTTATAACAGTACCTGGCATACATTAGGTATTATATTAATGTTTGTTGTTGTTAGTCATAAAGCATACAATGACTGAGTTGGAAAGGAACCTAGAATAAAAATTGTTAGAAGACAGGATGTAGAATTTCAGAGTTGAGATAGACTGTAGAATTTCAGAATACAGAATATAGAATATTGTTTAATTAGGTCAACCTCTTCTTAACCTCATATCATGGACACCTTTGCAGTCTGATCTTCTCAGAATAATGAGTTTGTTTCTTGTTTATTTTGGTTTTTTGTCTATGTCCATAATAGGAAGAAATGCTAAATTTCAGTTAGAGAATTGTAAAAAAATAAGATGTATTTATTTTATATCCAACTTTTTGGACCCTTTGAAATCTATTCATAGAATTCAGACTGAACCCTTTTCCAGTTCCCCCTCCCACACACACACACACACACACACACACACACATACACACACACTTTTTTGCTGCTACAGCATTGATGCTACTACATAGGGCTATAATGAAACTTTGAATAAGGGCTAAGTGACCACAGGTATCTGAATTTCTGTGGGGGTAACTGATTCTAGGATGTGAGAGTTTTGCACAATGGACCTGAAATCTCTTCTTGGCTCCATTGGAAATGCTCTAAAATGGAGCCTGGGTTAAAAAATGGGTAGAACAAACCCTTGGCCCAGGGTTCAAGATGCCTGCTGGGTTGTCTTTCTCCAGATCCTCTCTTTTCTGTTTGTTTCCTGTTTTTCCCCCATCCTTTTAACTGCCATCCCCATTTATCATTTCCTTCCACTAATATTTTTATCTATCCTACAACATTGCCCCTCAGGATCAAGGTCTTTGTGCTATCTAAAATGTCAACTAGCTAATCTGATAAATTCATATGCTAAAGGTGGAATGTGAAAGGCCCTCCCTGCATTACTGGTAACTTTTGTTCATTTTGGTCGACTGTATTTGAATTCCAATAGAGTGTAAATTTCTTATGGGTGGGGACTATTTTTCTTTCTTTGTATCTTCACATCCTAGGACTATTCCTGGTATGAAGGGGGCTCTTCATTAAAGCTTCTTGAGTAAATAAATTAACAGTCATTTGGGGGAGATGGGGTCCATTCATTTGTTGGTATAGTGGGAGGAGAATTGTATTATAAGTCAAAAGTCATGAGTTGAAGTCTATCCTAGGTCACTTTCTCTTGATTTTACAACTGCAAACAAGTTACTTCCCCTTTCTGACTCAATTTCCTTCTATATAAAAGTGAAGGGAGTCAGATATCACTTCTAGCACTAATAATATTGTATGAATGGGGGTGGGGTGATAGAAGGGAACAAGCATTTATTAAATGCCTACTATGTGCTAGGCTATGCTAAATACTTTCATAAATGTTATCTCCTTTGAGCATCCCAACTACCCTCAAGACTACAATTATTGTTATTACCATTTTATAGTTGCAGAAGCTGAAGCAAAGATTAAGTGACTTGCCCAAAGCCACACACCTGGTAAATTGTAGGCAGCCAGATTTGAACTCAGTTTTTCCTGAATCAGGACATGGAACACCTTTTCCATTGTGCAACCTACCTGCTCTGGTTTGGCACAGTAAATGAAAGCTAGGGGAAGTAGAGATGGGTTAGAGGAGTGAAGGCTCATCAGAATCTAGTTCAGTTTAAATCCCACAGTCGCAACACAAATGTTCTTGCTTTCTGCCCCTATTCCCTCCTACCCCCTGCCTTACATATCTACTTATTCTATCATCTGCCGTTTTCCTCATACCTTTGCGACTCAACCCCAGTCATGGAATATTTGACTTTCATCTCTCCTCATCCTATTTAACTGTCCCTTCCCCACCTTTCTTTCCCCATCATCTTCTTTACCCTTCAAGTTTGTACTTTTTGAGTTCTGCCAAGGAGCTCTAGCACCAAGCAATCATGTCACAGAAAGAAAAAAACTAGAAAGAAACAGAGTAGTGGGATAACTGGAAAAGAAGTCTGGGAGAGAAAGGGAAGAGGCAGGTAGAGGAGAAGAAGCAGAGAAGAGAAAGTCAGAAAAGATAGAAGGGAAAGAAATAGAAGAGGTGAAAAGAGGAGAAATAGAAAAGTGGCAGTGATTGGGGTGATGGAACCTAGACCCCTAAAAGGAAAAGATCATGTCTTTGAAAGCAACCCAGTCCCTGGATTTTCCCCTACATTTCAGTAGCCCAGATCATGGGCACCTTGGCCAAAGCATCTGGGCCTCAGTCCACCTAGATCACTTAATTAGCTTACTTGAGAGTTCTTTCACTTGTCACTCCTGGCCCACCCCAGACTACTTACCACTCCTCAATCCCATCCAGATCTATTCATCCTCCTTTTTTATATATAAGCATCAGTCTCACCCCTAGTAAGTTGCTGGTTCACTAAGAGTCCTGACCCTAGTATTGGCCTTACCATAAACCTTGCCACTTGATTGGAATAAGGTTTAAGTATGTGAACTCATTCCAGGCAGATACCGCCCTGTACCCTGAAATTTTGGGGTTCCCAGCAACTCCAAACCAATTCATCAGTGCATAGAGAGAAGGGTGGGCACAAGGAATGGGGGAGAGTGAAAAGAAAGCATCTTCTACTTTTCCTGGCTTACTTTTTTTTTCATCTAGTGATAATGGTTGCTTATAATTAGATTTTAAGATACATATCATATGCCTAATTAAGCACAGTGGCCCCAGGGAAGTTCACCACACAATCCCTTCCTGCTAGTAGGTCCCAAGGTATATAATTTGCCAAACCAGGAGGCATCATTTCCCAGAATTACTCAGAGCGAGGACTGTCCCCATAGGTAATCTATTAGTATGGTGACATTTCTGAGTCCAAGAAAAGGAAGCGGACTTTTTTCTTTCTCTTTTTCTCTTTTTGGAGACTGGGTCATTCTATCTTGCCCAGGTTGAAAGTGCAGCAGCCACTCTCAACTCAACCTGTTGCTGATGGGCATGGAAGCCTTAAACTTAAACCTTACGGTTTTTTTTTTTCAATCTGAACTGATTCTCCCCTCCTTAGGCAGACTGGTGCTCACCTACTCCTGAGGACTCATCAAATTGGTGTTGGATTTAGTATGGATATACATCAGTTAAGCCCACTATAGCTTAGAACTCCTGAGTTCACATGATCCACCAACTTCAGTTCCTCCAAACTCAAGGACCACAGGCATGGGCTACCTGATGAAAGTAGACTTTTAGTGAGGCATTGAGCAAGTAAAAGCCTTTTGGGCTATGAAAACATGGTTTCTGAATGTTTTTAAGGTATCTTCCATCTTGAAAACTATTGTAGAAGTGTAGGTTAAATTATGGGTGGGAGGAAGGCAGGTAGAGCAGAGAGTTTAAAAAGTACTGGTGATATACCTACCCTACTCCTTAGTTATGCTTTTAGACTCCATATTCTCATTGCACCCTGGTGCATGCCTGAATCAGGGTTATATCTGGAAATTCTGGTATTTTGAAGAAGTTTTTTTTTAAGGTGGGGGGAAAGATCTATAGATAAAGCTAAGAGAAATTTGTCTTACTGTTGCTTCATGTGCTGATTAGTGAGTTAGTCTATATAGTTGAGAGAGGGTAGGGAGAAACAGCAATGTATATTATTCACTGTTCCTCCTAGGTCATCATTTCTGGTGTATGTTGGTGTTCAGTATCAGAGATTTACATTGGCAAAGAAAAAAAAGATGCTATAAATACTCCTCCAGGATGGCTTTGAATTAGTGATGCCTAGAGGCAGAGGGACCATAGAACTATAGGACCACAGATTTAGGGATCATTGGCAATTCAGAAATCATCTCATCCAATCCCCTCATTTTACAGATGAAGAAACTGAGAATCATAAAGGATATATGACCAGTGACAGTGCTCAGATGCTGAATTTGGATACTTTATCTTCAAATTTGGTGCTCTTTCCATTGCATTGTCCTGCCTCCCAGGGGAAGAAAGAGATGCCTCATTCTAGACCATGCTAATCATAGGACAAACTATTGAGTTTGGGAGGGAGCTTACTGGACATTTAGTTCAACATTCTCATTTTGAGGATGGAGGAAACCAAATCCAAGAGAACAGAAATTATTTGATCAAGGTCAAACAACAAGTTAGCAGCAGCTGTACGGTTTGATTCTATGCTCTTGTCCTCTAGTTATGTGCCCCATGACATGGACGCGAGATGAATAAATGTGGGTGTGGGTGACCAGGGCTTAGTGTGTTAGATGTGAATTAGATGACTTCTATATTTTTTTTTTGGAGGCAATCAGGGTTAAGTGACTTGCCCAAGGTCACATGACTAGTACATGAAGCCGGATTTGCACTCAGGTGCTCCTGAGCCAAGAGTTAGTGCTCTATCCACTGTATCACCAACTGCCCCCCAGATGACTTCTAAAATCCCTTCTAGATCAAAATCCTATGAATGTGCTTGTGAATGTGGATATCTTCATATTGGTATGTCCAAGAGTGTCTGCGTTTTAAGCCCCCTTTGGGGATGGCTCATGATTCACAAAGGTGTGGGTCACAGTAGTTCTCCCCCCTCCCCCCTCTACCCCTATGATAAATGCTTACATTCTCTCTCTATGGGTCATAAACACCAGCCTTTATATAATATAAATATTGATTCACGTATTTCTTATTTATAGCTCACATTCCTACCAGAGTCAGCAAACTATCAGTCTGTAGCACAGAATCATCTGGGTCTATCTGGTCTCTTATATTTCCTTCTGTGAACAATGCTGAGAAGTGCACCATCCTCAAGAGTGCAATCCCAGGCTCACCCTGCTCCCAGGAAGAAGGAGGTATATATGGAGAGAAGAGTCCTGGCCTGAGCTTCTTAACACAGCCCATTTCAGTTCAGTAGGCACTTAAGTAAGTACCATAGAGATATTTGAGATAGAGATCTGCCTTTAGAATCAGAAAAGACCTGAGTTTAATTCCCTTCTTAGCATGTGACTCTGGGCAAGTCACTTAAGTGCCCCCACCCCAACAATTTGAGAAAACTTGAAGGTGCAAAGATGCTGATTTTCATTGGTGAAGCCAGTTCCTCATTGCAAATGGGCAAATAGAAGGTCCAGGGTGGGGGGGGGGGAGGGAGTGGACAGTATTTACTGTATGAAAAGCACTATGCTAGGCATTAGGAAAAATGCAATGTATGTGGCTAAGTCACCACTTCTGTCCTTAGAGGGTTTACACATACACAGATGAAGCAATGTTACAAGTTAGGAACCATATTGCATGATAAGAGAAGTGTCAATCAAGGGCTTTATGGAAGAGGTGGCATTCGAGATGCTTTTAAACTGTCCAGGAAAGAATTCAACAGCCAAAAAGAAACTTGTCAATAATTTGATCTCTTTGGGGTGAATATGACTCACTGAGACAGAGAAGCAGAATGGAGGAAGTATCTCTTCATGGATATCTATATTACTTCTGTAAAGTGGGTAGGTGACTGAGTGGATAGAGAGCTGGGTCTGGAATCCAGAAGACTACTATTTCTGGGTTCAAATCTAGCCTAGACACTTACAAGCTTTGTGACTCTGGGCCAGTCACTTTACCCTCTTTGCCTCAGTTCCTCAATCTGTAGAATGATCTGGAGGAAGAAATGGCAAACTACTATGGTATCTTTGACAAGAAAACTCCAAAATAAGGTCACGAAGAGTTGGACATGACTGAAAAATAATTGAACAAAATACTACTTCTATTCACTAGGACTCAGTTTACCCATGCAGAAAATGAGGAGGTTCTATAATAAATCACTGTTAATCTATAATAAATCACTAAATAAATCACTTCTAAGCTCATTTTCAGATTCAATAGTGTAAGTAGGAAAATGAAGAGTAGAGAGTGCCATATTTGGAAGTGAAGTTTAGTACTTGAAATGTGCCACTTATGAACTGGGAAATTGAGGTACCCTTTTGGGATCTCAGTTTCCTCACCTGTGAAATGAGGAGACACAATTAGGATGAGGATGGCCTCATCCTTTGGTCCTATGATTCTATTTTGGACTGTAATCCTTGGATAGGACTGGCAATTAATGAGGCCACTTAGATATTGGTAAAGTTGACTGATCATTCTTTATCCTCATAGTTTATTTTAGCCTCTTTGGGATGTCTGACCAGAAGGAACTCCTCCTCCATTATCTAATTCTTTAACAAATACCTCCTGATTTTTTAATATTCAGAATTTCTGTTGTATGATTAGCATTATTATACTATAAATTTTCCTGTATTATCTTACTAAGTTGCTGGTGCCTCTTGGACCCTCACAACAAACTGTGAAACCAAAACTTTATGAGTCTGTGATTCTATCAGTGTGGACACTCCTTCCACTGATGCAGACTGCAATTCATCTATAATCTATGCAGTTATATGAGCCTCAGATAAATTAAGCAGCTGGCTTATGGTCACACAATTAGCATGTATCAGAAGCTTGAACCCAGGTCTTCTATACTCCAAATCCAGTCCTATGTCAGTCATGTCATGTTATCTCTCAGTCACTTGTAGCACCAATGGATTATTCACAGTACCTATGGTGGCTATGAATATGCTGGCATAATTCTGAATCCCAAAATATAGCAGACGCCCCACATGGAAGACAGAACCAAAACATTTATTCAAACACCAGAAAGACTAATCCCAACACCAGAAAGCCAAATCCATCATAGAAACAAATAAATCTATAAACAATAATAAGGCAGGGGGCACCACCATCCCCAAACCTTCCCCCTGCTAGGGCCTTCCCACAAATGAACACTCACAGCTCACTGCCTGATTCCTCTCTCTCCCCCAGCTCTAACTGCTCTGACCAACTTCCTCTCAACTCTCCTCTACCCTTACTGCTCCACCCACCCATTCAGCAAGCTCCTTCCACCACAGGCTTTATGTGACTCAAACTCATGTGTCTTAGGCAGGTCACATGGGCCTATTAATGGATGGGAAAGATCTTTCCATTTTCATTATCATTACATCACTGAGTATATTTGTATGTGTGTGTGTGTGGGTGAGTGCACACACACACATACCATTGCATACAAATCAGCACTTTCTCTGAAACTTAGCTTTAGAGGGTTGCTTGGGCAGAAATATAAGCAACCTGTCCCAGGTCACACAACCAGTAGCAAGTCTAGTGTCAGAGGACAGACTTGAAATCTAAGTCTTTCTGACACCTGAGTCTGTTTCTCTATACACTACGTATCATTGCATAATATGTGTGCATGCATGTGTGTATGTGTATGTGTGTATGTGTAGGAGTCTGGACTGGATCTATCATTCCTCATGATATAGGGAACTCTTGGATGAAGAAACTCCTTCCACCAGTACTATTTGGCACCAGAGCATTGAGAAAGGGTCAAAGAGCCAATATGTATCAGAGGCAAGACTTCAAACCAGATCTTGTCTCCTCTCACTCATCCACACAATATGTGCATAATGCATATGCATGTATATGAATATATATGTGGATCTATACATACATACATGCATACATACACACACACATAGGTATATGTCTGTATGTGTAGTTAGGTAGAACAGGTGAATTGAGTGCTGGGACTAGAGTCAGGAAGAGTTATCTTAATGAGCTCAAATTCAGTCTCAGACACATATAAGCTATGTGACTCTAGGTCAGTGACTTAACCCTGTTTGCCTCAGTTTCTTTATGTGTAAAATGAGATGGAGAAGGAAATAGCAAAATGCTCTAGTGTTTATTCCAAGAAAACCTCAAATGGGGTCATGAAGAATTGGGCATGACTGAAATGACTGAATAGCAAATGTATACAGACACATATATGTAGGAATCAGACTAATTCCCCCACCCCAACCTGTCTGCTGAGACGATTTGCTGGGGTTTACTTTCATAGTCTAAAACCTAACTGCCTTCTTAAGGAAAGCATGTAAAAGGTGAAAAATGAAAACTGAGATTCCTGAAAAATGCATTAACCAGTCTTACAAAGAGAAATATGACTTAGTTAGGGTCATTTACTTTTTTCACGTCCTAAAGTGGTTAGGGTAATAATGATCAGAAGGAAAAAAGTATCTGATTAATTCAGTGAATGGAAATTTCTCTTGGATTCAATTTTAATTAGTTGGAGAGGAGGACCCTTGAAGGGACTAGTCAAAGAAACTGAATGAATATTTCAAAAGTTATGATTGTTGGGGTAGCTAGGTGGCACAGTGAATACAGCAACAGCCAGGAGGACCTGAGTTCAAATATGATATCAGACACTTGACACAGTTACTAGCTGTGTCACCTTGGGCAAGTCACTTAATACCAATTGCCCTGCCTTCTCCCCTCCAAAACGGACAAAAAAGCTGTGACTATTTTTCTGCTTGAGAAAACAAACTGTTAACTAGACTCTTACCTTAACTCTGGACCTTTGCTCATTCTTGACTATGACATATATTTAGTATTCTGTATTAAATATTTATTATTATATTACATATTAATTATATATCAATTATATATTAAAATATATTGCATATATTAAATATATAAAAGCATAAAATTCTATAAATTTAAACTTCAAAGTGACTTGAGTTGGAGAGGTGTCCAAGGGCATAAGGATGCTTTGTTAGTTTATGTATTTCTCTCTCAAAGTTGAAAAATACTTAAATTAAAATAAACCTAAATCAATTTAAAACATGTTTCTGGAAAGTTTGTTCCTAAAATGCATAGTACAGAATAGAATTTTATATATATTATATTTAAATATACTAAAAATAAATGAATAACTAATAAATTAATACTAAATTAATAAAACCTTGTGTGTTGCAAGAAAAGGAGCACTACCTGTTTAGCTCATTTTAAGTAATTCTTAACCAAAAGCCCATAAAACTATCTGAGAGGGAAGGAGAGATGGAAAAGAAGAGAAGAGAAGGAAAGGGATGGGAGGAGAGAAGAAGATATTATGGGAAGAAAAGAGAAATGAGGAAGCATCTCAGGAATAAGGATCAATTCAATACTACGTGTGTGTGTGTGTGTGTGTGTGTGTTAAAGCTTTGTGATGCTGTCAGGCATAAGGGACCATACATTGTTGTTTTTGGTTTTCCTCCAGAGTCAGCTCAGGTACTGGATAACTATTACCTTCTCTGGTGTCTCATCTCCTGAGGGTTCTCTCCTTATTCTGGAGGGGGTGTGGTTCTCCAAAACTTAGGTTCCCTAGATGGTGACTACCACAGATTTTCCTTCGTCCCACTTCTTTTCTTATTCCTCTAGAAGAGAAAACCAATCTTTCAGGTATTTAAAAAGGATTTATTATGAAGCCCTCCAGGGAACCCTGACTAGTGTGGGAGGTTACAATGATAGATGAAGAGGTTAACAGTTCCCAGTTTACAAAAGTTCTTATATTTTAAATTCTAGCCCATTCCAATTCAACAAACCTTAAGCATCTATTACCATAAACAAGACACTACACAATGAGGACACAAAAATAAATATAACACAGTCCTTTCCTTCAAGAAATTTATAATTTAGGACATTCTGGTAAAGTAGTATAAACATTATAATCACTTAGCAGAATTAAAATTGTTTTCCAGAATGACTGAATCAATTCATAGCTACACTTTTAGTGTATTATTGTGACTATACTACCTTAATGGCACTATCAAAGCTATTAAATCTTACAATTGTGCTAAGCCTTTTTAGGACACACTATCTCAACAACACTAAACATAGGTTATTCCCCATTTTTTTTATCATATTTGCCAATTTGCTAGGTGTAAGTGTAACCTAAAAGTCATTTTGATTTACTTTTCTCTTAATAGTTTTAGTTCTTTTTAAAGAAGTTTGTTCATATCCTTTCACTGCTAATAGATTGGGCATACATACATACATACACACCTACACACAAATATATATGTGTATGTATGTATATTATCCTCTGCATATTGTGAAAATCAAACACTATCAGAGTTTTATTAAAAGGTTTTTTTCCTTAATTAGCAGCTTCTCTTCTTGTCCTAGTTGCACTGATTTTGCAACTTTAGGAGCTTTTACTTACTTAAAAGCTTAAAAGCTTTTAGGAGCTTTTCAATTTCGTGTAATCAACATTATCTGTTTCATCTTGTATGATTGCCTCTATTTCTTATTAGTATGGGATGTTCAGTGAGAACTAGCACTTCTGGTATGAGAAACTGCTGAGCCCTTTTCACAGCTTGTAATCCACCTTTGGTGGCTGCATTTGGCTAACTCATACCTACGGCTCCAAGAAGCTGAAGCATACACAGCAACCACATTCCAGTAAGCCATCTCAGCAGACAGACTAAACTGGATTGAGGGTAACTAAAAGGTCTCAAACCCATCAGTGAGTTAGGGAGATGTCTACCCCAAGCATGCAACGACTTCCTCTGGTGGAATGGATGGATGAGAACAATTTGTTCCAATAGCCATGAAAGAGGCTAAAGCAGGTACTGTGGAGCCCTTCTAATTCGATCAGATGTTGAAGATGCCAAGGTCATCCACTGCTTCCCAGGCCATTGTCAGTCATCCTGACTTTTGTTTTACTACTAGATTTCAATAATGTAGATGACTTTGTGCAACTCTGCCTTGCATAAATCCGATTCACTCACCTTAATTTGCTGGTCTTAACTGACCACCTCATGCTGATATTGGTCCTTTTCAAAAACTAAAGATGAATAACAATTTAATAGGGAAGAAAGACATATACTATAGAAATAAGGAAACTCAGAAACACACAAACGAGCAAGTTAGTGTTCAAATTCCCTTGCTAAATTTGAATTATTAAAAATAAGCAAGTTCTGTGTAGTGGGGAAAAACAAACTGTATATAATAGAAATTTCTAATTTTATATGCAGTCCTTTTTTCTTATATCTTGAAATGTTACAACAATAAATAAAAAATAAAAAGAATAAAATAAATATTATGTTATATAATAGTAAATAATGAATATATTACACAATAATAGACAAAGATAAAAAAGAAAATAATTACTACTAATAATAAATAAAAACATTTTAAAAGTAACTATGATACAAGGGAGACTAAGATAAGTATAAAGGGAAGCTCTAGGGTAGACACTAGGAGAAATTTGAGAAAGAGTTACTTTCAGTTTGGGCAGAAGAGAGATATGTCAAGAAAGACTTCATGGGTGAAGACTAATGCTAAGCCCCTATCAGAAGCAGGATATTTTGTCCATTGTCATTAGTGCCTTCCTGCCTGATATTCTCTGTCTGAGTTTTTATATTAATTCTGTTCTAGGCCCAGAGCTATAGAATTGGTTGACCAGAAGTGACTTTTCAGGTTCTTGAGATCTATTTTCTCAGTCTTCACTATGGCCTGTAGGAGTTCATGTCTCTAACAATACCCAGATTGGCCATCTTGGATGGCTTCCATCCACCTACTGGTCAAGGTTTGAGTCTGTCCTTTTATGTCCTTCCAAATTTCCAGTGAGAAATGACTCTTCCCTATTTGAGTCTCAGATTTTAGACCCAGATGTCTCTCTCCCCTTACTGGAAGACTGTGTACTCTGGCCCCAGCAGAAACTGCTCACCTTCTCACTTCAACTAGTGTAGGTAGTATATAAGGAAAGAACCTTAGGTTTAAAGCTGTAAAACCTGCATTCGAATCCTGACTATCTCTTCCTAATTGTAGGTGCTGGAAATATTTTTTCAACCTTTCTGAGGCTCCCTACTCTCCTCATCTGTAGTATGAGGATGTTATACTAGGTGACCTTTTCCTTATCTTCTGGCTCTAAATTGATGACCCAAATAGTCAACTGAAAAGCAAAGAGAAATAAAAAGGTCAAGATCCTGGCCAAAATGATTTCATAAGCCAGTGCTCTTTCCACAGGAATCAAGTTGCCTTCCTATCCATATGGTGATCTCAAGTTCTAATATTCTGTGTTGCTTTGAGCAAGACACTGGGACTCAGTTTCCTCATACCTAAAATGAGAGAGGACAGCCAGCTGACTCAGTGGATAGAGTGCCAGCTCTAGGGTCAGGAGAAGCTGAGTTCAAATCTGGCCTCAGACACTTACTAGCTATGTGACCCTGGGCACTTAACTCTGTTTGCCTCTGTTTCCTCATCTATAAAATGAGTTGGAGAAGGAAATAGCAAACTATTCCTGTATCTTTGCCAAGAAAACATTAAATGGAGTCTGGAAGAATTAAACAAAACCGAAACAACTAAAGAACAAAATGATGGGGGTTGGATAACCTCTAAAGTCCCTCCTACCCCTAAATCTATGACCCTATGATCCTATGAGTATGGCATATTGCTCATTTCCAAAACTAGCTAACATTAGCCACTGATGCTCAAAATAACTTAGAACAGGAATCCCTAACCTGCCTTGAAGTGTGTGGCAAAATATCCAATTCTTTCTATATATCTTTAAGTTTCTCTCATTCTCTCTAGTAGTCTCTTTTGTTTATTTATTTCTGTACCCCCCCCCCCACACCTTTGTGTGTGTATCTCTCTGTTCCTGTCTCTCCCTCAGGCTCTCTGCTTCTTTCTTTTGTAACTCTTTGTCTCTCTCCCTCAGTCTCTCTGTCTCTGCCACACCAATCACAGCAAATTGACATGGACCGGGGGCTCCGTCAGGAACATTATCTGCCTGTTCAAACCAAAGGGGTTTTCTTTGTGCAACGCACAGCAATTCATCTTCAGAGAGGATCGATTCCCAGGCATCCATCCCTGCATCTGCAGAAAACCTCTTCAAAGTGGCTGCTTTCCCACTCCGCTGGGCCCTCTTTTGCTCTAAATAGGCTTCACTAGCTTAGGGGCTTTCTTCCTTTTCCCCCACCCTTTATCCCTCCTGGGTAGGGAGAAGGGCGATGTTGGGGGATATCTCCAACACGTGAGGTAAGTGGGTGGAAGATGCTGACAAGGAGATTGAGATGAACAACACTTCCTTTTCTGGAGAGAGCCTAGGCCCTGGGGCATTGGGAGAGAAGCTACAGCCCCGCGGTACCTAACCCCTTACCTAACCCTGCTTTGACGGGTTCGAGTCACTTCTCCTGTGCTCAACATAGAGGTTATTTATGGAGTTCTAAAGTGACCTTCATACCATTCATCCTTCGAAACAAGACTCCTCGGCAGACAACAAAGGCAGTTGGAGGAGATGAAGCGGATGAAAATGTGGGGGAATAGGGCCAGGAGATGAGGGCAGTGGAGGAGACAAAGCGCCCCCATCCCCTTCTTGCCCAGTCACACAACCCCTCCCTGCCCCCCATACCACATGCACAGTCTCTGCTTTCAATGCTGACCTTGAAAATGAAAAAAGAATTGCTTGAGTTTCAGTACGTTGCATACACCTCTGAAGACTGTTCGGACCAACAAGGGAAAGAACTCAGCCTCCTCTGGGGGGTGGCTGGCAGCAAGTTCAGGGTCTGCACCTCCGGCGGAGCAGCAGAGATTGGCCTTGGGTAGACGCGGCTAAGCAGATGCCCCTCAGTGGTGCTGGCAGAAGTCAGGGGAGAGAATTCCTTCCACTTTTCCCCAGAGCCATCAGGTCATTTTTGGGAGATTCTAGGCTAATCTTTTAGACACAGTTTGTCAAGGAGAGGCGGATGGAGTAGTCAGGTTGCTATTCCTTCCTCCCCTCTAACTAAGTCCCTTTCTAGTACAGCTACTCACTAATGCCCTGTTCTGGGTGGCAATTTCTGCTCGCTGGGAACTCCCAGTCTGAAATGCAGAGACACACGTGTCAACTACACAGAGCAAAAACAAAGAACTGAGGCTTAAATGGACATCGAAGGGTTTGCATCATGGAATGATTACAGGTGGAGGGTGTTTCTGAGATGGAGGAATTTTAAATTTTAGTTGTTGGAGAGGGGGGAGAATAAGTTCTTTACAGATAATTTAGCAAGATCTCGTGGAAGGAGAAAGAGTGTGTATGATTCTGCTAGCAGTATCGGAAAGGGAAAGTTCATTCACTCTAGAGTCAGAGGAAATGGGTTCAGGTCCCACCTGTGCTGTTTATTACCTACCTGACTTTATCTAACCTCATGGATCCACAGTTTCCTAATCTATAAAACAAGAGGGGGGGGTCTAGCTGGCTTCCTGAAATCTCTTCTAATTAGATCTATGACCCCAAGTGGTAATATGTTCATATGAATACCCATATGAATGTGTTTATGTACGTAAATGGTCATAAGATAATAAGTCATAGGATGGAAGTCTAAAGAATGACTGCCTCTGAAAACCAAAAAAAAAAAACCCGTGTATGTACTCTGAGTAGTGGTTTGTCTTTGGAATCCCGCATCTGCCAAGCATAGTCACCAACAGCTCTAATTTCCCTAAACAGAGAGAAGTTCTGCAAACGCTGATACAAATAATGACTGGCTCTGTAGACAATAATGTGTGCTAGCTCTCCAGACTATAACAGCATAACTAGCTCTGCAAATACTAGACTAGTTCTGCAAACAGCTAAAAATAAAAAAAAACCCAGTAACACTAACAGTTAAAGGCTCTGTAAACAGTCATATAAATAGTGGCAGGTTTTGTAACAAGTAATACAAACAGTGGATGGTCTTTCAAATAGTGAAACAGACATTGACTAGTTTTGCAAATAGTAGCATAAATTGTGCTAAGCTTTACAAACTGAAACAGGTTCTACAAATGGCAATTGGCCTTATGAATATTAACAGAAAGTGATGATTCTTCAAATTATAGCAGGCTTTGCTAACTGTATGAAGACCTTCGTGGAGTGACTGTGCTTGAAAGCTTAGGAGTGACGTTCATGTGTATGCGCAAAACAAAAATAGCTATTGGTTGCATATTGATCACTATAATCATAGATGTGACTACATGCCCATAGGACTGCTGTCCTGAACATCCTCTCCAAGCAGGAAGACTCACATATACTCTCTGCTGGAACACATTAGTAAATGTCCAATCTCTCCAGCACTGGAGGGAATATGTGTGAGGATGGGAGTGAGAAAACATCTCATTTTCACGTTCAATTCCCCACTTCAATTGAGTTTTGCTTAAAAGCTCCATGCAAGCACTTTTCTTGCCATTTTGCCATATTTGAGTCTCACTAACATAAACACAAACTGCCTCTGAAGACAGATTGCGGCACTTGGAACTGGGGGGAAAACAGCGAGGATGAACCAATGGATTGGAGGATGAACAGAACAGGTCCCAATGCACCTGATCCCTGACCAACAACAGTTGGTCTTTCTGTCACATACTGCCACACTTGCTCTAATCTGGGATATGCCAGGGAGCTAATTCTGAATAGGGTGTGGGAGTGAAACTGGAGTCTGGAGGCCACCAAAAAAGTTAACTTATTGGAGGGGCTGAATCTGCAAAGCATAGTGAAATGACATGAGGTCATAGCTGTGGGAAAGATTGTTAAAACTATCCCTCCTCATCATCCATTCCACCTTACAAAAGTGGGATCATCTTAGCGTAAAGGCAGACTTACTGGCAATTAGAATTAAACCAAGGTGAAATGAACTACCTAAAGAAGTAGTGAGCTTCCCATAATTGCAAAATGAACCCAAATGACCACTTGCTCTTCCTAATCTGATGTGAAAGATAGTCCTTGTCCAAGGAAATCCTAGTCTGATGGAGGACCCAGGATGTACATAATACAATTGTATTAATCCATTTTAAGATTGCATCCATATTTTAAAGGCAAGTTCTTTCATTGGTCTGTCTTGTCAGAATTAATTGGTTGATTTTTTGTTTTCAGATCAGCCAGCAGAAATGCAGAGTCTTGAGACATTGGAATATAATTTGGGACATAGCTTTCATTTATCTGTTCAATAATTATTTACTAAACATTAATATGCGCTAAATGCTATGGATTAAAAAAATTACATAATCCCTGTTGTTGAGGAGTTTATATTTCTGGGGGTTGGGGGTGGGGGAGCAACACTTTTTGTACACAGAAAAAGAAACACAAATATACACAAAATCAATTTCTAGTGAGGGCATAGAAACAACAGGAAGGTTCAAGTCAAACTTCCTTCAGGAGGTGAGCTTATAGAATGCTAGCAATTCTAAAAAGTAAAGGCAAGGAGCAGGAGAGAGAACATTCTAAACGTTTCATGAGTGGAGGTGAGGAATGGAACATTGTCTATAGGTAATAGTAAGGAGGACACTTTGGTTGGGACATAGAGTATGTGAAGGAAATGATGTTCAATAAGCCTGGAAGAATAGGCTGGTTGAAGCTAGACTGTGAAATGCCAAATGCAGGAGTTTGTATGTCGTATTATAAGCAGGAAGGAACCAGTGGAGATGTTTGATCTGAGGAATGAGCTGGTAGGAACAGTGATATGGCAGTTGCAGAAAATGTGTAATGAGAGGGGAAGAGATTGAAAGCAAGGAGATGAGTTAAGAAGTTATTGCCTTATGCCAGCAAGGAGTGATAAGGGCTCAAAACAGGGTATCTGTGGTGTGAGTTGAATGCAAGAAGGGAGCTGAAAAGGTTTGGCAACTGATTGGAGACGCGGGCTGAGGAAGAGGGAAAAATTAATGATAATTCTGAAGTTGTGAACCTGGGTTACTAAAATGAAGATGGCACCCTCAACAAAGATAAAGGAATTGGGTAGAAAAAACGCTGTGAGGGAATCATAGGATCAAAGGTTTAGAATTAAAAAAGACATCAGAGGACATGACCTTTTACTTTACACATGAGAAATCTGAGGAAAGATTAAGAGTTCTGTTTTAGTTATATCAAGCAAGGAGACGCCTATAGGAGATTGAAATTGGAATAGAATTCAAAAAAGAGACAATGGCTAGATACACCGATCTGGGGGTCATCTGCGTAGGGATGGTAGTAAACAAGTGAGGGGACTAGAAAAGATTCAGAACATGGAGAACCTTTGTGGAGAAGGTCACCTTCTACCTCAGTAGAGAGCTGTGAACATTGTAAGAGCAGGATAAAAGTACTGAGCAACAAGGTACCTGGGATAGGGAGACATTGAAAATGTCTTGCTACAGCTTCTTTAGCTGTAAAAAAGAAAGGGGGGGTAGGGGAAGGAGGCAGGAATTGGGCTAAATGATATTCAGTCAGTCAATAAGCATTTAATAATTGCTACGATGTGCCAAGCACGGAATTAAGCACTAGGGACTCAAAGAAAGATAAAAAAAAAAAACCAGCCCCCACTGTCAAAGACCTCATATTCTAATGAGGGATACAATATTTAAATAGTTATTTATACAACATAGATGGCAAAGTAATATACATGGAAAGATATCTGCAGAGTAGATGAAAAGCAATCTCAAATTTGAAAACACGAGCAGATGAAAGAACAGGGAAAAGTCTCTTGCCAAAGCTAAGATTTGGGATGAGTCTTGAAGAGATCAGACTAATCAAGAAGAAAACAAAGAGCATTCCAGGCACAAGGCACAGCCAGTGCAAAAGTATGGAAGACAGGAACTGGTTTGTCATATATAAGTGGGAAGATAGAATACACAGAAGGGAGTAAAGTGCAAGAAGACTAGAAAAGTAGTAAAAAGGTCAAATTGTGAAAAACTTTAAATGCCAAACAGAGAATTTTATATTTGTTCCTGGAAGTAATAGGGAATTTTGGAATTTATTGAGTAGAGGGGAATGATAGAAAAATCGATTTGGCAGCTAGGTGGAAGATGAACTGAAATAGGAGTGAGACTTTTGGCAGGCAGACCCACCAGCCAGCTATTGCAGTAGTCCAGGACTGAAGAAAGGAGGGATATGAGATAAATTAGGGAGTCCAATTAGAAGACTTCTGTAATAGCCCTGGTGGCTGTCTGACAGGAGAAAAAGGGATGTATAGATATGGAGGTGATGGCATGCCATGACATCCTACATTCTGTCAGTGTACAAATTCATGGTCGACTTTATAGTGGTCACCAGGACTGGCCATACCTTCCCCCTCTACCCCAGAAACACACAGAAGTTTCCTCTTTTTTTTCATCATTCATCCAGGTACAACTCACATTCCAGCATGTAAGGCCACAGAAAGGGACAGACAGACCTGCAGTTGCTGTCAGCCTCTGATTTAGCACCATAAAGTACACAAAAATCAAATAAGATTAGCATCCCAAACCCAAATGAGGTGCTCTTTGAGATCTTTGAAAAGAAATGTCTGTAATTTCCACTAAATAGGAGATCCTAATCTGAACGTTTTCCCTTGCAATAGGCCTCAGTAAAGCAGACAGAGAAATGAGAGACTCTATTAGGATTTCTAATGTGGGATTTCTAATGCGAGATGGCTCAGGGCCAACAAAAGCCTCCCTTGTGCCTCAAAGGAACACTGAGTCACTGAGTTTTTCTTTCTCAATCCCTTTACTCAGGGGGGAGGGGTGATCACAGCAAGGGAGCTCTTTCCCCTCATCTGGTATAAAGCATCCTTTCCTACCTGAGTAGACTTGGTACACACACCAGGAGGCAAGGCCATGACCAAAGGCTCAAATGAAAGTGAAGGTAGGAGCAGACTTCCCTGAGGTCACCCCAGCCTCTACAAAACCACAGTGCCCTCCTGGGGAACATTCCTCCAGAATTTCAGTGAATGCCTCCCATTGCCTGCAAAAAGCAAGATAAAAAATAAAACAAAGAAGATTCCCTGGGTTTTTTTTTAGACCCATCTGGCTGTTGGCTGACATTTTTCAAGCTTTTTGACGTGCATTTATGTCCATGACTGGCCTGCATATTGTTGTGTGTCTCTTATGTGTGTAAGTCTATGTGTGGACCCTCTTTTCTAGTCACAGGCTGCCTCTCCCCTAGAAACGTGTGTTTTAGCAAGCCAAAGGAAGATAGAAAATGAGCTGTTGTTCAGTCATTTCAGTCTTCTATGATTCTTTGTGATCCCATTTGGGGTTTCCTTGTCAAAGATACTGGACTGGTTTTCTATTTCTTTCTCTAGCTCATTTCACAGATGAGGAAACTGAGGCAAACAAGGTTAAGTGACTTGCTCAGGGTCATGCAGCTAGTAAGTATCTGAGGCCAGATTTTAAGTCAGGTCTTCCCAACTCTAGGAAAGATATTCTATCCACTGGACCACCTAGCTGTTCTCATAAAATGTGTGTGTGTGTGTGTGTGTGTGTGCGTGTGTGTGACACACACACACACATATTCACTCACAATCGGGTAAAGCCATGTGGTATTCTCCCCTGTGAGATATACAAGCATACATATATATGTATGTATTTCATATATATATATATATATATGGATGGATGGATGGATGGATGGATGGATGGATTTTGTGTCTATATAAAGATTATGGACCCCAGGTTTAGAATCCTGTACCTAGTTAAACCCCCTGATGAAGAAAATGAGGCTCAAAGATAGGAAGTAACTTCTCAAAAGTCACATAGCTAGTTAACATCACAGTCAGGATTAGAACTCAAGCCCCCTGACCTCAAACCTAGGGCTCTTCCCCTTACATAAAATGGAAAGTTATTGAAAGAAACCAAGTTTAAAGCACAAAGAGTATGCTGAGTGTGGTTTTCTTGGAAGGCTCTAAGAAGATGATTTTTTTTCTGGTGGTGAAACAATAGGGTAAAGGCAAGTGAAAACTAAAAGGAGTCCATTTGGTCTTGTTCCCTGTGATAGCAACATTTATACTCAGCAGATTTAAGGAAAGAGCAGAATAGAAGCCAGAGGATTCATAAATGGAATGGTTAAATGTTGCAAAAATCAGAAACCACAGACTAATGGAGTGAAGAGAATGAGGAAGAATCAGTAGTAGAAGCCACACACATTTTTTTACATTCATGTCATGTATGCGCAGACTCAAAGATCATTCAATCAAATACAATTGTCTTAATTATCCAGAAATTTAATAAAAATAAGCAGGACCCTCCAAGCCAAATCTTTTTTAAAAAATATTTTTAAATTTATTTATTTTCTTGTTTACATCACTCATTTCCACAAGATTTTGAGTTACAAATTTTCTCCCCATCTTTCCCTTACTTACTACCCTCAAACAGCGATCCCATTGTATAGCCTCTCCCTCATGTCCTCCCCCATCGCCCCTCTGACATTTTGGTAGGGCAGGATGGGTCTCCCTACCTCGGTGCCTGTATATCTTAATTCCCAGTTGCATGTAGTTAATAATAATAATTTTATATATATATGTATATTTTTAACATTTGATAATAGAACTTTAAACTCTAGATTCTTTCCCTTCCTCCCTCGTCACCTACCCCCACTGGAAGGATAAGCAATCCAATACAGGATGTACATGTGTAATTATGCAGAACATCTCCACAGTGGACATATTGTGAGAAACTGATTATATGTCCCTTCTTCCTATCCTGCAGCCACCCCCCTGATCTATTCTCTACCCTGTCCCTATTCCTTTACAGAAGTGTGTACTTCCAGCAACCCTCCCCCAACCCTGCCCTCTCCTCCATCATCCCATCTCTCATTCCCATTCTGCTTACTCTTCTGTGTGGCAAGATACCCAGTTTAGAATTTATGTTGTTCCTTCCCTAAGCCAAATTCAATGAGAGCAAGGTTGACTCTTTCCCTTTTGCCTTCCTGTTCTTCCCCTCCATTGTAACAAATATCGCTATCCTCTTCTATATGACATGATTAACCCCATTCTGTCTCTCCCTGTCTCCTCTCATTCTAATCCTCTCCCACCTCAGAATTTCACCTTTTAAAGTATTGTCCTTTCCTATTCAACTGATCCTGTGCCCTCTATGTACACATATATACACATACTCAGATATGTGTTCACACGC
>CM053593.1:209032842-209047909 GCA_028646575.1 Pseudocheirus occidentalis
TTCCTACTGCCCCGGGCCTGGCCACGGTCTTGGCTTCAGGCTGGGCTGGCCTCGGCTCCCGGCCTGCCGCGATGAGCCCCTGCTGCCGAGCCACCTTCAGCAAAAAATGTGTTTTCTGTATTTTTGTGAGTCTGAGAGTCCTAGACTTTGTCTGGGGTCATATTTTATGGGTGTTCAGGGGGGCCATGTGGGAGCTGCGGATCCTTTCTGCTTCTACGCCTCCATCTTGGCTCCTGAGCAATGATGATACATTTCTCAACTGAGCAGGCAGAGTTACTCACAATGTAGACTTTAAAAGGGGAAACAATTTCTACTCTTGATCTCTACCTTTCTCTTTTGAACACTGGACTTGATAATCTAATGGCTAGGATTTTCCACCTTTGGGTTGGGGAGGAAACACTCAAAGGAGACATGTAAGAGTCTTAAGCTACACATTTGAGAGATGAAGAGAAAATGACAATTGAAATCCTTTTTCCTTTTAAAGACTACTGATCAGGAGACTTTTCCTACTCATTCTGTCCCCTTTACACCATGAGATGCTGCCTTGAAATTGAGGTAAGCCATACCAACAGCACTCCATTGGTCTACCAGTATGGGGATACTGTCCAAAAGTGAAATGAGCTTATTCTGGTATGACATGTACTTGACAAACTTATCTTGCTATTCCTGGTTACTGCTTCCCTTTCTATATGCTTTCAAAACATCCCTTTAATAATGTACTTTGAAGATTTTCTAGGAATACAAGTCAAATTCCCTGCGATGTATTTTGCAGACTCTAGCCTCTTTGTTTTGTTTTATTTTATTCTTTAAATTGAGGGAACATCTGAGATCAGGTTCTACCACTAACTATTCAGTGAGCTTGGGGCAAATGACTTAATCTATTTAAGCCTCTAAGCCTCAACTATAAAATTAGTATGTGTTCTGGGAGAGAGAAAATGTTGGACTGCATGACCCCTCAAGGCCTTTAGAACTCAAATATTTGATGACTCATCCACCACCACCACACTAGTGAGGAAGAGTCTTAATGAGTTTACCCCTCCTAGAGGTATTTGCATTTGAAAACAGAAACATTTAAGCACAGCAAAGCTGAATTTCTAATGATAGAATTAGAGATTTTTGGAGGGCAGGTGAGCTTTCCAGATGCCCTTCAAATCCTTCCACAGTATTTATTCACTCAAACTAATGCAGCTGCTCTCACTTTTGACTAGGTAAGTACTGGCTCTGCCACTTTCTATAAATGCATGTCCTTGGGAAATCATTTTCCCCATTGGATCTTTGGTTTCTTCATCTGCAGGACCTGGGATGCCCAGCCTGATTCTGAGGGTTGGTGTTAGGGAAGGGCTTTGTAAATGAGACAACACTATGTAAATGGGAGCTATTATAATGACTGCCATTAACCTTGTGTACTGCAGAGGTGTAAATCCTCTCTGTAAAATGAGAGGGTTGGGTTAGATAATTTCTAAGGTCCCTTCTAGCTCTGACATTCTATGAGTCTGTGATTATATGTGGTATAAAAGACCTATTTTCTGCACTAACTGTCAATAGTTTTGAAGCCTGTTGAGTTGCTGTTCAGTCATTTCGGTGGTGTCTGAGTCTTTTTTGATGTTATTTGGGGTTTTCTTGGCAAAGATACTCGAGTGGTTTGCCATTTCCTTCTCCAACTCATTTTACAAATGTGGAAACTGAGGCGAACGGGGTTAATTGACTTGCCCAGGGTCATATAACTAGTAAGTGTCTGAGGTCAGATTTGAACTGTGCAAGATGAGTTTTCCAGACTCTAGGTTCAGCACTTTATCCACTAAACCTTCTAGTTGCCCATTTTCTGGAGTAGGCATCAATAGTTTTGGAGCCTGTTGAGTGGCCCATCCCCAAAAAAGAGTCATTAATGCACCCATGCCAGCTTGTCTTATGTCTCAAAGGAGTGCCTCAGGTATGCAACATCCTGGGCTGTGTCAAATTTTTATCAGTGACTTCAATAAAGTCATAGATGTCGTGCTTGTCAGATTTGTAGATATCAGAAAACTGGGAGGGATAGCTAACACATCAAATAACAGATGTTGGATATAAAGCCATAATACAAGGAGTGGGGAACCTGTGGCCTTGAGGCCATATGTGGCCCTACAAGTCATCAAATGTGGTCCTTTGACTGAACCCAAAATTCACAGAACAAATCCCTAAACTTCATAGAACAAATCTCAGTAAAACAAATCCCTGAACTTAACAGAACAAATCCCCTTAATAAAAGAATTAGTTCTATGAAGTTTGGATTCAGTCAAAGGGTCACACTTGAGGACCTAGAAGTCCACATGTGGCCTCAAGGCCACAGGTTCCCCACCCCTGGACCTTACCAAGGCTTAGGATCATAGGACCATAAAATTAGAATTGGAATCAACCTTAAAGGTCATCTAGTCCAGCTTTCTCATTTGACAGAGAAGAGAGCTCAGACCAAGAATAATTAGGTTGGTACCTTACTGGGTCTTCTGACTCCCCAGTATGAGCTATCTGATCTGAGACCCTCCCCTGTACTTTGGATCACTTTAATTCCTGCTTTCCAATGAGTAAGGATAGGCTCTGTTGACTTTGGCCAATAGCTGGTGCTTGACTCCTTGCTCTCCCACACGGCTATCCCAGAAGTGGAGGTGAGGCCCTGTCAGGGGCAGGTGAAGATTCGTTTTAGCCAGGCTGTGAGCCCTCACTGGTAACGCTGGCAGTGAATGTTCATGGGGTCCGCAGGTGGGGCTCAGTGCCAGGTGGAGGAGCTATAGGCGACCTTGCTCTTTTCAGGGTGGAGGTGGCCGTGCTATCAGGCATTCCCTGCACATAGCAAGAGATTTATGTTCTCTCCTGTTTTACCTTTATCACATAGTGTGTGCAGTTCCCAAATCACTTGCCAGGGGATTCATGTCTCAATATTATAATCTCTAAAGCTATGATATTAGAAATTCAATTTTGAAAGAAGAAACTGTTTAGGGTGTCAGCATGTTATGATAATTATCTGAGTGGTTCCCCCCTCCCTTTCACTGCTGCTTCTTCTTGAGCTGCAATAGGAAGTTATTTTTCTCTTGAATGCCAAGAATGGGGAGAATGAGGATTATTTCTATTTTGTTTCCCCTTCCCCCCTTATACACTCATATCCCTCCCTCCACCTGCACCCTCATCTCCCATTCTCAGCCTTGACAACACATGGGGAGCGTTCTCTGCTCCCCGGAGCACATGGTTGAATAAGCCTGATTGCCTTCCTGTATTTCTTTATAAAACTTTAAATATTCATTGCACTGCTGTCAAATTAAATGGGATTCTTTGACTATCATTCTTTTCAAGGATCTGAGTTCTTTTTCTATAGTACCTGTCCTACCCGCCATTTGAAGGCTCTTCCATTTATCTCATATTATTCCTTGTGAGCTCTCCATTCCCATGAGGTCAGCAGAATGTTAATGAAGGGAGAAGAGGTGGGGTTTATTGCAAAGACTGAGAAGGAGGCAGAGGAGGGACTGGGGCTTAGGGTGGGATAGAAGTTGAGAATCCATTTAGTCCCAGATAGACACATTAGGAAATGCCTTATAGTGATACAAAATCCAAAGATGCTCAGCAGAGAGGACCAGTAATGCATCTAAGGGGAGAAATACAAAAAAAGTTGAACAAGATGCAGAATATACATCACAGTGTCATCACTTTGCAGCTGGGACAGTCCTCAGAAGTCATCTAGACTATCTCCATAGTTTTAAAAATAAGGAAACTTGGGCCAAAAGAGGTTAAGTGATCTACTCAATATCTGTCTTGTTCTCTTTTCTGTTACCTCCCTTCCCCCAACATTTAGTCTCTTATCTTTAGTATTAAGAGTAGGGTTGGGGGTGGAGTTAAGATGGCAAAAGAGAAACACTAGAACTCTGCAAGCTCCCCCCAATGCCACCTCAAATACCTATAAAATATTACTCTAAACAAATTTTAGAGCTCCAGACTCCACAAAAATGACAGACTAAGAAAGCACCTGCTGAAGGCAGCCTGGCAGGTGGTTGTTGCAGCACACTGAGAGCATAGTCCAGCCCCATGTGGTTTCAGCCCCAGGGCATCCAGGAGTAGCAGCAGCTATAGAAGTAAGTTTGGTGGATCATCAGCAGCTGTGGTGATTTCCAGAATCACCAACCCACAAGAGCCAAGGACAAAGGGAAAAGGTCAGTGGAACTTGGCTAAATTTGGGAAAGAGAGTCTGGCCAAACTGCCTCCAGAGCTAGAAGCAGTCTAAAGTGGAGGCTCTGCAGCTACCTCCATGTGGCTGCTTCAGAAGCTCCTGGCCTGCAGATTGCAGGGCGGGGCAAACGATCATTCAGAGGCTAAGTGCTCTTGCCTAGAGCTGCTTGGATCAGATCTCAGTCTTGGGTGGTGGACCTGAGGTGTGTTTTCAGTGAGCCAAAGGTGGTGGGGGCTACAAAAAATGGGAGCCTCCTAATAGCTCTGGCAGTTGTGAAAACCCCAGTGATTTGGGACAGAGCTCTCACCTCTGAAAGCAAAGTTTTACTACTGAGCCCAAAAGCCAAGTAATTGATTGGCAACATAAGCAGGTAAAGAAAGCAAAGCTAGCCCAGCAATCAAACTTTCGATTCCTTTTTTGGGGACAAAAAGGACCAAAGCATGGAATGGGAGGAAGACCGCACAGTCAGAACTCCCAGACCAAAAGCTTCCAAGAAAAATACAAACTGGATAGAGACCATAGAGGAGCTTAAAAAGGAATTTGAAAACCAAATAAGAGAAGTGGAGGAAAAACTGGGGAGAGAAATGAGAATGATGCAAGAAAATCATTATAAGAGAGTCAACAACCTAACTGAAGAAAATAACACCTTAAAAAACAAACTCAAATGGCAAAGGAGGCCCAAAAAGCCAATGAGGAGAATGCCTTAAAATGTCAAATTTGCCAGATGGAAAAGAATCTCAAAAGCTTACTGAAGAGAATAATTACTTCAGAATTAGGGTGGAGCAAATGGAAGCAAATGACTTTATGAGAAATAAAGATACTATTAAACAGGTCTAAACAAATGAAAAAATAGGAGGCAATGTGAAATATCTCATTGGAAAAACACCACTGACCTGGAAAATAGATCCAGGAGAGATAATTTTAAAATTATTGGACTAACTGAAAGCCATGATCAAAAAAAGAACCTAGAAATCACCCTTCAAGAAATTCTCAAGGAAAATTGTCCTGATATTTTAGAACCAGAGGGCAAAATAGAACTTTAAAGAATTCACCAATCACCTCTTGAAAAAGATCCTCAAAAGAAAACTCCTAGGAATGTTACAGCCAGGTTCCAGAGTTCTCAGATCAAGGAGCAAATATTACAAGGAGCCAAGAAGAAACAATTTGCATACTGTGGAAACACAATCAGGATAACCTAGGATCTAGCAGCTTCTACATTAAGAAACCGAAGAACCTGGAATAACCTTGATCCTGAGATCAAGGGAGCTAGAATTAAAACCAAGAATCACCTACCCAGAAAAACTGAGTATAATGTTTCAGGGGAAAATATGGTCATTCAACGAGGTAGAGGAATTTCAAGCATTCTTGAGGAAAAAACCAGAACTGAAAAGAAAATTTGACATTCAAATATAAAAAGCATGAGAAGGTAAACATAAAAAAGAAGTCATAAGGAACTTATCAAAGTTGAACCATTTACATGCCAACATGGGAAAAATGAGAATTGTAACTTGTGAAACTTTTCTCAGCATGAAGATAGGTGAAGGGCATATAAATGTATGTATATATATGTATACATACACATGTCTGTATAGGCGAGTATATATGCATATGAATACATATGTGAGTGCGGGTATTTACGTGTATGTAAACAGAGGGCACAGGATCAGTTGAATATGAAGGGATGATACTTTAAAAGGTATAATTAAGAGGTGGGAGAGGAATAGAATGAGAGGAGACAGGGAGAGACAGAATGGGGTTAATCATTTCATATAGAAGAAGCAAGGGATAACTGTCACAATGGAGGGGAAGAACAGGAAGGCAAAAAGGGAATAAGTTACTCTCATTGAATTTGGATTAGGGAGGGAATGACATACACTCTAAACTGGGTATCTTGGCCTACAGGAGAGTAGGGGGGAAAGTGGATGAGAGGCGGGATGATGGAGGGAAGAGCAGGGTGGGAGGGAGGGTTGTTAGAAGAATACGGACAGGGACAGAAGAATAGGGACAGGGACAAAGCAGAGAATAGAACAAGTGGAGGGTGGGATAGAAAGGAAGGAAATATAATCAATGTTACACAATATGCCCATTGTGGAGATGTGCTGCATAACTACACATATATGGCCTGTATTAAATTACCTGTTTTTCCAGTGGGGGTGGGTGACAAAGGAGAAATGGAAAGAATCTAGAATTTAAAGTTCTAAAATCAAATGATAAAATTATTATTGTTGTTGTTGTTGTTGTTATTTACATGCAACTGGGAAATAAGATATACAGGCACAGGGATAGGGAGATCCATCTACCAGAAAGTCAGAGGGGTGATGGGGGAGAATATAGTAGAGAGAATATTGGCGGGGTAATACAGTGAGATTGCTGTTTTGGGGTGGTGGCTAGGGGAAAGACAGGGAGAAAATTTGTAACTCAAAATCTTGTGGAAATCAAAGATGTAAACCAAAAAATAAACAAAAGTTAATTTTAAAAAAAGAGTAGGGTTGATGGTCACCACTTAAATATTACCATCTTCCAAAAGCAGGGGGATGGACTAGATGACCTTTTGAAGTCCTATCCAAACCCACAAATCAATGAGCATTAATTAAATTCTTGATGCATAACCAGAAGTCCTATTTAGAAAAGAACAGGCTTAATGACATGGACCCAAGGGTTGTCTCTAAAAGAAATGAATTTCAAATGTGAATATGCAAATTTAGCATAATATTATATATAGCATTATATTAAATTTCTTTGCAATATGTTATGCTTTAGTATTCTTTCTGCATACATACTCACTCTAAACAGAAGAATCCATTAGAAAATGGAACTACGTGCCCACAAAGGGGTCACTAACTCAGTGCCAGAATCATTTGTAAGCAGCCTAAAGCTGCATAATGCACAGGGAGGACAGAACAGTGTGGTATGGAGCTCAGAGGGAGAGAATGTTCCAGGACAGAACTGGGAGGGATAAGACTGGAGCATACAGACCAATATAGAAGAGAATTCTGTACAACTCATCAGTTTAGGACAATCCAATTAAAAGTGACCTGCAGCAGAGCAATATGTGACATGATAATACACTCCAGGACAGGAAACACACTGAACACACAATCATATATTGTACATTATTAACTGTAGGGTTCTACAGCTGCTGGGGGGGCTCACAACCGGACAGAAAGCTATAGAATGTCATTTGAGAAGGGCATCTACGTTGGTTCCTGGGATGAGTGAGAAGAGTATTGGACTAGTGTCTGGTTCTGATGGCCATTTACCAGTGGAATGACCTTTGCAAAGTCACTTCCTTTTTGTGGGCCTCATTTTCCTACTTCCTAGTGTTCAACTTGAACAAGTATTTATTAAAGTGCTTACTACATGTAAAGTGCTATGCCAGGTGCTGAGAAGACATAGTTAAAAATGATAGTATCTAGCCCTAAGGCATTTAAATTCTTCTGGGGAGGCTGCAATAGGAAAAGGGGCGTGGGCAGAATGAAGGTCTAGCCATGAAAATGTTTCATCCCAGGAGTCAGTTCATGCTGCTGCCACTGCAGCAGGGGCAGGTGGCTGCTGCTCTCTGGGGGCCTGATGCCCTCCTCAAGGCTGTTGCTCTGGGTTTTTTTTTTCATGTACTATTTCCCCAGGTGTCATGGACAGCTTTTCCATCTGTACAGCACATGTCATACTACAGAACAGAGCAAAAACCATGCTGTTTATTAGTCACGGTCCCTGGGGGAAGGTTGCCTGCTGGCACACAAGCCTCCTTGCATCCCTCTTCCTCTTCAGGTCTTCTCTCAAACTCATCTTTCCTTTTACTAACAGGTAACTGGAATTGAACTTTTTCACCCCAGGAACTATTCCCTCTCCCTTCACTGATGTCAATACTGCATTTTGTACCACTATTACCTACCGAATTGACCTGCTACACACTAGCTACAGAAACTTGTGCAATTCACCCCCTACTTGAAGCCTCAGTTTTCTTACCTTGAAATGGGGATAATATCACTTATACTAGTCAACTTATAAACTTTTTTTCCCCCTCACAAACATTTTAAGAAGGTTTCTAGCAACTCTGCCATATTCCAGGGGCTTACCAAAATGACGAACATAAAAGGAAAAGGGAGAGGGACATGATAGACGTTTTCTAGGCCCTTTTGAAAGTGTGGTGTTGTCCCTTTGGCTACGTATATTTGAATACACAAGAAAGGTGATATTGTAGATATTAATGGTATGGGCCCAGTGAAGCAAGGAATGCTGCACAAACATTACCATGGCAAGACTGGACGGGTCTATGACATCATTCAGCATGCTGTAGGCATTGTTGTAAACAAACAGGTTAAGAGCTAAATTCTAGCCAAGAGAATTAATGTGTGTAGTGAACATATTAAGCATTCTAAGAGCAGAGATAGCTTACCGAAGTGGATGAAGGAAAATGATCCATAGAAGAAGGAAGCCAAAGCCTAAGACACTTGGGTTCAGCTGAAAGGCCAGACTGCTCCACCCAGAGAAACACACTTTGTGAGAACCAATGGCAAAGAACTGAGCTGTTGGAGCCAACACCCTACAAATTCACAGCATAAGTGACAGTAAAAAAAAAAATAAATGGATTATGGAAAAAAGAGAAAGTCACATTATATTAAGGCATGAAGGAAACTTAGAGACAATTTATTCTAACCCTTTATACTTTACAGGTACAGAACCTTAGGGTCAGAGATGTACAGTAGGTCAAAAAGCTCCTTAATGGCAAGACGAAGACTCATAGGATTTAAGGCTTGAAGAGCTCTCCAGTTCTCAAGCTCTGATCCATTGAGTTTATCCTCCTTATTTTACAAATGAAGCAACTGAGGCTCAGAAAAGATTGTGGACTTTGTTTAAAGTCATATGAATACTAAGCATCGGAGGCAGGATTAGAACTCAGGTTCTCTGATTTCTAATGTAACACACTTCTCCAAGATCACATTAGGTAGTAAATAGCAGAGCAGAAATTAAAATTCAGGTCCCTGACTCATAATCTAATGCTTTTCCTACATATTGTTCCTACTCTTTGAATTCTACAAATTGCTATATAAATGAGAGCTGTTATAATTTTCCTGGAAAGGTTTACAGATGAATCTCACAGGTGAGGCTTTCACCCAGGCCAATATGAAAATACCATTCCTTGCCAACCCCTAGAACATTCAAATTCTTCTCTGCAGGAGTCACCGAATCAGTGTCTGGCCAAATCATTTGTGTACCCAGGTTGAGTTTTGAAAATTGCTGTTGTAAAAGTCCAACAAAATCTCTAAGCCTCCCCTGTAACATATAGGATTTGACATCACAAAATCAATAACTCCAGGCCACACAGAACAGAATTTTCTGGCTTTAAAAATAAATGCATTTAGGAGAAAAAAGAATACTGAGAGGTTTTTGGGTCCCCTTCCCCCAGCTCCAGCCCTCTGCTGATATTATGCTCTTGTAGGCTATCTACCTCATCTACCCCAGTTCTGGCTGTGCTCCAAGTCCCCACTCCTTTAAGATAGGCTACAAATATTCTTATGATGAGTAACTTTTGGGTCCTCTCAAACATTTTAGCCCCAGAGATGACTGTGTTTCTCATATCTTGGAGAGGAAGCAATACAGCATAGTAAGAAAAAGACTGGATTTTGAGTGGAGGGGCAGGGGGGAACCAAAATTTGAGCAACAGCTCTCATACTTACAGAACAGTTTAATAAAGGGAGTTCTGTTATCAATTTGATGAGTTTATAGGGTTGGTGAGCCTTTTGCTTTGTCTTCCAAAGGAGAGACACATTATGTGTACTTCCTGAAGGATGGGTTTCACTGATTAGGCATCGATTGCTCAAAGTATTTAAAAGGATGGACTCTAGTCTCACATTACTTTTTTTTCTTTTTTTACCTTTCTGCTGGAGAGAAGTCCGAAGAGTCCAGCAGACTAGAAGGGTCTATTCTCCTAAGAACTGTTATTGTTTTCCTTTTGGCAGAAGTATATGGGGGAAGCCAATTGATATGTGTTCAGCCAAATGTCCTAGGAAGGGAGTTCTTGAAAAATGTCATTTCTGAACCTCAGCTTCCTTTGTAAAGTTAGGATACCCTGAAGAGTGTTGTTGGCCTTTGGAGTTGTTCTATAGGTAACACCAATCTTGAGAGTTTAGAGATCTAGCTTTCTACTGAAAGAAAGCTTTGGGGTTTTCTTTTGGGGTTGTTCTTGTTGTGGTTGTTTTGGTCTTTCTGGATGTCACTAATGTCAGGGTTTTTCTCATAAGAAATCCCAAATTCAAGGGTTTGGGGATTCTGACCTCTCCTGAGAAGTGGAATTCCCTGAGAAGAATAACCTTTGGTTTAAGAAAAGGGTCACTTTTGACCTACAAGGATGAGAGGGGCAGTAGCAAGAGACTAAAGTCAAGATATAGGAGAGCATGGGATCTGTACTTTCTGCTTCCTTATTAAATGAGTGGGTTCATTGAGAAAAGGGGTTGCCTGTCCAGTTGCCCCACATGCATTTTCTGTGGGAGTCCAACAGTTCAGAGAAATAGCCATAAATGCTAAATGTCTGGGTGGGTATCTCTGAGATCAAAGAGAGATGTTGGGAACTTGTACGTGTAGCAATCTCAGATCTGGTTTTCTTTAACACGAAGTCATTGAATCCAGAGGACTTTAGGACCTTGGGGGAAATTGGAATGTCAGAGAGGGAAAGAATTGTATCGATTGTTTATGAGTTCTTGTGACTCCTTTTTATGTTTTTTCTTTATTTGTTTATGGTTTCCCATTATTCTTCAAATTTGCTGTATTTTCAGTGGATAAAATAAAGTCTATCTTATACCTTACAAAAGCATTTGTTACATTGAATGTTTATAACGGATCTAGGGTATGGAGGATATTTTTGCCCATATTGATGAGATTTAGACACAATTTTTATATTTGGAGCTTGTTTGAGTGGGGCATAGTGAACTAAAGAAAAAGTTATTTTGAGATGAAAATCTCCTGAATGGACCTGGTCTATATAAACCTAGAACTTGGGGGCTCTGACCTTGGGTGACCTGGGGCAAATCAGTTTCCCTTTCTGAGCATTGATTTCTTTCTCTATAAAACAAGGGGGTTGCATGAAATGATCTCTAAGTCCAGTCCTAGTTCTAAATCCTACAGTTTCTCCCAGGATCACATAGTAAGTGACATAACCAGGACCATAAATCAGGTCTCACAATTCCCATATCTGTATTCTAGCTATTATTATCAATATCATAGAAATAATGTAGACCCAGGAGTCCTTCCCAATCATTTGTTCCCTTTTATCCTCCTCCCCCCTTACACACCCCAGGATGATTACTGGGAAAACTTTTTCCACCCTTGACTCTGATCTTGAGGCCTATAGTTTGGGAATTTACAGGGATTAGAGCAGATCTTGCTTCAATTCTCTGTATGGTTGAGTGTGGGTCCTCAGAGGAAGAACAGGGGATATAGAGCAGTGGTTCTCAACCTTCTTAATGCCATGACCCTTTAATACAGTTCCTCATGTTGTGGTGACCCCCAATCATAAAATTATTTTAGTTGCTACTTCATAACTAATTTTGCTACTGTTATGAAATATCTGATATGCAGGATGTATTTAAATTGAACATAACCCACAGGTTGAGAACTGCTGATATAGAGGATGTCTCTTTTTCACTCTGTGCTCTATGTGGCTTTGGTCCTGGGCTTGACCAGGTCTAAGACCATCAGAAAGAAAGGTCTAGAGATGTCTAGAGACAAACCTCTTGCTATATACTTGCTATTCTAAACTCAAGTTACTTTGATAGGGCATTCTTCCCTCTCATGTTTTATATTACAACAGAGAAATAGTTCTGTCTCCAGAGTTTTTGAGCCTGAACTATATACACAGGAGATTCTCAGATCATTGACTCCTCATCCCAGACTCCCACTTCCCTAGCAAATAATCAAGGCCTATTCCTCTGTTTTGGCCTTCCCTTCTACCTAATCTGTATTTGTGAAGAAAACATCCTGAGAATAATTAACATCATCTCTTCCTTGTTGATCAAAGATTCAGGAAGCCTTAAGTTATGTGGAATCTTTAAATATAAATTCTTTTAGAAGATAAACTCTTTGAAAGAAAGATCTGTTTTTGCTTTCTCTAGGTATCCTCAGGGCTTAGCATAGTGTCTGACATATAGTTTACACTTAATAAATTCATATTTATTGGTTGATTGATTTTTATTGGTGAAATTCTTTAATTTTTATTTGCCTCTTTCCTTTTTATAACCCCTTTATCTCTAAATGTATCCATCCTCTTTCCCCTACTAAACTACTCTTTCTAGCAAATAATAATTTTCAAAAAGGGAAAAGAAAAAAAAAGATAATTTGTAAGACAAATCAACTTATCAACTGAATCTGACAGTTCATGCAATATTCCAGACCTATAATCAGTCCTCTACTTCTGTACAAAAAAGAAGGCTGTTCTTTTTTATTTCAATTTCTGAAGTCAATCTCAGTTATAAGAATTATGTAGTGATCAATTTCCTTTGTTGTTGTAGTTTTCATTTATATTTTTGGAGTCACTGGACATATGGTTCTCTTGGTATTTAACAGAGGTTAAGTGACTTAACTAAGCTCACACAGCTAGTTAAGTGTCTGAGGATGGATTTGAGGTCAGGTCTTCTTGACTAGTTACAAAATACTTAGGAAAACAGTGTAAACAATATATGAAAGGAAAAAAATAACTAACAATTCTTGGGGAAGGTGGACTAACTTCCTTGCCAGCTGTAAGACACTTATTTTTCAAGAAAAAAAAGATGAGAGTGGTAAAGAGAGAGAGAGTCCCAAATAAATAGGATGAAAAGGATGTCTAAAAACATGTGGAGTGGGGCAGCTGGATATGAGCCAAGTGCCTTAGATTAGATAAAAACATAGACAAACCAATGGCCAGACAGATAGATATGTAGATAAGTAGATAAATAGAGCATTTATCTTCTGTATACTAGGTGGTGGGGAGGGTACTATTCTATGTGCTGAGGATAGGAATACAAGCAGATAAGACAACCCATAACCTCAAGGAACTTATAGTCTAATGGCAAAAGGCTACATATAGGTGAGTTGGAAAGGGAGGAAGGAAGTCTACCTGGATTCAGATCCTGGTTTTAACCCTCATTGGTTGTGTTACTATGGTCCAGGGACTTAAATTCTCTGAGCCTCAGTTTCCTCATGTGTAAAATGGAAAGAAAAAAATGATAATAAATTAATAGGTAATATACTACCTAACTCTTAGATTTGTTGTTAGGAAAATACTTTGAAAGCCTAAGGTGAGATAGAAATGTGAAATTTTAATATTAAAAGACTATAAGTATTAGAGTTAGTTAGAAGACAAGATCTTATCATCTCCAACCTGGAATGTACCTCAGAGATAGGTTGTTATTGTTGTTGTTGTTTTGTAGTCATGTTTGACTCTTCATGACCCCTTTGGGGCTTTCTTGGTGATTTTTAAATACTAGAGTGGTTTCCTTCTCCAGCTCATCTTACAGATGAGAAACTGAGGCAAACCGGGTCTTGTCCAGGATCAAAAACTAGTAAGTGTCTGAGGCTGGATTTGAACTCAGATCTTCCTGACTCCAGGCCCAGTACTCTGTCCACTGTGCCACCCAGCTGCCATTTTAGTTAGCCATTGTTGTTATATCCGAACAACAATTCCCTGTTTCATCCTCAACAAATTATCAACTATTCTCTGCTTGAAGAACTCCAAGGAGGAAGACCTGCTATCTTCAAACATGGCAAACATTTTAGGATTGCTCTAACAGTTTAAGAAATTTTTACTTATTTTAAGCAATAATCTGTACATCTTAAACATCTTGTTCCTGGCTCTACCCTCTGTGGCCAAGTCACACAAGGATCATCAGTCTTCTATGGGACAGTCCTTCAGATATTTTTCACTGTTATCATGTTCTGTTTGAGTTTTTTTTCTTGGCTAAACATCTCCAGTTCCTTTAACCAATCCTCATAGGTCACCCCTTTATGATCACTATTCATCTTATCTTCATCTTTCTGTATATATCAGATTTATATGTGGCCCTGCCTAACCAGGGGCATGAGCAGAGAATTATTTTCCCTCTCATTTTGAACACTATGCCTATCCTAATGCAGCCAAGGATAAAATTAGCTTTTTGGGGGATAGCTCAGTGGTGCCATAGTGCATAGAATATGGGGTCTGAAGTCAGGAAGACTCATCTTTCTTTGCTATATAGCAAGTCACTTAACCCTGCTTGACTCAGTTTCTTCACCTGTAAAATGAGCTGGAGAAAGAAGTGGAAAATCCCTCCAGTTTCTTTGCCAAGAAGACACTAAATGGGGTCACAAAGAGACACACTGAGAACGACTGAACAATATCATCCTGTTAACAAGTATTGAATGTGAAGTCCAATAAAACCCCTAGATTTCTCTCCCCACCTCGAAGGAGCTGTTGCCTAGATGCCTAGACCTGACTCTTCCATCTGTATTTATGGAGTTGATTTCTACATCCTAAATGTAGAAATTTACATTTCCCTCTATTCAGTCTGCCAATTAGTACTTATCAAGGAGCTGCTATGTGCCAGACACTCTTCTAAGGGCTGGGGATATGGAAAAAGACAAAAGATGGTCCCTGCTTTCAAGGAACTCACAGTCTAATGAGGAAAAAAACTATTAAAAAAAAGCTACATACAAACAACATATCTATAAGATAAATGGGGTATTTTAGAATGAAGGCACTAGGATTAAGGAGGACTAGGAAAGGCAGGATTTCAGTTGAGACTTGAAGGAAATCTAGCAAGTTAGGAGGCAGAGATGAGGAAGGAAGGGAGGGAGGAAGGAAGGGAGGAAGGAAGTAAGGGAGGAAGGAAAGGAGGGAGGGAGGGAAGGAGGAAGGAAGGAAGGAAGGGA
>CM053593.1:209048409-209077659 GCA_028646575.1 Pseudocheirus occidentalis
AACTGCCCTCAAAAAAAAAAAAAAAAAGAAGACCCAAACATCCCCCACCTTCCAGCGACCCAAGTACTAAGGCTTTGAAGGCAGCCCAAATACCCTCAGAAAAGTGCCCCTTGGAGAAATAAGCTTGATCATTATGCCATCATTAAGTTTCCCTTGACCACTGAGTCTGCTATGAAGAAGATTGAGGACAACACCCTAGTCTTCATTGTGGACATCAAGGCCAACAAGCATCACATCAAGCAGGCCATAAAGAGGCTGCATGACATCAATGTGGTCAAAGTCTACACACCTGATCCAGCCTGATGGAGAGAAGGCCTATGTCCTTCTTGCTCCAGACTACAATGCATTAGATGTTGCCAACAAAATTGGAATCATCTAACTTACTGTGTCCAGCTGTGTCCCATTACACCTACAGTAGAAAGTTTTCCAGGAAAAAAAAAGAAAAGACAAAAGTATATTTATACACACATACATGTGTGTATATATATATGTATGTATGTATATATACACACATATATATACATATATGTATACACATAAGTATATATAGTTTGTGTGTACATATAATATAAATATAAAAATTGTGCATGCTAATGCAAGTGACTTATATACATAAAAGTTAATATATTTATATAAGTCAGCAGTTCTCAACTTATGGGTCATGACCCCTTTGGGGATCGAACCACCCTTTCACAGAGGTCACAGGGGTCGCCTAAAACCATCGGAAAATACATATTTCCGATGGTCTTAGGAACCGAGACACCACTCCTCTCTCCATCTCCAGGCAGGCAGGTCCACCCACATGCAGATACACCCACATACAAATATTAAAGGGTGGCGGCATTAGGAAGGTTGAGAACCTCTTATATTATAAGAGAACCACTTAAATTATTAGTGTATATAAAATGTGTGTATATACACAGGTGTGTTATGTACATATGTGTGTATGCATATCACAGTTAAATAGGCATCTAAATTGCACAAGAGATAAAGAAAATGGGCCCTAGAGTAAGCCAGAAAGGTCTGAGTTCAAATTCAACCTTGGACACTTACTAGATGTCTAATTTTGGGCAAGTGACTTAATTGCTGTTTGCCTTAGTTTCCTCAACTATAAAATGGCACTGATAATAAGTGCTTACCTCCTAAGGTTATTGTGAGAATCAGAGGAGGAAATATTTGTGATGCATTTAGCACACAACCTAGCACATGGTAGGAGCCATATAAATTCTAGCTATTATTGTGATTCAGTAATTTACTTCAGACTTGTTTTCTAATTGCTTTTGAAGAAATTTAGTATTTTATTTTTCCCTAGGTACATGTAAAAACAATTATTAACATATGTTTTTAAAACTTTGAGTTCCAAATTCTCTCTCTTCCTCCCTCCCCAATTCCCCTCACTGAGAAGGGAAGCACTCATTCCCTATGGGAGCCAAGATGGTGGAGTAAGTATTAAATCTCTCTCACTCTCCCTTACTGACTTTGAAGAACCCAGAAAATACCATCCCAGGAAAAATCCACAAACAGTAGAACCAGCAGAAATATAGGGAGCAGCAGATTTTTAGCTTGTGAGTCTATGGGGATTAACAGGAGAAGGTCCATTGTGCTGTGACTGAAGGGAACCAGTACAGAATAAGAGGCATCCAGGCAAGCTAGTGGCAAGCCCCACTTCAGTAAGCCATCCCTAGGGTGATCAGGCAAGCAGACACCAATACCAAGACCTTCACATGCCTTCCCACAACCAGAGGAACTTGCAGAGACCAGAGCAGAGAACCACCACTTGCAGAGCAGACGAGTGTCCACCAACAGTTGAGTCTACCTGGGCTCTATCATAGCCCTGACCAGTGGCTAGACCACCTGCACCACCATACCACACCCCAAGAGCTTCAGTGTAACACAAGAAATGTAGTAAAACCCCACATGACATCCACACACACCAGCCACCACCACCAAGTAAGCTATAGTCATTGCAGCCTCCAGCTTCCAAAACCTGAGACCCCAGCACATAAAACCAATAACCAGGCCCCTAGACCCCAGCAAAAGAAGTGTGGATCAAGGCTCCTTGTGCCCCAGAAGCAGAATCAACTTTAAAAGCCAGGAAAAGGGCAAACACAATGAGTAAGAAGAAACATAAAAATCAAATATCATAGATTATTATTATGGGGACAGGGAAGATCAAAACACAAATTCAGAAGAGGAGAGCATTGTCTCTATACCCACATCTGAAGCCTCAAAGGAGAATGTGAATTGATGTCAGGGTCAAAAAGCCTTCTTGGAAGAGCTCAAGAAGGGTTTTAAAAGTCATATTAGAGAGGTAGAAGAAAAATTAAACAACTCCTATAAAAATACAACTTACAAAATGGAAAAAAATACACTGAAGAAAACAACTCCTTATAAAGCAGAATTGGCCGAATGGAAAAGGAGATACAAAAGCTAACTGAAGAAAACAATTTATTAAAAATTGGAATTGGGCAAGTGGAAACTATTGACTCTATGAGACATCAAGAATCAGTCAAACAAAATCAAAAGAATGAAAAATAGCAGGAAACATAAAATACCCCATTGGAAAAACAAATTACCTGGGAAATAGATCCAGGAGATATAACTTTAAAAAAAGTATTGGATTACCTAGAAGCCTGGACAAAAAAAGAAGAGCCTAGACGACATCTGTCAAGAAATCATCAAGGAAAATTGCCATGATATTCTAGAACCAGAAAGCATAATAGAAATTGAAAGAATCCTCTGATCACTTCCTGAAAGATTTTCCAAAAGGGAAACCCTGAGGAATATTATAGCCAAATATCAGAGTTCCCAGGTCAAGAAGAAATTATTGTAAGCAGCCAGAAAGAAACAATTCAAATATCATGGAGTCGCACTCAGGATGGCACAAGATTTAGCACTAAAGGATCCGATGAGAGATTTCACTTTGTCTTCTATTTTTTCCCCCATTCTTTTGAGTTTGTTTTATTTTTCTTGATTTTTCATAAAGTCAGTTTCCATTTGTTCAATTTTAATTTTTAAGGAATTATTTTCATCAGTGAGCTTTTGTGCCTCCTTTTCCATTTGGACAATTCTACTTTTTAAAGAGTTTTTTTTTTCTTTAGTGAATTTTTTCAATTTAGCCAATTTGCTTTTTAAGGCATTCTTCTCACTAGATTTTTGTACCTCTCTTACCATTTGGTCTAGTCAGGTTTTTAAGGTGTTATTTTCTTCAGTATTCTTTGTATCTCCTTTACAAAAATGTTGAAACATTTTTCATATTATTCTTGCATCACTCTCATTTCTCTTCCCAATTTTTCCTCTGCCTGGCTTACTTGATTTTCAAACTCCTTTTTGAGCTCTTCATGGCCTGAGAACAATTTATATTTTCCTTAGTCTTTTAATGTAGAAGCTTTGACTTTGGTTTCTTCTTTTTTGTATATGCTTTGATCTTCCTTGTCATTGCTGTACCTTTATATGGTTAGATTTTTTTCTGTTGTTTGCTCATTATCCTTAACTATTTCTTGACTTCTAACTCTGTTAAAGTAGAGCTCTGCTTCCAGGGTGGAGAGATTTAAGGGTTTTGTGCAGCCGTTTTCAGAGATACCTCAAGAGAATTATAAGTTTTCAGTCCTTTTAAAGTAGTATGTTTAAGGAGAGATGCTTACTCCTCTCCTGGCATGTGCCCTGGTCTGTGAGTGACCACAAGCACTTTTTTTCTGCCTCAGAGCCATGATGAGGGTACCTGCTCCTCTGCAATCACAAGTTCTGGTGTGCTAGTGCTCCTCCTTATCCTGTAACTGCCATGCAAGACTACAACCCATATTCAAGTATGGGCAAAGTAATAGAGTTCTGATTCAGTGCTAGCAAAGAGACCCCTGTAATCTTGTTCTGACCAGTTGTTCAACCTACTTATGGTCTGTGGACTGAGGGCTCTGGAAGGAGCCTCTGCCCCTACTGATTCATTGGTTCCCAAATCATATTCCTAGTTCAATGGAACTATGCTCCACTCTTAGACAGATGCAACAGACATTTCCTGCTGATCTTCTACATTGTCTTTGACTGGAAAATTATTTCACCCTGTCCTTTTGTGGCTTCTGCTGTTCCAGGAATTGTTTATGGCATTATTTAAAGATATTCGGAGGGGTTCTGGGGAGAGCTCAGGCAAGTCGCTGTCTTTTTTCCACCATCTTGGCTCTGCTGCACCCCTCCCCACTTTTGAAAACTAGTGATGATCTCGCACAAACATCCTTTTAGATTCCCCTCGTTGTTAGTTTCCCCATTCCATCCCATCACTACAGATTTATGATGCTTATAATTTGTCTTTACTTACGTTATATTTCCCTAATTGGTTAAACTCCTTGAGAGCAAGGACTGTTTAGCTTTTTTATTTATATGTCCAGTGGCTAGCACAGGACCTGGTCCAAAGTAAGCTCTCAATAAATTCCTGTTAATTGCTTGGCCAATCACATAGACCCCATGGTTGGTATTGGTGATGGCTCTACTCTCATATGTGGAGCAGCCATTCATTATTTTTTAGGTATTCAATTCCCTGGGTCTCCCTAGGCTATTTCAGTGAGCATAACACTTGCTCTACTAGGAGCCTTCCAAATCTGGAAAGTTTTCTAGTGCAGTTTTGGCATTGCAGTGTGAAATATCTGTTTTCTGAAGACAAGCCTAATTAAGGTCAGAGAATCTCATCACCAGGCTGATTATCAATAAGGAGCAGGTGGGACTGCATGCTAAGGTATGGACGGACTGTGGGCTGTGCTTGTAGAGAGAATACCTAAGCTAAAAAAAGCACATAGGATTAAAGAACTGAAACACTCCCTTAAAAACTCATCAAGAAGAGAAGCTTTGGATACTGGAATGCATAGAATCAGATTTAAAGCAGGAAAAGAACTTAAAGATCATCTAGCCCAGCAGTTCTCAACATGTGGGTCATGACCCTTTTGAGGGTCAAAACACCCTTTCACAGTGGTCACAGGGGTCGCCTAAGATCATCGGAAAAAACGTATTTCCAATGGTGTTAGGAACCAAGACACTGTTCCTCTATCTGTCTCCAGGCAGGTCCACCCCACATGCAGATATGCTCACATATGAGTATTAAAGGGGTGTGGCATTAGGAAGGTTGAGAACCACTGATCTAGTTCAATCTTTTCACTTTTTAGATAAGGAAACTAAGACCCAGAGATGGGGTAGGACTTGACCATTGTCATAGACTTTACAAATAGCAGATTCTGGATTCAAGCCCTAGTCCTCTGATTTCAAGTCTATTGCTTTCCTACTACAATTCACCACCCCTTATTCCTGCTGGTAGGGACCAAACTCTAGCCTAAGTCTCTACTTTAGCCCCAGACAAAACTATACAAATGAAGAGGCAGATGCTGATAGATGAGGAGGTGAAGATGCCTTCCAGTATATTAAGACACCTTTTCCTCCAAGGTTTCATCTTTCTCCTGGAACTTTAGCCCATCATCTATAATTGCCTGCTTGACATCTCCTGGGTTATCTTATAAGTATCTCAAGCTCAACACATTCAAAACAAGACACCTACTTTTAACATATTTAGATCCATCTCTTTTGCTCTCATAATTCTAATTTCTATTTTAAACTATTCAGGAACAGTATGTTATATGGTTCCTATATTCTCCTCAAATACCAGAGGGTCTTCTATCTCATTAAATGTTCAATCATTTTTCTTTATTTTGCAGTTTTTTCATAGATTTCTAAAATTATTTACTGGATCTGGAGGCAATATTGACTTCTTTTGATGCTGTTTTTCCTATAGATTTATCTATTTATGTTCAAGGCCTTTGAAATTTCTTCTTCCTGATATTTTTGGCACTTGCTGGCACATTCCCCACCTCCTCCTTATTTTCCTTATCATTCACCTCCAGACTCCTTCCCCTCTGATTGAGATTTCCTTAGTTGCTTGATCTCAAATCATATCCGTCTCCTCCCATCCTGGACAATTCATGGTTCACCAAACTGAATTTCTGCTCTTAACTAACTTTTGTGTGATCAGAAGGAGCCCCGGCTGGGTACTGTGCTCTTTTTCTCGGGCTTGGTGGAGTGCTTCACAGCCCCCCACATGTATGGTGTCCTGTCCTGGTGACTATACCTCTCCTTCTCTTCCTCAATTCTCTGGCCTAACACCAGCAACTTGGACTCTGTTTTCCTTGACACTGGCCAATCAGAACTTTGTAGCACTGGTACTTCCATATTACAGTTCTGTCGTAGATTTTTATTTTTATTTGTTTGTTTGTTTGCTTATCTATCTATCTATCTATCTATCTATCTATCCATTATTTTTTTCCTCTGAGAGATTCTGGCCAAGCTCACTATAAAGGCCCAAGAATACTTCCATGTCCTGGAACCAGGGTCTCCATGGCACTGAAAAGAGCGGGAGGGGACTGGGATTTAGGAACAGGTTTTGACATAAACTTGTGTCATATCCTTAGTTCTACTAATATAGCCTAGCTGTTGATAGCAGGGGAGGCAGGGGAAATGTGCTGAATGAATTCAGGGTCAGTGAGATATCAGTGCCTGGATTTTTTTTTTAGCCTCCTTTTGCATTCTGGGTGTCCTAGACCATGGAGACAGTGGAAGTCATTTTATCTTTGGCACATAATTTCTGTTTGGGAGAGATTTGAGATGTAATGGAGATCATAGAAAATGTCTAGTTCACCATCTGGTTGCTCATGTGAAATATTTCCCTTAATATTTCTAAGTCTCTCTAGGCACCCACCATTCTTCCAGTCACTAAGTCTTCCCAACCTAAGAGGTCAATTTCAACTCTTCACTCTTCTTTACCCCCCATCACTCCCCACCATTCAATCTATTGCCAAGACTTGTCAGTGCCACGTCTTTAACATTGCTCTCATCTATCCCTTTCTCTCTACTTAGACTGTTGAACCCAAACCCAAATTCCAGGCCACCTGACTTGTGGCCCACCATTAAGCCCCTCTTGTATTTCTGTCTTTGTCCCTGTTTTATTTTAGCTTGAAACTGCTTAAGGCATGTCTGGGCATATTGCTCTAGTCATTCCCTGACTCTGTCTCCTGTAATCAGTATTTCATAGTTTCTCCTTGAATAATTATAGTGTACCAGGTTCATTATGGTGCAATCTTATTTAAGTACCATCCTGTCCTGCCCTGCTGATCAATTGAGGCTTCCAACCCCTTTGCCCTGAACATGACCCTGGCCTGTTCTGGAAATTCGAGCCCCCTCTCACTACAACCTGGGGAATTCCAGTTCCCCTCATCCCATGCCCCTTCACCCTGTGCCCTCCACCCAGTTAGCAGCTGCACCCTTTGTACCCTTGCACCATACTCCCCTGAGTCATATAGATTTAACCAATAGTTGATCTTTGCTTCTGTACATCATAGCTTCTGCTACCTCCCCTCCCTAGTATAATTTTGTGGGTTTTAGCCTACATAACTAAGATCTGAAAATCCGAAAATCACTACTCATTTGAGTGCTGATTACTCGGGTAGTCACATGCTTAATCAATAAATCCACATCTAAATTTATCATGAATCCAGGTCTCAGCTTGCTCTTACTTCTCTACACAACAAGACCACAGTCATTATAGTTTGGGCCAGTATCAGTTCTCACATGGACAAGGATAGGAGTATAAGAGACTCCTAGTTAGGTGTCTTGGTTCCCATCTCTGCATTTGATAATCTATCCTTCATACCAATATTCCTCAAGGACTGGTCTGACTATGTCACCTCTCTCTTTCCTTTAGGTTAAAGAATAAACTTCTCTGTCATTTTTGTAGCCTTTATAACCTGAATCCATACCATTAAGCTCTGATTTTCATTATCTGGACACAGCCTTTCCTCTACCCCTACCCCTGATATATTCTATATTTTCACCTAATCTATCCTGCTTGCTCGCCTGACCTTCCATTTTCTGCCTCTGTACCATTGCTTTTTGCCATTGACTCTGCTTCTTGGAAACCCTAGTCCCTTTCAGGATTTAGCTCAGATGCCACTTTCTTCAAAAGACATTTCATGATTCCACTAGATGTTAATATCTCTCCCATCACTATTTTTTGTACGTATCCTTTACTTGCCTGTGAACATATTGTCTCCCCCAGTAAAAATGCTATCTTTGAAGGAAGGGATTATCTCATTTTTGTCTACATTCCCAAAACCTATGACAATGACTGGTATATAGCAGTTACTTACTAAAGGTTTACTGATTGATTGGTTAATTACAAGACTCAGAGATGATTGCACAGCTTCAGATCTGCTCAGGAGATGATAAAGGTTCCTTGGAAAATGAGAAGGAAGGGACAGCACAGTGAATAGAGTTTTGACCCTGGAGTCAGGAGCACCTGAGTTCAAATCTAGCCTCAGACACATGACACTAGCTGTATGACTTTGGGTAAGCCAATTTCCTTGCCTTGCCTCCCCCACCCCTTAAAAAGAAAGGAAATAAGAAGAATCTCTTTTCCCCTCAATAGGCATGGACCTGCCCTATTTGGGTCCTTTAAGGACCCTAATCCTACTCTGAGGGGAGATCCTGAGGGAAGACTTCAAGATGTCCAGAAAAACAGGCTCTGTTTTGCAGGAGAAACTTGTCAAAGCAACAAATGCCTTTCAATTTTTTTAATACTACCAACCCTACTTAAACTGTCCCTGTCTGGCACACAGTAGGTGTTTAATATTGGCTGGCTTCCTAACTAATGGCTCTTTGATGTTAAGAATTATGAGCACTGTGCAGAAAGTATAAGTATACTTTAGACAGCAGTACATTCTGAGCTGGGACTCTTCTAGCCAGCTAGTCAATAAATATTTATTAATTAGCTACTATGTGCCAGGCACTGTGTTAAGCCCTGAAGACACAAAGACAGAAAAAAAGACAGTCTCTGCTCTCCACTAACTCACAGTCTAATGGAGACAACATATAAATAACTATGTACAAATAAAATCTATAGAGGTTAAGTTGTAGAATGAGTATTTCAAAGGCTTCGTATATAGAAGGTCGGACATTAGCTAAGCATTGAAAGAGCCTGGGAAGCCAAGAGGTGAATGAAAATGAGGAGGGAGAGCATTCCAGGAATGGGGACAGCCAGAAAAGATGCCTGGAGTTCAGAAATGTACTTTTATGTACTTTGTACAAAAAACTGCAAGAAAACTAGTGACACTGGAATTTAGAGAATATTAGATGATATAAGGCATAAAAAAACTGGATAGTTGGTAATAGATTATGAAGGACTTTAAATACCAAACAGAGGATTTTGTATTTGATCCTGGAGGTAATAAGGAGCCACTGGAGATTACTGAATAGTCAGGGTGACTCAGTCAGATGTGTACTTTAGGAAGATCACTTTGGCAATTGAGTGGAGAAGGAGCTCAAGTGGGAAGAGACTTAGGCCAGGGCTTATTAAGCTGAGGGCTATGGATAAATTTTAGGGGATATGTGAACTCTAACTGAAATTTAGTGTTTCCTTCAAGTATTTTTTTAAAAAATTATTCTGAGAACTCTTCCTATCTACCTATCTTCACCAGAATGCCAAAGGGGGCCACATTATGAAGAAAGTGATATAGACCCAACAGTTGAACCCCTTCTTTTTTCAGAGAAAGAGATGGAGGATGAGAGGGAGAAAGCGACACGCCCACAGACACAAAGAAAGTTACTGTCATATCTGCTATCACCAGCAGAGATAAATCAAGGTAGAAAATAACTGGAAAGAGAATGGATTGATGAGGGAAGGGCTGAAAACATGTAGCAGACAAATTTAATATGATGACGATTTTGTACCATAATGTAACTATGAAGAATTTTAAAAAACACTGAAGGAATTCAGAACTGTTATTAATGCAGTGATGAATAACATCTCCAAAGGCCTAATTGTGAAGCAGGTCACCCTGTTCCTCTCCACTTTTGGCAGACAGGTGGTGGACTCTGTGAAGTGAGGCATCCTTCATCATACATGGTCAATGTAAAAATTTGCTTAATTGTAGTTCTTTGTTATAAGGGAGGATTCTGTTTGGGAAGGGGTAAGAAAGTGATAACAACCAGAAAAAGAATATCAATCAATAAACATATATTAATAAAACATTCAAAGCAAAGAACAGAAAGCTCCTGTTCTAGAATGAATCTTCATACTTCTTGTGGCCCATCTCATAATCCAATTTCCATTCAATGCCTATTTTTTTGTGCTTTCTTTGAACCCAGAATCCTGACTTGTGCCTTGTGACATGGATTCCAGTTACCCAATGTGTTTTCCCTAACTCAGAGTGTACTTCTGTGTATCAAACCCTATCCTAAATACTCTGATTGTATTTCTGCCTGGCTTGGAACTTGGAGCAATGACCTCAGTCCACTTGTGTGAGCTTCATTTCTTACCTTGTCCTCCTTGACATGAAACACTGGACTTGGACTTCAACTTTACTCTCAGAACTCATAGTAATTGCCTATCCATCCATCCATCCATCCGTCCGTCCGTCCGTCCATCATCTAACTATCTATCTATCTATCTATCTATCTATCTATCTATCCATCCATCTATCTATCTATCTATCTATCTATCTATCTATCTATCTATCTATCTATCTATCTATCTATCCATCTGTCTATCCATCTATCCGTCCATCTATCTAATCCATCTTTTTACTTCTTTTCTTTTTCATTTCATTTCATTTCTTTATATCTATCTTTATTTTTCTTTCTTTCAAACTTCTTTCTATCTATCCAACCATTTATCTACCTATTTATCTTTTCATCTTTCTTTATATCTATCCATCTTTATTTTTCTTCATTTTACTTTCATGTATCTATCTATCTATCTGTCTATCTTTCTATCTCTCTTTCTGTGCAGTTTTTCTTACAGTATTGAACCTGTAGTCAGGACACCTGGGTGCATATTGCACCTCAGGCATTAATTACTTATGTGACTTTGGAAAAGCCCTTTAACTTTTCTGAAACTTATTTTCTTCATCTATAAAATGAGGGGATAAGACTCAGTGACTCGTAAGGTCCCTACTAACAATATGTCTATGATTTGCATTATATACCTGATATTAGACTTCACTCTCCACCCCCACCCCCTTTCTAATGCCTAATATGCCCTGGTGGTTTTTTTCAGTCATTTCAGTTATGTCTAAGTTTTTGTGACTACATTTGGGATTTTCTTAACAAAGATACAAAGGACAAGGCTTGCTGTTTTCTTCTCCATCTTATTTTACAGATAGGAAACAGGAAAATGGGGCTAGCTGACTTGCCCAGGGTCAAACAGCTACTAAGTGTCTGAGGCCAGAACTGAAATATTGAAGAGAATTTTTCCTGACTCCAAGCCGGGCACTCTCTCCACTGCCCCATTTATCTGTCCAAATATGCACTAGCTAGGTTCTTATTCTTGAATTACAGACATTTAGTGATCAATATGGATAAATATGGACATTTAATAGTCAACATAAGTCACTACAATGGTCCTCTTTTTTTCTAAACTGATTCAAATTATGAGCCTTTAAAAAAATTACTTGTGTATGTTTATACTTTACTTTCTTAGCACCTTGTTAAGGTCTTTATATCCTCTTAACAGCTTCTGCTACCTTGACAACCACCTTAAACTTCTCTTTCTTGGTCTTAATAGCAAATATAGAACCAAAACCTACTCCTTTTTTCTTTTCAGATGAACATATTTACTTCACCAATTTACTTATGTTCCAAATACTTTATCTATTTTTTTGTTTTTGTTTTTTTGTTTTTTTGGATTTTTTTGGAGGGCAGTTGGGGTTAAGTGACTTGCCCAAGGTCACATGGCTAGTTTTTTTTTTGTGTTAAGTGTCTGAGGCCGCATTTGAACTCAAGTACTCCTGACTCCAGGGCTGGTGCTCTATTTACTGCGCCACCTAGCCGCCCCTTTATCTATTTATTTGACATATAAATTGCTTAGAGGCAGCAGGGTTAGCTGGTCTCGAATCTAGTAATATCTAGGCTCAAATCCTGCTTCTAACACATACAAGTCGTATGACCCAGGATAAGTCACTTAACCTCTTAATGCTCTAGCCAGTTCTTTAAGACTTAACATTTCAGAGGAGGTACCAACCTGCATTGGTAGAGGGTATTTCCTTACCTGGGAGTTCTCTCTTCCCCTAAAATCACAGGTTCTGTCCCTATCCTTAAAAAATTGTTTGCTTACTTTTTCTAACCAACTTCTTTGTCTTTGGATACATCTCTTCAGCTTCTTCCTTCTTAATCATCTTTGATCCTCTTGCTCCTTTTTTGACCTTCTATCACAGAAACTAGAAGTATAATCCAGGCATGGAGTGCTCTCCTTAACATTGTCCTCAGTTTCTCTTGTTATTCCTCAAATTTCTCCTCCCCAGAATCATCCTCTCTCCTCCTTCACAAATTCAATCCCCTCCAAATGACCTTTCCAAGTTCCTTCTCCATATTTATCTCAAAACCTATCTTCTCTTGATCCTTCCTGCACAATCTTTTTGTATAGAATCATAAGCAGAACTACCTGCTTCCCCAACTGTTTCAAGTTCACACGGTGTTGTAGGAAGAGGCCCTGACTTGGAGTCAAGTACATCTGGTCTCTAGTCCCAGCTCTGACATTTATTGACGCTGCGCCTTTCTGACATTCAGGTTTTTAATCTACAAAATGGGAATAATTGACTACCTCACGAGATTGTTGTAAGATTGTTGGAAACCTTAAAGCACTATGAAAAAAAATTATTACTTCTTATAACTCAGGGCCCAAGCCTTATATAAAGTAAGAATCTTCTTATAAATGAAGAGGCTCATTACTCCATGATCTGCCCTCTTTTCAAGTGCAGACTAGAGCATGGAACAATTGCTTTCTCTGCCAAATTTTCCATTACTTCAGTCCTGGTATTTGCATAAAACTTTAATCACTGGTGGAGAAAATGGTTATTTCATGTTCTGTAACTATTGGTCTCTCTTGAATTCCAAGGCTGGAGCCTCAGAATAATAATTATTATATAATATATTGTAATAATGATTATATGATACATTACAATTATTATTATGCACTGTATTATAACAATTATCACATAATGTATTATAATAATTATTATATAATAAATTATTATATAATATATTAAAATAAATAATAATTTTATCTTCATGATTATTAAGAGGCAAGATGGTATGGTATAGTGGATTAAGAGTGACCTCAAAAGTTGAAAGACCTGGGATTAAATCCTGCCTCTGGCAAATACCAGTGGTTTAATTTTGAGTAAGTTAGCTTTCAGTGCTCTAGATAACTTTCTAAAGCTATAAATTGCAAGGAAGTTGATGCCTGCATTAATAGAGGGAGTTTCCTCATGTGAGAGTTCACTTTAACAAAGGAAATCAAAGGTCCAATACCTATTATAAGTATTATTGAAATGTTGAGTCACATTTCATATAACATATAATAGTAATGTAGTCTAAAGTACATACAGAAGAAAAAGGTTATAGTTATGTGGTCCTGAACAACTTAATTTGTTCTTTCAAGGTTTCCACAACTCAAGGTTTCATTTGAATGGGGATAATAAAGTAGATGAAGAAAATTCACTTCATTTTTGCTTCAGTGCTTACCCATTTGCTCAGACAAATTGAATTGAATTCTCTCTGGTCTCTTGGGGACACTGGGGGGGGGGGAATGGTGGAATTATTTCTCTGTCCATCTTTAGTTTCCAGGTTGAAACTGAAGGTACACATGAGATGCATTGGAACAAACATTACTTTGAGAGTCAAGAGAAAGGGATTCTAGTCCCAACTCTGCTCCAAATGAATTATGTGATTTTGGTCAAATCACATCTTATCTCTGGGCTACAGTTTCTTTATCTCAGACTAAATGATTTCAAGTGTTTAGTTTTAAAACTTTTGTAACAATGCTGTCCTTACCATTACCAACTGCTAACTTGGAAGTCTCCCAAGCAGCCAGATCCTCTCTGTCTCTTTCTGTCTCTGTCTCCATGTCTCTGTCTCTGTCTCTCTGTCTCACTCTCTCTTTGTCTCTCTCTTACCTCCCCGTGGGTGTGGGTCTGCATGTGTGTTTCTGTCTCTCTGTGTGTCTCTTTGTCTCTCTCTGTCTCTTTCTCTGTGTCTCTGTCTCTCTCACTGTCTCTAGAAACATAGAGAAGAGAGACAGATAGGAGGGAAAGATATGGTATCTTAGGTGAACATTCAAGATTAATTTGGGGGGAACCCAACCATATAAAATGGACAAATATGATCACTAGAAATAGAATGGTGCAGAATTATACACTACATTAAAGAAAAAAGAATATATTTATGATGGAGATTGTAAATTAGATCAAGCTGACATAGAAGGTTTCCTGGAGAAATTGAACTTAAGTCCATTATTTAAAGAAATGAAGAACAAAACTGGGGGCATGCACAATTGTGACAGGTGAGTTTATATACTTTCTGAGTGGTTCTGTATTGTGCTTTTGAGGTGACAGAAACCCAGTCTTCACCTGTTTGCATTTCCTTGTCTTTTTCTTAGTCAAGGAAAGTGAATATAGATAATCATTATATACATATGAGAGAACACACAAAAGTTCCCTGTTTGTTTGAGATCAAGTACAGGATTAAAACAATGACCAATGAACTAACTCCAGAGGCACCAAAAAGGTCAATAATAACTTGAGAATAGTGATAATAGTTTCTTCTGGAGAAATGAAGTATCTGGACATGAATATGCCAAGGTTAGACGATAGAGTTTGGCTAAGAGATAACCAGAGAGCTGTAGTTAAAGAGACAAGTTTAGAATTAGAAGGACAAGTGTAGAAGTTAAGGGAGAGCCAGTCAATTTTTTCCTGGAAGTTTTCTTTTCTTTTCAGGAAGGTTCAATTTATAATACCTGTATATTATATAATGTATTGGTGTGTGCATAAAATACATTACACACACATAAACACACATACATGTATCAGTTACTATTACTCTCGAATCTGACTTTATCAGAGTCTGTGGAACTTGAACACTTAATAGTTGAGAGATTCTAACAGAGAGATGAAATCAAATTAAACTGTTAACAATAGTTAATATGGAGACAAGGATGGGGCCTACAGAAAACTGAAGAAGAAAAGCTTGTCTTCCAAGTCACCATATTGGCCTTTATTTGAACTTTCACCTATTCTATGGCACCTCTATAGCCTTTGCTCTCTCCCTTAACCAGGCCTGCTCCCAGGAAAGAATCTGAAACGAACTGCCAATGAGTTTTAGTCAGTATGTATACTTTCCCAGAGGCATTTGTAGTTTAAACCTAATTTCTCATTTTTAGGTAGAGGATTTTGCTCTCTGGCAAAGGAATTTTAAGGATAAGTAGGAAGGGACGTATGTAGGCACAAGGAACTTTCCTGGGAGTCCTTAAATCCTACCACTTTGGTTGATGTCTACTTCACCTTTGGGTAAAACCAGCCATAAGTATGGATCATTCAGGGAAATATATTCCCTCTGGTCTTATGCTCAGCAACAACCCTGACTCCAATGCCACTTTAATTTGCTGGTTATATAATGCACAGTCTCACTGGGTGGCAGTTCTTCCTTATTGGAGAAGTTCCATATTAATAATCTATTATTCATACTGTCTTTGGTCTCTCGCTACTGGCACAGTCAGTAAGAAAAAATTTTAAAGCATAGAAAAGTTGGAGGAGGCTTAAGAACAACTCTCCCTCCTTCTAGCCCAAGCAAAACCTGAGAGTCAATACTTTTTAAAAAGCCTTTGAGATACCCCTCTTCAGAAGAGTCATTGACTGGCAGAACCAGGTCAAGACCTGGCTGGTTGTCCTTGTTGCTTCCCCTCATAGCCATGGCCAAAAGAGAAAAATGGAATAAATAGAAGGGGAAGAGCTCCTGGGAAATGCAAAGGGATATAATTATTGAATTTGATAGTCAATTTAATTCAATTCAACAAAGTGCCGGGCACATATTAGGTGCTTAAATAAATGCTTATTTATGGACTGCTGTCCAGTGCCATGTTGGGGGGAGCTAATACATTGAATGATAGAATTGGAATCCAAAAAAGACCTTGACAGGCTACAAAATTGAGCTGAATCTATCAAGATGTAATTTGATATGACTAAAGATAATGCTTCATACTTGCTCAAGAAACTAACTTTGCAAATACAAGATGGGAAAAACATGGCTAGACAGTAGCAGTTTATCTGGAAATTTTAGTGGGCTGCAAACTCATCATGAGTCAACACCATGATGCAGAAACCAAAAAAATTGTATTTCAAAACTTAGGCTACATTTAAAAAGGTAGAGTTCCCAAGAGTGAAACAAGTTATAGAATCATATGTTTAGATCTAAAAGTGAAATTAGATGTCATATAAAGGATCTCTCCCCATTTTACTGATAAGGAAACTGACGCCTTGAGAGGTTAAAGGTTGTGACCACACAGCAAGGAAATGTCTGAGGCAGGATTTGAACTCATGTCTTCTTGATTCCAAGTCTAGTGCTCTATCTACTAAGCTGCCTAGGAATAATTAACTTGTAGTTAGAGCATACCTGAAGCATTTCATTCAGTTCTGGGAACCACATTTTAGAAACTATATTGATAAACTGGAGAGCATCCAGAGGACAACCAGAATGGCAAGGGGCTATATGATGATTGCTTGAAGGAGATGGAGATGTTTAACCCAGGTTATAGAAGGTTCAGGAAAGTCATGATAACTCTCTTCAATAGTCATCAAGTGTATAAGGGGTCAGACTTGCTCTGTTCAGACACAACAAGGGTATTTTTTTCTGTTTGTTTGTTTTTCTGTAGAACAGAAATCAGAGGACAGGACCAGGAACCTACAGATGTTATATAGAAGCAAATTTGGGATTGATATGAGGAAAATCTTCCCAGCAACTAAACTGTCTCTTATTGAAAATGACTGCCTTAGAAGAGAGTGGCTACCATATTAGGGGTTTTAAAATAAAACAAGGAAAGTCACTCGCAGGCATGTTGTACTAGGACCATTGTTATTATAATTTTTTTTAGAATGGGTCAGACAAAATGCCTGCTGAGGTCCCTTCTGTAATGGTAACAGGAATTTGAAACAGGAAAGGTCTGGGTACATCTCTGCCCCTTAATAAGCCTAAGGGAATTTGAAGACCTTCCCTGCTTCTAAGATTTTCCCTGCCCCATAATAGGCTAAATGTAATCAAGTGGAACCTGTGGTGGGAGGAGTTTGCTGAAGCATGGAGCAGAACCCACAGGAAGCTGGAAGTCAGAGCAGTTAGAGCTGGAGGGAGGAGAGATCCCACCCAGGGAGACAGCTAGGCTTGTGAGTATTGGTTTGTGGGAAGGCTAAAGCATGGTATGGCTCCATGATGTGTTATGGTGTATTAACTTTTTCGCTACTATGATGGATCTACCTTTCTAATGTTGGGATTTGGCTTTCTGGTGTCTGAATAGATGTTTTGCTTTTGTCTTCTATATGAAGAGTCTGTTATATTTTGTTCTTGACAACTGTACTGGCAAATTTACAGTTGCTGTTGGCACTGTGAATATTATGTTGGAACTACACTTTCCAAATCCAAAATTTTGTGATTATGTGAAAATTGTTTTTGCCTTTCAAGTCAACCCTTCCTCTCTTCCTCACATAAAAAACCTGATCCTGGGCACTACATAGAAAACAGGAAGACACTGAGAAAGTTGGAATAACCTGTGAACCCTCTGAGGACAAATGGTCCAGCTCAATCTTAGACACACAAATCACACCATAATTCATACCTGCACCCAGTCTCATCTCTGGGAATATCTGGAATCAGATTTCTTCTAGGTTTTGGGATCTTAACATTTTTTGCATATGTTGTGGACACATTTTGTAATCTGGTGAAACTTCTGAGAGCCTTTGCAAGAATAGGTTTGTTACGTACATTCATAATTAAAGGAAATGCAAATTTTCAGTAAAAAGTTAGGGAAAATATAGATTTTTTTTCCCATCCAAATGTATGGGTGCCCTGGAAAGGATCTGGGAGTCCCCAGTTAAGAACCTCTGTTCTAGTACATGGAAAGCAGCTCCCATGCTAGCAAACCAAGTAACTACTGAGAATTCTGAACATAAACACAGGATCATAGATTTAGAGCTGGAAGGGAATCTCGTTCAGCCTCCTAATTCAAAACAAAGAGTAAAATGAGGCCCAGAAAGTCCTGGTGACTGGCTCAGGGTACTACAAGTACCAAGCAGACCCAGGATTCAAACCTATGCCCTCTGACTCCAAATCCAGAGTTCTTCTGTTGTGCCACATGACCTCCCATATTGATTTTTAAAAATAAGATAATAAATGGGTCATTTGCCAGAATCTAGTAGCATGGAATTTCTAATATAATGGGAAAGACATAAGTGTTATCAGAGAAAGCTCTGAATATATACATATGAGTATACACATATACACACAAGATATACAATGTACATGCATGCATGCATGAGCATACATGCACATGAATTTCATGTGTGTATATGCAGCATATGCATGCATGTGTATGTGTGCACATGTATATGCATGTATATTTGTATGCATACATACACATGCACATACACATACATATATCTATAAGGAGTGTGTGTGTTATGTATGTGTATATATATATGTGCCTATGTGTACAGGCATATAAACCACACATACATAATGTACTTACACATATATGTATAGTTATACATAGTTATATATAGTTATTACAAGAAGGTTTGGGTACATCAATTAATGCAAAAATTGTCATAATTTTGTTTTGTAATGTTTTTCATCTGTCTGGGCTTGATCAGAGAGGGGGTACACCTTGGGGAGCCAAGCAAACTGGAGCAGATACATAGTAAATGCCTCTTGCTTCGGTACTGATAATTCAGTTCAATCTCTGCTCCTCAGGCAGGTTTTCCTACTTGCTTCAGCATGTTGGACCACAGATCTCTAAAGAAATGTTGGTTATCTTGGCTTGTACTTTCTAGATCTTAATTCAGACCCAATTTCTTGTCCTTACCCACTAGGTTTTGTGGAACATTAGGCCATTAGACCCTGATGCTCTTTAGAACTCATTTCTATAAACCTATTTTTTCTTGGATCACCTGTAGTCATTAGCTGGCGATGAATGAGAGAGCTCATTTATATTAGCAAATAATTCAAAAGCATTTTATATTTGGATACTTGAAATGTAAATAAAACAATGATTCTCCAATATTTTTATACCATACAATGAATTAAATGACATGTCTCCAAACCCTTTTTTTTTTTTTACTTTCCTAGTCACAGTTACTTCAGACTTATAGTTCTTGATCCTATATATACAAGCTGGACTGTGCAGAGAATGCCAACAAACCATTTAACTATGGATTCAGGGATGGATAAGCCACAAATCCAAAAAGAAAGCAATTGACTTAATTTGAGCATTTTGAAAAGCTTTAGGAAGGATAGATAATCAAGCTTTTCTATACATTTCTCCCACCATTTAGCAGTAAATGCTCTCTAAAATGGGTGATTTTTGTGATAAACCACTGATCACATCAGACAAAAAAAGATAGCCCATATAATAAAACATTTATTCTAGTGATATTCATTGAGGGATATTTTTACAGCCATCTGAAGCCTCTGAAAAATGAATGATTGAGTGGACATGGATACCGAAGGTTTTCTCCTAGACATTTCTAGAAAGCACATGCATCACTTAGGTTCTATAGATCTATAGATGAAGTTCTATAGATCAAGTCTCACATCAAAAAATTTGTATTGTGTGGTTCCATTGTACCCAGATCAATCTGTGACTTATAACAGCACAAAAATGAAATGTCCGCTCTCTGAGATAAATCAATGATATTTCAGTAGTTTTCTTCTTCCTCCTCTTCCTCCTCTTTGATGATAATGATGATGATGATGATGATGCCAAAATCTTGAACACAAAAGGTAAATAATATTGTATTTAATTGTTGAAGATAGTCATAATCATAATTATTTATTTCATATGTTCAAGTATTAACATTTCAAAACACTGTGGTCACACTGCAATCAAGCATTGTATCATATCATAAAAATCTCATATTTATGAAGTGATTTAATGTTTCCAAAGCACTTTCTGCACAAAAGTTCTGCATTATACATTGTAAATATACTCCAAACTGGGTCTAAGAAAGATTAAGGGGCTTGCTCAATGTCACACAGTTAGTGAGTATATGAGGCAGAATTGGAATTGAGGCCTCCCTGACTCCATAGCCAACATTCTTTCAGTGACTCACCTAACTGCCTATAAATGCCTCTATGCAGAAGGCACTTGTCAATAATTTTCACTGAGTTGAAAATCAAATGGGTTTTAGAGTGATAAGCACTGGAGTGGGCATTAGGGGCCTTGAATTTGAGTCCCCTGTTCTCTCCATGCTGTGTCATCAGGTCAAGTTAAAAAGCACAAATTAAATATTTTCTATGTGCCAAGCACTGTGCTAAAGGCAAGGGATATTTTTTTAAAGGTGAAAACAGTCCCTGTCCCAAGAGATCTTGGACAAGCCACTTCTCTCTGAACATCAGTTATAAAATGGAGTAATTGAGCCAGGTGATCTCTGAAGTCCCTTCCAACCCTGGCATCCTATGTTCTCTGAATTTAATTTCCCCGGAACTCCTGGGATGCTTCCAGCTACACAGCTTGGAGGGTGGGTCCTTGCCAGACTTCCAAACAGGCTTCAGTCTTACTCAGACTAACTATGTTCCCTGTCCCTCAGTAGGCACAAGCAGGAGGAGGTGGAGGTGGGGATGGAAGATTGGGCAGAATCCTTAGGAAAGGAAAAAAATAAACAGAAGTCCCAAGATGTTTCTAGCAGGCATTGTGTTTTCCTCCCCTGATTATTTTGGAGGCCAAATCAGAGCCAAGCAAAGCTGCCAGGCCGGCATCAAACCCAGAGTGAGATGAAAGGCCCTTTTGTGGTGTATAATTCAGAGCAGCAAACTCGTGCAGAACGTGTGATTAGAATAAATGTCGGTTTCTACGGTGAGCAGGAGAATGCCGGACAACAAGGCTAGGATCCTGATCATGGTAGCTTCCCTTTACAGAGGGTCTATTCTCTTCCCCTTCTCTATTCCTCATGTACCACTCTTGCTTCAAGTCTGTTTGGCAACCCACCCATCCCATTTCCCTTATTCCAGTCATTTCAGATTGGCAAATCACTCATCCTTTTTTCACCTCACCACACCTCAAGAAGGGAAACTGAGACCATAGGATTATAAATTTAAAGCTAGAAGGAACTTCAAGATTCCACTAGCTCAACCCCTTTTTACAGAGGAGGAAACTGAGACCCAGAGAGGAAAAAGACTAGTTTAAGATCACATAGGCAGTGATAGAATCAAGATTTGAATTTGAGTCCCCTGATACTTTTTACATTGTAACTCCCAGCACAAAGGAACCTAAGAGGCAATGTAGTACAATAGGATAACTACTGGACTTGATGTCAGATCCTAGCTCTGTCACTTAATACTTGTATGGTTTCTTAAGTCTTCAGTTTCTTCATTTGTAAAAATAGAAGTCCCTTCCAGCTCTAACTCCTATGCCTTTTCTTTCCTCAAATAAAGAATTCATCTCAATTAGAAATAGAATGGATGCTCATCAATTGGGGAATGACTAAGCATGGTATATGAATGTGATGTAATACTATTGTGTTATAACAAATGATGAAGGAGATGGTTTTAGAAAAACCTGGGAAGACTTACCTGAACTGATGCAAAGTCAGATGAGCAGAACCAAGGGAACAATTTGCACAGTAACAACATTTTAAAGATTATCACCTCTGAAGGACTTAGTAATACTGATTAATACAATAACCCAACATAATTCCAAAGAACTCATGATGTAGAGTGCTATCCACCTCCAGATAGAGAACTGATAGGCTCAAAGTTTAGATTGAAGCCTATGCCCTTTCCTCTTCTCTCCTCTTGACCTCCCCTCCCCTTCCCTTCCCTATCCCTTCCCTTTCCTTCCCTTCCCTTCCCTTCCCTTCCCTTCCCTCCTTATCTTCTTCCCTTCCCTTCCCTTCCCTTCCTCCCACCTGAGAAAGTGAAGGAATGTGTCCCAAACCCCCTTAACTGATAGTAATAAGGACCAAGAAGAAAACTCAGGTCTCATGACTTCAGCACACCACAGTCTTCCCTCTATTAATTAAAATGTTAGATTAAAGGCATGGGGAGGGACCATAATAACACACAATATTGGAACACAAAACATGGAATGACAGAGCTGGAATAGACTAGAAGCAATTTAATCTGCTCCTCTTCTTTGACAGATGAAGAAGGGCCAGTGAAGTGAAGTGAGTTATTCCCTTGGTGATATATTTCATTATGAAGAAAATTCCACCATCTTTGCCTTTGAACGTGAGTGATATCTCTGAATTTAGACCCTTACTTTCTACAAGTTTATGGTATGGGGACCAATATATTATTTACTATAGTTAATTATTATGAATGAATTGGTAAAGGAAATAACAAATGCATCCAATATCTGACTCTGGCTCTGAATCCTAGCTCAAACAATAGGCTGAAAGACAGACGCAAGGGAATTGAGGAAAAGCTATAGATTGACCTGGGTGAGGAGCTGGAATAGGAGGCCTGGTAACAAGCTCTGTTTCTTCTGTGATCAGTTAAGCTCAGAGGAAGTCAACTGAGATCAACTGAGACTGCCATGTTCAGTCATTCAGCCATGCCTGCCCCTTTGTAAACCCATGGACTATAGTACTCCAGGTAATTCCATCCTCCACTATCTCTCAAAGTCTTCCTAATTTCATGTTCTTCATTTCCACAGAATTCCAGACCTGGAGTCAGAAAGACTCATCTTCCCAAGTTCAAATCTGGCCTCAGACACTTACTAGCTGTGTGACCCTGAGTAAGTCATTTAACCGTGTTTGCCTCAGTTTCCTCATCTGTCAAATGAGCTGGAGAAAGAAATGACAAACCACTCCAATATCTTTTCCAAGAAAACCCTACAGATAGTATTGGCATACTATGGTACATGGGGGTCATGAACAGTTGGAAATGTCTGAACAACAACAATGCTTAATAGCTGTTGCACTAAGGAAAGAGAAATGAAGCAAGGAGTCATGTCAGACACTGATCTCTGACACTTTAGCCATGAATCTGAACTGTTGTGTCCCTTTCCTGCTGTATTAGGAAGAAAATGAGATTAATTGGGGAATGTTTACAATCTGATTAAATTCCTTGTTATTTACATTGAATTCTGTTTTAATTAAATGTCATCTGACTTGGCCAGGCAAAGAAGCATGTGGGGGCTTAGGGCTGTAGATTTGGAAAAATGTTGACCCAAAATAGTATATTAAACCTAGTTAGTTATGAGAGGTCCCTGATGGGGAATTCTGATATGTCTGCATTCCAATAGCTATTGACCGATCTTGTGTCCCCTGATAGATGTTTCCCACTGTAACATTTCCTTCAGACAATGATCCTGAGAGTATATTGCTGTCTGTATCTTAAAGATCTAGGGATACTGGGCCTATAATCCCAAGAGCACAAAGAAAGAAGAGATAGATATATACCAAAATAAGTATGGCAGCTTGTGTGTGTGTGTGTGTGTCAAAAGAAATGGAAACTAAAAGGGTATCCATTATTGAGGAATGGCTAAACTAATAGTTATATGAAGGTAATGGAATACTATTGTGCTATAAGAAAGGAAGAAATAAATGGTTTCACAAGGAAAATTAAGAAAGAAATGGCCTGGTACATAGTAGACCCCTTTTTTTTTTTTTTGCTTTTTGGAGGGCAGTTGGGGTTAAGTGACTTGCCCAAGGTCACACGGCTAGTAGTTTTTTGTGTTAAGTGTCTGAGGCCGGATTTGAACTCAGGTACTCCTGACTCCAGGGCTGGTGCTCTATTCACTGCGCCACCTAGCCACCCCATACTAGACTCTTAATGAATGCTTATTGACTTTTTAGAGAGACCTGGGAAGACTTGTATGAATGAATGCAGAATGAAGTGAGCAGAACCATTTATGTATAATATGAAGAGAACAATTGATATGATAGTAACAATTCTTTGTAAACACAAATTTTGAAAGACTTAATAATTCTGATCAATGCAATGTTCAACCATTATTTCAGAGGACTGATGATGAAAAATGCTACTCATTTCATGGCAGAAGCAATGAATTCAAGAGGCAGAATGCATTTTTAGACATAGATTATCCAAGAATTTGTTTTGCTTAATTATGCACATATATTACATGTCTTTTGTTTTTATTTTCTTCAGTTGGGGGCATAGGAGGAAAGAGAAGATAAATGCTTGCTAATCAAAAACAATTTTTAAAAGGATACAATAAATGAAGGGTCATATTCTTGAGACTGCAGTCCTAGGAGAAAGCTCTACATGTAAGGTGGGTAGTCGTCCTATTTTACAGGTTAGGAAACTGAGGTTAAGAGAAACTAAATAATTTGCCCAAGACCACACAGGTTTTAGAGTCAGGAGCTGAATACAGTTTTCCTGACCTGAGGTCCAATCTGCTCTCTTCTACGTTGTACCTCCTCTTTAAGTTAATGGTTATTGAGGGCTTGGTCAGCTATCAGGGTAGGGAAGGATCACCATACCCATTATCTCACAACCACTAAGAATTAGATTATTCATCTTAGTATCTGTCTTCAATCTTGCTGGCTATTAAGGCCAGTTCCTCTTTGCTTGGTTCTTCACACACTTGGAGAAGAATCTCATCAGTCTGATATCGATTTATCTTTTTAAGTTTCCTTTTTTTCTTGCCTTTTAAGTTAAGCAAATGCAAAAGGAATCTGCTAACCATCTCTGCCTATTCCAAGTTTATGATTTCCACACTCACCCTGGTCCCCTGGGGGCTCAGGCAGAGATATTCATTAATTCATTCAATAGATGTTTGTTAAGTATTTACTGTGCACCAAATTTCGAACATAGCTATTAGGTATTAAGAATATAAACATGAAAATGAAAGTTTCTGCCTTCAAGGAGATTATATTCTACTGGGGGAAACAAATATGTACATGGCTAAATAAATAGAAAATAAAATCCCATGTGATTGTGAGGAGAGAGAGAGACTAACAATTGGAGAATTGACTGTAGCCCATACTCCAGGGCTCCCCAAAGTCCTGTGGCCTCACAGGGACTGGGTCTGATCTTGAGGAAGAATGGCCAACCTAATGATAACTGTTTCTCTCTTTTTCCATACCCAGAGTTTATTCTAGCACAATTTAACTTACGTATACCTTGTGTTGTTCTTATTCAGAAATGTGTGCCTCATCTTCTGTATAAGCATTCAAGCTATTAGAAAGGAAGAGATGGTTTCACAAGGAAAATAAAGAAAAGGCTTACCACAGTGCCTAGTACATATTAGACTCAATAAATGTTTATTGACTTTTTTAGAGAGACCTGGGAAGACTTGTATGAATTAATGCTGAATGAAGTGAACAGAACTAGGAGAACAATTTATATGAAAGCAACAACTGTGCATAAACAAAAATTCTGAAAGACTTAAGAATTCTGATCAATACAATGATCAATCATTATTTCAGAGGACTGATGATGAAGAATGCTACTCACCTCATGACAAAAACAATCAATTCAAGAGGTAGAATGGGACATTCATTTTTGGACATGAAGCTGCATCCAAGAATTTGTTTTGCTTAATTATGCATATATGTTACAAGCCTTTTGTTTTTCTTTTCTCCAGTTGGGGGCACAGGAGGAAAGTGAAAATAAATGCTTGTTGATTGAAAAAAAGTAATTTTCTTTTAAAAGGATACAACAATAAGTGAAGGGCCATGTTATCAAGACTGTAGTCCTAGGGAAAATGTGTGGGACAATTTTTATTATACAGAAAACATATAAACTGACAATGATTCACAGAAGTCCATAGACAGATATAGATACATAGAGTTATCAATTGACAAACTAGATGAATAGAATGTTGGACTTAGAGTCAAGAAGACCTGAATTCAAATCCTGATACTTCTGTGTGTGACTCTGGACAAGCCACTCAACTTTTCTCAGTCTTAGTTTTCTCATCTATAAAATGGTAATGATAGGTTTTGTGAGGGTATAAAGGGATAGTCTATATAAAGTGTTCAGCAAACCTTAAAACACAATACCAAAACTAACTATTATTAGTAGACATTTATTAATCATCTTCAGTAGGATGTCCCAAGCACTGAGGTTAGCACTAAAGATAAAAGGGCAAAAAAACTGAAGTAATTTTTGCTCTCAAGTAACTTCCATTTAATTAGGGGAGATAAAACACACATAAATAAGTGTAATTCACTTCAAAGCCAATTTGCATAAGGTTCTCCTCATAGGTAGAGATAGATTCCCCAATACTCTACATCTATGAGGCAGAAAGATACTGATTTTCTGTCTTCCAGCTTCAAGAGCAGACACTTAGTTCCAGACTCTTTTTTGGTCCCTGAAGGGAGAGACTCTCAGAAGAAGATGACAAATAGAAGATCCATCACTTTACTCATGCTCTACAACTGTATATACTAGAGACTTTGGGAATCACTCTTGGGTAAGATCTGAGACTCTCTCTTTGGGTGAGCTGAGATATTTTGACCCCAGTGGGAGACTTCATTCACTCTGTGTGTTTTCTGGTACATGTTCTCATATCTATGCCATCTCTGCTTTGTTTTAGTATCAACTTGGATAAATGGGTTTATTTGCTATTTGCTTTGTGTGTTATGTTGTGGAACTGGCTTATGTTGTGGAACTGTGGAACAGAGGGAAAGGGAGCCAAAGATATATGTGTATTTATATGTGTACATACACATATATGTGTATTTGTGTATATAGGTGTATAAGAAGATATAGGTGTGTATATATATGTGTATTTTTGTATATAGGTGTATAAGAAGATATAGGTGTATATATAAAGATATATGTGTATTTTATGTGTCTATACATATATACACATCTAAGTATATTATGTGTTTGGGGATAGATATATAGATGGATAGATAGATAAATAGATAGACGGATGGATGGATGAATGGAACATGTGTATGTAGCTGAGGACACACATATACACATACATTCATACATATGTGTGTTACATGTATACATGAATACATGTATGCATGTATCCTAGTACCTTTTCTCTGAGGACTATGGCCTCAATCTCCTGTCTTCCTTTCCAGCAGAAATCAGTCTTACTCGGAGGAGGAAAGGTGGAAGAAACCATAGAGATACCTCTTCATGCCTTCCTGTGAGGTACATACAGAAAGACCCACGTGGAAGTGCAGAACCTACATGGGCAACACAACATATAATTCCCCAAAAACATACATGTAAGTATATACAAAACAAAAGTAATATAAATTTAGAGATGGGATCACTAGCAGCTGAGAATGGGAATCATGAAGGAAACTGTATAGAAGGTATCACCTGAATGAGATTTTAAAGAAATGGAGGATTTTAAGAAGTTCACCTATTAACTGCCCTTCCAAGGGAAGTGAACGTGGGGTTGCTACCATGGTCTGAAGCTGGAAGCAGAGAAGACCACATGTTTGAATAGTGAAGGACAGGAGCCCAGGCTTCCTTATAAGAGAAGCCCCCTCCTTTGCCATTCCTCCACCTTAATTCAAAGCAATGAGATATATCCTTGGGAGGAAGCTAAAGGAGGGTTTGTACCGAGCTCCTCATTCTGCCCCCCTCATTCCTTGCAGCGGGGGTGGGGAGGATGCACCATCAGCTCTTGAGAAGGGATCTGCCCTCACCACTCTCTCAGAAGCACTTTGAGCATTCTAGCAGAGGAGAGACTGCATCTGTCAGTGGTGACCCATGAGAGATGCTGAGGTCTGAGTGGGTGTTTTCTCTCCCTCCTTCACAAGCCCACGAATCACATTTCAATCAGCTCCCAAGTATTTTGCAAAGTGGCAGGGAGGGGTGGGGGGAAAATGAGCACATGCAGAATATCTTGTTGTGGTTTCCCTGGGCCGTGTAAGCTGATTGGAAATAAACACAGGGATAATATACTGGAAAGCTGCTTTTCTACCCGTTGAACAGAATCTGTTTTGGTGGCAGGGGCTGTGGTCAGAATGCAATGAGGAAAAGGGAAAGAAGGACCTGCTGGAAAGTGCAGGATCCTGGAATATTTATCTTACTCAACCCAGGAAGAACTGCAGAGAACCCAGCTCAGCAAGGTAGCAAAGTGGCATAATGGATAGAGAGCCTGGCTCAGAGTCAGAAAGACCCAAGTTCAAATCCTGCCTCAGACATATTCTAGCTTTGTGAAGTCATTTAACCTGAGTTCTGTAAAATGGGGATAAAAATAGTACTTCTCTCCCAGGGTTGTTGTGAGAACCAAATGAGATTATAATTGTAAAGTGCTTAGCTGCTATGGCATATAATAAAAGCTAGATAAATGTTAGCTATTCTTCTTCTTCATGAGCCCCATGGACTGGAAAACACCCTTGAGATACTGTCAGATACTCCAAGGAACAAAGTCAGAATTTCATTTATAGGATTGCGGCTACCTGGGGGGAGACAGGACTTTAGAGACCATCTATCTCCAGGGGTGGGGAACCTGTGGCCTTGATGCCACATGTGGCCCTCTAGGTTCTCAACTGTGGCCACACTTGAGGACCTAGAGGGCCACATGTGATCTCGATGTAGCAGGTTCCCCACCCCTGAATTCTAGTCCAACATCTTCATTTTACAGAAGAGAACACTGAAGACCAGAGATAGGAGGTGACAGACTCAATTTGATTCAATTCATAAGCATTTGTTTGTCATCTACTCTGTGCCAGGCACTGTGATTGGTACAAGGTCACAAGAGTAATAAGGTGAAAAGTGGTTGTTCAAATCCTGCTCTTCTGACTCTGGATCCAGTGCTACCCTACCCATTCCCCAATGCATTCTCATTATAATGAAGACAGCAAAAGTAGGAAACAATCTGTCCTTCAGGGTCCATCAGCTTAGAGTAGAGCACTAAGCAGTGTTATGAATGCATCAGAACATAGACAGGTATGTATAGAGTTTATAAAGAGTTTAGCCACAAAAGGAAGGAGAGATATAGGAAGATAGCTAGGAGGAATAGATGGATGAAGGGACAGGGTGTAATGGGAATCTGAAGCTATTTCCTGCCCCTAGTCCCTTTGCTTAAGTGTCTCCAAGAACATTCCCTGATTTGGTGGTCACGTGGAGGCTGTGGCGAGAGGCTTGTTTTTTGGGAATGGCCACACCTTGATACTTTGTAATTGGACAGTGGGTCAAGAGGGCTGACCCAGGAGAAACCTATATATACACCCTGATGTGAGGCTTTCCTTTAGGGCTCACTTTGAGAAGAGTTGTGTGATTTGACCAAATGAGACTCTGGGA
>CM053593.1:209078159-209100316 GCA_028646575.1 Pseudocheirus occidentalis
CTCCCCCCCTCCTCTTGCTGTGCTGGTTGGGAAGAATTTGGAGAGGTGAGCCTCTGCACCAATGAGAGACGAAACTGTTGGGAAAGGGGGCTTGGTAAGTTAAGTTATAAATTCTTGTTCTACCCTTTGAGACATGCCCTCTCCCTCATGTCCAGGCATGGGCAGAGACCCCTCTTCTCCCAGGGAAGAGAATAAACTGTTCTTATCCTAAGACATGTCTGTGTTTACTTTTTTTTTTTTTTTACTAAATTAAGGATGAAAAGTATTTTTCAACCCAAACAGTCCCAAACTGATGCTACTTGGGGCACGACCCAATTTAACCCCCACTCCAGTAATGTGGATTAGTGAGAATTAGCCATTGGTGTCCTGAACAAATATTTACTGATTTACAAACATCCTGGACATATTACAGTTATTCTTCTCAGTATCAGGGCTACCAAGGACCATGAAGCTACAGAAAGAGTGATAAGCAGTGACAGAAATGGGCCTAAAGCCCTTAGGGAGCTATCTTTCTAAGTGCTATGTGACACTTTCTTACTATGAAAAGAATGACAGTAGTAATGGTAAGGTTCCCAGGTTACTCCGTAGAAGCCTATCTAATCCATAATGTAGCTGAACTATAACACTAATAGAATGTAGTGTTTTTTTAGCTAATAATATTGCTAATACTATAAGTAGTCCTCAATTTATAGATGGAGTTAGGCTCCAAAAATGTGTATGTTAGTTGACTGGAATTTGGAACACATTTCCCAATAGGAATAATATTGTTAAGGGGGTAGGTTTCCAGGCTAGCTAACAAAAGACTTTTTATTCCATAATATAGCTGAACTCTAGTGTAAAAGTCCTGACTACATCTCTGGGCAAGTCACTTAACTTCCTTAGGCCTAAGAATTGTCATCTATAAAATGAAGAAATACGAACTGGCCTTTGATGTTTCTTCAAGCTCTAGAACTTTGATTCTACAATCCTAAAAAACACTCATGTCCCTATACAATATCCCTCCCACCCCTGCCAATGAACCTCTAATTAACAAACTTCTTCACAATTGAGAAATTGAGGTAGTGTGGGATAAAGCTACTTTTTTTTTTTTGCTTTTTGGAGGATGGGAGGCAGGACAATTGGGGTTAAGTGACTTGCCCAAGTTAACACAGCTAGTATATATCAAGTATCTGAGGCTAGATTTGAACTCAGGCCCTCCTGACTCCAGGGCTGGTGCTCTATTCATTGCGCCACCTAGCCACCCCATAAAGCTACTTTTGACACCACTAGCCTAAACTGTCCTCATTTTTCATAGTTATTTCTCTCCCTCATCCCTACTCTTTTCTGACGCTATAGAATATAAGAACATTTTAAGTTTTATCACACCAATGCTCAAGGTAATAATGATGAAACATCTAGCAATTAACAGTTTGAACATGATCTTTGGTGAGTAAAAGTAGATGTCAAACTGGGTGTTTGTTAGTTGGGGACTACTTCAAGAGGTGGTGACCAGTACAGTGACTAGAGAAATGGACGTACAGTGAGGAAGACCCGAGTTCAGATACCACCCCAGTCACAACAAGATGTTTAGGCAATCTCAATTTGACCCCTTTGTTTTACCTTTGAGAAGCCCTCAGATTAATAGTAATGTATGGCTTTGAGAGTTAGATTATAAAGAAAGCTGAGCACTGTAGAACTGAGGTTTTTGAATTGTGGTTATGGAGAAGACTTTTGAGAGTCCCTTGGACAGGAAAGAGATCAAATCAGTTGGTATTTAAAGAAATTGATTCCTATTGTGCTTTGAAAGGACAAATAATGAATCTAAACCTTAAATACTTTGGCCACATAATGAGAAGACAGGACTCATTGGAAAAGACTGTGATGTTGGGAAAGATTGAAGGCAAAAGGAAAAGGGGAAGGCAGAGGTTGAGATGGACAGATTGTGTCAATTAAGCAATGAACATGAGGTTGGATAGGCTTTAGGAGATAGTGGAGGATAGAAGGCCCTATTGTACTGTGGTTCATGATGTCATGAAGAGTCATACATGTTTGTAAGACTGAACAACAACAAATGGCAACAGGGATCAGAGCAGTTAACTTGCCTAAGGTTGCAAAGAGTTTGAACTCAGATCTGATGACTTCAGCACCAATGTTTTTTTCCCTACCCCATCTGTCTCTTTTTGAAAAAAACAATAATCCGACAATTCAGTGACATTTGGGTGAAACAGGTTTGGTGGGCTAGTTCGGGAACTTAATCATCACAAAATTACTTTCAGAGGAAAAGGCAAAACCCATCCCAAATAAGTGACTTAACAAAAAAAGTTTAGAACACAATTTGGGATTTTTCTACATGTGAAGTGTAGCAAGATTGAATGGAGAGAAGAAGAGAAGGGGGAGAGCCATGGAAAGAAGGAAAATAGCCATGGGGCTGATAATAGTCCTTGGGGAAAAGGAAGAATAGAAGTCTTATGTGGGTCCTCTTAGGATACAGTCTATTTCCTAATTAAGGAGAGATGAAAGGATGACAGAAAAATATGTGTACTAGAAATTCGAGGGGCAAAATCTAAGTTGCAAAATTGCCTTATTTTGGACTAACAGTAATATGAACCAATAGAAAGAGGGAATTTGCCAATACCAGCTTGAAAAGAGAAATCACAAATTGAAGGGAAAATACTCCCTAATTCTTTTACAAATTAGAGATTGTGTTACTGCTGTTGTTTTGAGTTTTTCCCCAAGCATTTTCAAGGATAATTCAGATCTTAGGACATGGAGCCAAAGAACAACTGAAACTATGTATAGAGGGGAAATCTGGTTTCTCTAGCGTAGTGAAGATAAACTTCAAACCCACATCACTTAGGCTCAATTAGGTCTGATTCCCACTACTAAGGATAAAGCCTTTCTTTTTTTCCACTCTCCACATCACATTTAACACCCGAGATAGTAACTGCCCCATTGTCTGAATTTATTCAATAAATAAGGGCCAAGTACTTTCAATCCAATGTCCACAATTTCAGCGATTCTGCTCCCAATCCAGGAGGACAAGCTGGCCAAACTCTCTCTAATTCTCAGAGACTAGCTACATCCCTTCTATTTAGCTTCTCCTTTCCTTTGTGTGTGGCAATGCTCCTCTTATCAGTTTAAGGGAATGTGGATTTTCCCAATAAAACTCTTAGATTTTGATGCCTCTACTCACCAGAAACCATTCTCCTTCCCTCTCTACTGCATTACCATGGAATTTACTTATGAAAGTATGGAAGAGCTATATGTAGTTTTAAAAATTGTAACAATGGGAAAAGGAAAAATGAGGATAAAGCAATGATTATGGACTGCTTTAGATAAAAATAAAAATAACTTTAGAAATGAGATACGGAGAACAGTAGAAGGATAAAAGGTTATAGTCTGAGAGGAGCATTTCAGAGTTCTGGATCTTGGAAGATGGACTGGGTGACCATAAGATGGAGAATATGTCTATTCATTTGTGGCTGAAGTAGAATAAAAATAGAGGTCATGGAGTTAAGGAGAATGGAATTTTTGAGGGGATCTCAACAAACATATTGAAGCTCCTAAATATAAGGTTAGATGTTGTCATAAAAAAAAAAGACTAAGCTAGATGCTGGACTTTGAGAGAAGAGGAAGAATGGTGTATTAGCTCCACTGGGTTCTGATACAGTGATATAAATGGACGGGTCAACTCCAAAGGAGGAGAAAAAGATAAGTGATAGTGATATAGAGGGAATATGGAAGCAGCCCTGAGGATGAGAGAGTAAGTCTATTCCTCCTCCTGGCTCACTGTATCAGGAACATGAGAGGTGTTCTTACTAGAAAGCATGCAAAATCTTCTGCGTGGAGATAGGCTTCTATGAGTACAGGAAGGTGGATGGAGAGACAAGGGTCTAAAATGAAGTTTGCTCATAATAGCATGAAAGTTCTAGAGGGTACATTGAGAGGCCAGGGTAAAATGGAATGGGAGATATAGGACTCATGTGAATGGGAACAAATAAGCAGGGAGGAGCATAAGCTGAAAGGATATTTTCCCCAGCAAACACCCACTCTGAAATTCAGGTATTAGAAGAGGACGAGAAGGTAGTTTGCCTGGGGAAGCACTATTTGATTGGAGACTCACACTGACATGGGTCCTCTGACAATGAAGGATAATGTCAGTAGGTTCTTTCTCAAATACCAGGAAAGAAGGGAGATTAGTGTGCGATTTAGTAAATATTCCATAATCAGGGCCCTGGGGCTTGAATAAACTTATATTCACAATATTTTCTTTGCCTCCGCCCAAGATGGCAAGGAATGATTGATGCAGTCAGAAGATAGATTGTTCAGGGATCATGATCCTAGCATGGTCTAGTGAGTGACTAAAAATGTGTTCTTCGATGCAGTATCTGAGACTTGTGATTTACAGATGTCTATGGTTACTGAGTGCTAAGGAATCTGTGCTGTTCTCCATTGTGAGAAGTATGTGTGTGTGTGTCTGTGTGTCTGTGTGTGCCTGTGTGTGTGTATGTGAGAAATGGAGACAGAGAAATAGAGAGTGTGTGTTTACTAAGTGTTTATTTAGTGACAGTCACTGGGATAAGTGCTTAGGATACAGACACAGGCAAGCAAGACAGTCCCTGCCCTCATGGAGAGGACAAAAGATAAAGGAGATTGGAAAGCAGGAGTGGGGGAGGGAGAAGAGAGAGATATTCTGGAGAGATCAGGGAAAGAGTAGGGAAGCCTGGGCACTGCCAAGATGAGGCAAAAGCTGTCCTATCAGAGCCTGGGGACCTAGGGGTTGAGTCCAGGTTATGGGTGGTGAGAAGAGAGGTGGTAGGTATTCCAGTGGGGGATATACAGTGCCTTTTCTCAGGAAGCCTGGAGTCTGATGGGTGAGTGTGAATGGGCAAATACTTTATATTCCCATCATATCTTAGGAGTAAATGGAGGATTTGGGGGGAGAATCTAGAGGGGGGCGCTGCCTTCTGTCTCTACTGCCTGGCACAGTGTCTTCATGCCGCTGGAGGCAGCCAAGTGGCAGTGATGGACACAGGCTGCTTGATTCTTGTCCTTACATTGGCTCCACGGTTTATACTGGATTCACCTGTGTCTGGGAGTTAAATGGACAATTCTCCCCCAGAAGGTGAAGAGGAGTAGGAGGAGAGAGAATTGTGTAAATGCCATGCTCATTCCCAGCATGCTTACTTCAGGCTTGGGAGGACCACATTTGGGAGTTCTTAATGAATAGGAGTGACCAGTATTCTTTCCTCCCACCTCCCATGCCCCTCCATGTCCTTGTTGTCCTTCATGTATCTCACCTTTCAGAATCTGTTTCAAATTCACTCACTTCAGAATGTCTGTTAAGGTGAGCCTTCCCATGACCATGACCACCTCCTAATTCTGTCACTGAGAAATGGAACAGTGTTGGACCTCAGTCTTCATTGTAGACAATTTTTCCTGTCCATGAGACTCACCTTCCATAGGGTATGCCAGCACTCATTAAGAGTGGAACAGGGACTGTCTCACCACACTCACCCCTACCAGACTGGGAAGGTATTCTCTCTCTCCCATCAGACTAGAAGGTCTCTGAGAGAAAAGATAAGGTCTCCCTATCAAACTGAGAGCTTCATGAGGACAAAGACTGTACCCTACCCCATCGACTTTCTGAGAGCAAAAGCAAGTTCTCCCCTGTAGACTCTTAGAAAGCAATAACTTTCTTCTCTATCAAACTTGGGCTTTTCTGGTCAAGGACAAGGTCTCCACCATTAGACTGGGAACTTTCTAAAGCCAGGCAAGTATCTCTCATTCTCAGCCATCTGATTATAGGGTTCCTGAGGGGTTGACTATCTTTCCCAACAGACAGAGAACTCCCAGAGGATGGAAATTTTTTTAAAATAAGACTGGGAGTTTTTAAGTAATGGCCACCCCATTATCACCCCTTCCCAAACAACAAAAACATCCAAGGACATTTCTTATTGGTGGCCACAGATCTGGGACATTTTTGGAATTAAGAACCCTTGAGGCAGGCTTCAAGCCTTCATTGACACTAAGGGGAATGAAAGGGTTTGGGGCACCTTCTCCTTGTGAATCTCTAATTCCCAGGGCACACACATAGCACACCCAGCTGTATGTGAGTGGTAAGGGGGTATAGGGCAGATGTAAATCACTTTTAGGAGAGAAAATATTCAAGTCTACAAAGCTAATGAGTTGTAGGCAGAAAACCAAGAATTAGTTCTGTCTTCCTAGCCTCTGACTGAAATAACAGGGTATCAGGAGAAATGCCACAGGGCCAATGTACTTGTGAAAAGACATTATTTCTCCTCCCCAACCCCTCCCCCTTGGCTTCAATCCAGACCTGATGTTGCCAATTAAGAAATGGTAGGGACTAAGGACCATTGGGATAGAAGAGGAGCTTTGATGTGCTCTGGTTTGGGCAACAACCTCAGTTCAGATATGAGGGAGTATATTGTCTGGTCTCACTGGTCTGCATACAGAAGTATGAGTTTGGGATAGCTAGGTGGTGCAGTGGATAGAGCACTGGCCCTGGAGTAAGGAGGATAGGAGTTCAAATCCAGTCTCTGACACTTGACATTTACTAGCTTTGTGACTCTGGCCAACTCACTTAACCCTAATTGTTGGGGGAAGGGGTTAGGTTTGAATTAAAGGATCATGAGATGGAGAGACAGAAAATGACCTTGAAGGTTAAATGCAATCCCTTCTTTTCTCTCAGTGAAGAAGCTAAAGGCCCAGGGCAAAGGGAGATTGGCTTGGCCAAGGACCTACAACTAGGAAGAGAAAGAGACAGAATTTGAACCCAGGCCCTCTAATTCTAAATCCAATACTCTTTTTGTGACAGCTTTTAAAACTTTGGAGCTAGTTTGGGTTGGTACAGTGCCATTGAGGTTTCAAGTCTGTTTTTCAAGTTTAAGATGTGGATGGAGAGAGGATTATTTCCGGTTTTAGTTTAGGCTTTGGGGTTTGATGTTTGAGGGTGGATTTTGTTTCTGTTTTGTTTATGGGTTATGACTTAGGGTCACCTAGAACCCATCTCCACCAGGGTCCCCAAGACTTCTAGTATGGATCCTAGAAGCAGCCTATCTGGGGAAGGATGGGATAGGGGTAGAAGATGGGATAGGTAGAAGAACTGGGGACACTGGGCCAATGAGATACCCTTCCTCTCCTTCCTCTTCCCTTCCCTCTCCTTTCCCCCACCCTCCCCCTTCACAATGGAAGCTAGTTCTCCAGGAGCAGCAACCTGCTGGCTGGACTTTGCCAGATCAGTTATTACCATTATTATTTACTTTCCCTCTCTTTCCCCCTTCCTTTTCCAGCACACCAATTAGGGAACACGGTGTGCTAAACAGGGCAATTAACCTTATTAGAAATGCAAAGGCATTAAAAAAAGATTCTCTCGCTGCCAACTGTTTTTCTCCAAAAAAGATACTGGTGCCTGAATTTGGAAATGTCTGAGCTGGATTTGCCAGTTAATATTTAACTGTTGCTTTTTATCCCAAGGACAGAAGGCAGTGTGGGATAGGAGAGTAAATTTGGGAGTAGAGTCAGACCTAGCTTCTAACTCCAGCTGGCTTATATACAAATTCTCTTTATGACCTTGGGCAAGTGACATCCATGCTGTAGGTCCCTCAGTCTCTTCATCTATAAAATGGATTTTATAAGGTTTGGAACCACTTGAGTGAGTGTCCAGTGAAGAATCCTGATGACTGTGAAATATTGGATAGAGTAGTGATGGGAAATGCACAAATGTAAAATGTAAAATATTTTTAAAAATTTGCAAATGCAAGGGTACATAGGGGAATGCTGTAGATGCCAGCTGGTGCTACACTGTAGCCTTGGGGGTACCAAACTTTTCGCCACTGCTATCAATCATTTGGCTGTAACTCAGAGCAGAGATGCAGTGAGTTGTACTTACAGGGAAAGCATCCTCTCTTGCAGTATGGCCCAAAAAGGGTCAGTTGGCTCAGGGTTCAGACCAGGGTGAGGTGGAGATACAACCAAAGCAATGTATTTGATACCCAGCTTTTGATAAAAAGCTCATTTTCCTCTCCTCCCTGGTCATAGGTAGAACTCCCTGGCCCAGAAATCTGTCCAAGAGATAAAATAGGTGTGTGTGGCTCAGTGCAGCCCATCTCCATTACCCAATGAATTAACAATAATAATGGATATTTACACTGTGCATAAAAAGTTTGTGAAGAGTTGTATAAACTAATGATAATGGTAGACACGCATATAGATCTTTAAGATTCGCAAAGGGTTTTACATATGTAGTCTTACATGATCCTCACAATAACCTTGTGACATAGATGCTTTGTTATCCCTGTTTTACATATGAAGACACTGAGTTTGACTAGTTAAGTGAACTCGTCTTGGGGTCACATATCTAATGTCCCCGGTAAGATTTGAACTGAGTTCCTCCTGACTTTGGGTTCAGCACTCCATATACTATGTTACCTAATCATATTTTTTCCCCTGCACAATTTCCACATCTTTATGAAATGGGCTCCAGAGGCATTATTACCGCCCCCTACACTTAACAGATAAGGAAACTAAAGCAGAGAGGTGTTGATTTGTCCAGAGTCATGTAGCCAATATCAGTGTCGGGATTTCAATCCAAGCTTTCTAGGGACTCCAAATCCAACACTCTAACCACTACACTAACCCTCCACCCTAGGCCAGATTTAAGATACATTTTACCAATGAGTTCATAAAGCACAAGACTGAGATGGAGAGGTAGGGTTGTCAACAAATTACATCCAGATAAACAAGTATGCAGCCAGTCCTCCAAAAACAGCATTATTGATGGATGAAATGCTTTGTACTACTGGGAAGTCCATGAGTGTGGAGGGCTTGGCATACAAGCCAACCCCTTTCCTAATGCACTATGAATGGTAGCATCCAGAGCAATCTTAAACAATTAAGGTCTAAGAACAATAGCCTCAAATCGGCAAAAATACACTTGGCTCTGCAGTCTCTCCATCCAGTTGAACCTGCTTAATTACTAATTTGCAAATAATCCAGAGAAGTAGCAGCATCCTAGTGTTGGCTGTATGGAAAAGTACGGATGGGAGAGCATAGCCAAAGTCCAAAAGTATACCACAGGACTCCTAGAACCTGAAATGTGCGCTTCTGGCAGCCACTTCCTCCATTCTGCCTAATCTCAGACCATGGACCAGAACACAGGACTGCATTCAGCTAAAGAAGAGGTGAGATCACTTCTGACATCATAAATGTAAAGGGACTCACAAACTTAAAGCACCATATAAACATCAGTTATTATTACTGTTGTTTTCATTGTCATGGGAGGCCTCACCTACACATGTTGTTCTCATCAGCGTTGACATTGACATGGGACTGCATGACATATTGTTCTTCCATATACAATGAACACACAAATACCTAGATATCCATTGGGGTCAGAACTAAAGAGTTGAATATAAGGCAGGAATATTTTTCTTTTTTAATTTGTATTTTATTTTTCTAATTACATATAAAGACAAATTTTAACATTATTTTTTTAAAAATTAAATTTTGACTTTTCTCTCTTCCTCCCTCCCTAAGAATAAGCAATTTGATATACATGTGCAGTCATGTAAAACATATTTCCATATTAGTCATGTTGTGAAAGAAGAAACAGACTGAAAGGGGAAAAAAACATGAAAAAAATAAAGTGAAAATAGTATGCTTTGATCTGCATTCAGACTCTACCAGTTCTTTGTCTGGATGTGAATAGCATTTTCCTTTGGAATTGTCTTGGTTCACTGTATTGCTGAGAATAGTTAAGTCATTCATAGTTGATCATTGTACAACGTGGCTGTTCCTGTGTATGATGTTTACGTGGTTTGACTCACTTCACTTTGCATCAATTCATCAGTCAAGTCGACTTTCTAGGTTTTTCTGAAATATACCTCAGGGCAGGGATATTCTTACTTCCTGTGTGAATGTCAGAAAGTCATAGAATCATAGGGTCATAGAGCAAGAACAGGAAAAGGCTTTAATCCATCTAGGACCCTTAGCTGATCATCTAGTATAGCCTCTTCTTTTGAAAAATGAGACCACTGAGTCCTAGCTTTTTTTTTTAATGTATAAGCAAAGGTATACAGTACGTGGTAGAAGTGGGATTTGAACTCAGGGTGTAAGACTCCAAGTTCAATGCTATTTTCACTGTGCTATATATTTTTTAAATGTCCTTTGTTTTTTAATCTACAAACTAGAAGGTTAGACTAAATGTGCCTTTTAGGTTAAAAAAAAAGGTTCTGCCATCCTAATCTTATCCATAAAACACATGTATGTCATTTCACACACCTTTGACACTACACAGAGATACACATATAAAATAGTCACCTATCAGAGAACTATGTAGACATCAGTGACAACCTCTTTCTGCATTTCAAAACAGCTGTTTGCTAATCACAATGTAGTTAGACCCCCTAAATCAGAAGTGCTCTGTTGTTGTTTTTTTAAACAGACGTCATCTACACCAAGGAGTGGGTATGTTTGTGTTTTCACCAACTGAATCACTTGGTTCAGCCCCTACTTAGCAATGCCTCTTCTCCCTTCTCTTGAATGTGCTTGCTTGAATTGCTATTATCAAGGTCATAATTTTAGAGAAATATTTACTCCAAGTCGTAACATAAACATAAGTTCATAATATGAAATAAGAGATAATTTGTTTTGGTGGATAGAAAGTCTCTCTTACAGTCAGGAAATTCTGGGTTCAAGTCTTGCCTTTGATTCATATTGCTCATGTGATCCTTAACAAATCCCCTAACTTCTCAGTGCACTAGGCAACCCTCAAAGACAGTAATCTCTAGAGAAGATACTAACTAGTATTGGCAGAAAGAATTTCTTCACTTTGGAATTCTCTATACCAATGAAATCACAGGTCCAATCTCCATGTTCTATCCCCTGTTCTTCAATCATTTCAGTCATGTCTGATTCTTCATGACCCTAGTGGGTTTTTCTTGGCAAAGATATTTCAGTGGTTTGCCATTTCCTTCTCCAGCTTATTTTACAGATGAGAAAACTGAGGCAAACAGGGTAAAATGACTTGCCCAGGGTCACACAGCTAGTAAGTTTTTACACTAGATTTGAATCCAGGTCTCCTGACTCCAGGTCAGGCACTCAATCAATCCACTGTACCTGTTCTATCCCCTATGTAATATTGAATCTCAGTCCACTAACCACCCTAAGCATCAGGGAGAATAAAACCCAGAAGTCTAAGTTTTCCAGATTACAGTTCCAACCAGGACATCAGCAGCCACATTTACATTCCTGACCTGGGCTATCCTAGGAACCCTGTAAATGAACGGAATCTTTAAGAAAATCAGATATAAGTGAAAGGACTGAACAAGGATGAAAATGCTAATGAAGGCAAGAATTCCCAGGACTCATGCCTACCCCAGGACAAGCAGCTGGTGCTGATTCTGCTCCCTCGCCCCTCCCTTTCCATGTCAGTCATCAGCCTGGCTGAAGAGCAGGTGTGTGTTCATCAGTCTATAGCACCCACCCTTCAGTCCTGGAACAGAGTCTATTGTGTTTCTCTACAGGGAAATACCACAGCCTGCCATCAGAGTCTTTCCAAAGCAAAAAACATGAGTGGGGGGAGCGAGCTGGACAGCTCTTGATAGTCTTTTTTTTTTCTCCCCAGATCTCATTGAAAAGCCTTTGGGCCAGGGGTGGGCTTTCCTGTCACTTAACTCCAAAAGCCTGCCAGCTGGGGCAAGGGAAGCTATACCATCCCTACAAACATCAATGGTATATGACAACACAGATGGACACACATGGCCTCATGGGACATAAACATTCACGCGTTATACACTTAATGCTCACACTCCTACATAATCAACTCTAAACAAATATACCATTTCACAAATATATATAAAAAGCACTTTCATACACATCCTCCCAGTCCCTCAGAATCATAGAAGCCCAGATTTAGAAGGTTCCTCCAGGTTCATGTAGTGCCTGAGCAGGGCACCTTTCAACAAGTGTCCTTTCCCCTAGTATCCCATTCTACTTCTGGATAATTCTCCTTGTTAGGAAATTTTTCACCAGGCTTAATACTTCCTCCTCTCACTTCACATATTCATGTATTTTTTATTTTGTCCTTATTCACAACTGGCACATAATAAATTTTGCAAAACATGTTATAAATATTAGCTTATATGATTTTCAGAAGACACCTGTGAGATAAATACTAGCAGCAAGAGTATGAAAGTAAATGTTTAACAACCAGATCTCAAAAAAAGATATGACAAACTTTTAAATTTAATACGCATTATTAACATTTGGGGCAGGTAGGTGGCACAGTGGATAGAATACCGGACCTGAAGTCAGGAAGACATCCTCCTGAATTCAAATCTGGTCTCAGATACTTATTACTTGTGTGACCCCAAACAAGTCACTTCACCCTGTTTGCCTCAGTTTCCGCATCTGTTAAATGAACTGGAGAAAGAAGTGGCAAGCCACTCCAATATCTTTACCAAGAAAACCAAAAATGGTGTCACAAAGAGTCAGACCACAACCAAAAAACAGCTCTCTTAATTTGAAGTCAAGTACGCTTTCCAGGTTCAACTCAAATCCTCTTGTAGCACACTGTTTATCTATCCACTCATTCATTCCTTTATTCAATTTACCAATTTCTTGGTGTTTGTTTTTCAAGGATCAGAGATATAGTTGATAGAACATAAACTCATCAAGGGTATCATTTTTTTGTCTTTGTACCCAATGACTAAAGCAGTAATTGGATCTTAATGAATGCATATCAATAGATAGATGGATTTATACCTGGAAGGAGCTAAGACTCTCAGAGAAGCTAAATGATTTGACCAAAATCATACAGCCTTTATATGGCATGGCTGGGGTTTAAATCTGGGTCCTTTTACTCCCAACCCAAAGCCCCCAGTATGCCATGACACAATATTTATCAGTCACAAACTATGTGCTAACTTCTGTATTAGGCACTGAGAATTCGGAGAAAGAGAGACAGAGAAAGGGGGACGGGGGAAAGAGAGAAACAGAGAGAGACAGAGATAGGAGAGAGAGAGAGAGAGACAGAGACAGAGACAGACACAGAGACAGAGAGAGAGACAGAGACAGAGACTGAGACAGAGAGATAGAGAGAGAGAGAGAGACAGAGAGAGAGAGAGAGAGAGAGAGAGAGAGAGACAGAGAGAGAGAGAGAGACAGAGAGAGACAGAGAGAGACAGAGAGAGAGACAGAGAGAGAGAATATCTGATCTCAAAGAGTTTACCTTCTAGGAAGAGAGCTATTGCAAGTACATAGATAAAATGGGCTATGATTGATTGCAAAGGAAATATGCAAACATTGTGCTGTAGGAGAATTTGTGGAGGAAGAGATTTTTCACTCATTCAATAGTCTGTGTATCACATGCTGTCATGCCCAGTGATTTTTCCATGTCTTAACTCTGCCAGAATATCCCAGAATATCTTGATTCTCCCTCGGCTAGAGGGAAGGGGTCCTACATCTTTGTATGTGTGTCATGGACCCCTTGATAGCCTGATGAAGCTATAGATCCCTTCTCAGAAGAATATTTTCAAATGCATAAAATAAAATACATAGAATTACAAAGGAAACCAATTATATCAGAAAATACAAAAATTTAAAAAGAAAAATCAAATCCATAGACACCAAGTTAAGAACCTTTTGCTACAGGGAGTATGCATGACCTACCAATCCCTCCCTCACTTTCTTCCCAATTCTAGCACCCTCCCTCCATCCCCCTACATACACTGAGCCAGACAAACTGATCATTTGACTCATTCAAATGGCAGCACATTGCTGGGGTGGGTTAAGCCTTTGTGAGGACTCTGCCATCAGGAGATCAGAGAAGAAACATGAACTTTAAATCACCTTCTCTGCATCCACAACCTTTAATAAATCTATGGCAGGGAGATGTTTCACTTGCTGCTGGCGGTTTAGGAAAAGGGCAGTGCTCCAGATAAGCAGTAATATGCCGACACACAAAGAAATCACTCTTATTCCAGCTTATCGGTCTCCCTTATCGCTCCCTTAAGCAGTCACGCACTGCTTTGTTCCATCAGCTAACACTATTAACTCAGCACTGCATTAAAAATATCCAAAAGACCTGAGACGTGCTGTCAATGGCAACTGCCCAATGCAGAGGACCTCAGGCACTTTCTAGATACAGGGATGTGTGTGTGTGTGTGTGTGTCTGCTTGTCTGGACTCAAGGATGTTCTAGCTGATCCATGAGCCATATGTATCTTGGGAAGAAAAAAAAGCAAACAAACCACCACTTCTATGGTTAGGGCTGCAGAAAATGATTCTTTGAGACCCAAGACAAAGGAGGGTTACACAGATCTTGATCCCCCTCTAAGACCCGGCCTGGACATAGAACTCACAGGATTTAGAGCTGGAAGAGATCTCAGAGAAATCACTTAGTCCAGGAGTTTCTAACCGTTTTTGACTCATGGATCTTTTTGGCAGACTGGTAAAACTCCTCCTGTTTTTAAATAATTGAAGGAAATGCTAAATTTCAATTGGAAGTTATGTCCCTAATATTAGCAGAAAACCCATTTCCCCTTTCATAAGGTCTCATCAAGAGATTTTGCATCAGGAATGATGAGGGGCCTGAAGGCCATGCTGTATAAATATTGACTGAAGGAAATAGAGTTTTTTAGTATGTATACATAAGCGTGGTAGGTGGGGATGGGGATGGGGTGGAAAGAAAGGGTGTCATAGTTATTTTCAGGTATCTGAAAGGCTGTCACATGGAAGACATGGCAGCTAGGTGGCACCATAGTGCATAGAGTGCTGGGTCTGGAGTCAGAAAGGCTCATCTTCATGAGTTCAAATCTGGCCTCAGACACTTACTAGATGTGTGACCCTGGGCATGTCACTTAACCCTATTTACATCAGTACCTTCATCTGTAAAACAAACTGAAGAAAGAAATGGCAAACTGCTTCAGTATCTTTGCCAAGAAAACCCCAAATAGGGTCATGAAACATAATAAGCAACAAAAAATGACATGGAAGAGGGACTAAAATCATCTCCCGTGTCCTCATGTCATGACACTCCAAAAGTTTTGATCACCCCAAAGGACATAACTAGCAGAAGTGGATGGAAGTTTCAGAGAAAAAGATTTTTACTCAAGATAAGAAAAAAAATTCCTGATAATTAGAGCTGTTCCAAAATGGAATAGTCTTCCTCAGGTTCCCTTTCACTAGTGGTCATCCATCAAGGGTAAGATGACCACTTGGAGATTTGTTAGAGATTCCATAAAGGGAGCCAGTTGGACTATACGCATTCTGCAGCTCCATTCCAAATCTGAACCCATGATCCTATGACATCTGCATTAGCTCTATTTTCAGCCTAGTTTCAACTTGCCCTCAGAGTCTTCTATGATTAATGTACTGGTCTGTCTTTCTTTTCTACCTTCCCCTAAGAACACCTTTATGCCGCCGGGAAGCCTGGTGCCACAGCTATCTAAGCTGAGACTTTGAGCTCTCAATAGCCAGGCAAGGACATGTAAGTATAGTCAGGGCTTTGTCGTGATAACAGTAGCAACAAGCAGCAACACAAATAACAACAGTAACAACTACTTCCACTAACCTAGAGAGATTTAGAATTATTCCCAGAAAGTTGCTGGACTATGCATTGCCCTTTTTTATGCAAAGATAACACCACTATTGGGCAGCTTATTGGCATAGTGGATAGAGTGCTAGTCAGAAAGACTCATCTTCCTGAGTTTAAATATGACCCATAGACATTTGCTGACTGTGTGACCCAGGGCAAGTCACTTAATCATGCTTGCCTCAGTTTCCTTATCTGCAAAATGAGCCAAAGAAGGAAATGGCAAACCACTCTAGTGTCTTTGCCAAGAAAGTTCCAAATGGGGTCACAAAGTCTGATAGGATTGAATGCCCACAACATACCACTACTAGGCTTATAACTCAAAAGAAATGATACTCTATGATGGAAAAAGTATTTGTAACATCTGTTTTTGCAGTGGCAAAGAACTTTTGAAAATTAATGGGAGTGCTTATCAACTAGGGAATGGTTAAACAAATCATGGTATATAAATGGAATGGAGTACTATTGTACCATAAAAAATGAAAGGGATAATTTCAGAGAAATCTGGGAAGACTTTTCTGAGCTGATTCAGAATGAAGTGAGTAAAATCAGTAGAATAAATTATACAATAACAGCATTATAAAGACTAACAATGACCAAGCACAATTTCAGAGGACTTGATGATGAAACATCCTGACTGAGCGATGATCGTCTCAGGAGACAGATTGAGTTAAATATATAGTTTTTTTAGTTAAATATATATTTTTATATGACCGGTGTGGGAATTTTTTGGCCTCACTATGCATATTTTTTAAGGGTTTTGCATTTTTGCTCGTTTTTCAATGGAAATGTGTAAGGAAGAAAAAATAATTGTGTTAGTAATAATGATAATATTACAAAAAATAATATTAACAACAACAATAGTTACAATCTTGTGTTGCTTCAAGATTTGTAAAGTGCTTTAAAAATATTATTTTATCTTAGCCTCGAAACACCCTGGGAGGCTTAGGTACTCTTATTTTCCCCATTTTGTAGGTGAGAAAATTGAGTCAAATGACTTGCTCATGTTTGAGGCTGGATTTGAATTCTTGACTGCTTGTCTCCAGGTCCCTCCCCCTCCTCTCTCCTTCCCTCCTTCTTCCTCATGCCCCTGCTGCTCTCTCATCCTGATGTCTCCCTAGCCCCTGAGGCCACCTTGCCTGGAATATCCAAATACCTGTAAGGTCTGCCCACCCTGGAATAACCCTCTGTAAAGCCTACCCCTTTATCCCATTGGTGAATTCCTCCTGAAGCCTCCATTTTGTGGAGGGGCCTAGCCCCACCTTTTTCTTACTCTTGGCTCTCCTCCTGACTTAACATCAAAATTATTCACCTGGGCCCCAGTACCTTCATCTACAGCCTTCCCAAATGCCCTCCCTGCCACCCTTTCCAGCCTCCTTTTGTCCATTAAGATGTAAGCCCCTTGAGGACAAGGGTGATCTTTCTTTTATTTGCATTAGTGTATCTAAAGCTTAGTATAATGCAAGGCACATAGAAAGCACTTAACAACGTCTTGTACCTTCTTCCTTTCTTCTTTTCATTTATACAGCACTTTAAGATTTGCAAAGCATTTTACAAAGAAGATCTCATAAGATCCTCACACAAGCCTGTAAGGTAGGTGCTGTGGTTATCCGCATTTTACAGCTGTAGAAACTAAAAAAAATTAAGTCTCTTGCCCAGGGTCATACAGCTAGTGACTCAGGAAGGATCTTCCTACCTCCCAGTCTAGGACTCAGCAGCTTCAAGAGATGCCACCAAACTAATAACCGCTGCCACAACCACTTTTCAAATCTGATTGTAAAAAGTCTAAGCAAGACATTCTCCCTACCTTGTACCACAGGAAGAATGGGTGACTGAACAAGCGTTCGGTCAGAACCACATCCAATGATGCTGATTCTCTATTTCTTTTTCAACATCATCTCATACAGATGCATTTTTAAATTAAATTTTTATTTCATTTTAAATAAGATCTGCCTTTACTTCTTTTATTCTGCCTTCTCTCTTCAATCTCTACATTGAGAAAGCAAGAAAAACAATTCTGTTACGAACATAGAACAGTCAAGTGAAACAAAGCCCTCATTAGCCATGTTGAAAATGAGAAAGAGGCAAAACAGAGAAACACAGAAAGAGACACAGAGACATAGACACATAGACAGAGAAAGACAGAGAGAGTTTTCCATCTACAATCTGAATTCCTCACTTCTGTGTCAGGGGATAAGTAATCAGTTTCATTATGAATTCTTGGGAATTGTAGGTGGCCAATATGTTGATTAGAGTCCTTAAGTTTATTTGTTTGTTTCCAGAGGTGCATTCTGAGTGGAAGGAGGGCTTAGGTGGATAAGGACAATGGAAGGACATGGGATGGAAAAGGTCTATAGAGGTTATGGGGATGAAAGAAAAAGGGATTGGAAAGGGGCATGACATGGTGGAGGGATTAAATAGGATAAGGAAATGGAAAAGAATGGAGTTAAGGAGAGATGGGAGGCTGAAGAAATGGGGGTCAATGGGCTGAAGACAAAAGCATGATGGGAATGAAGGTCTAAGGAGAGCTACAAAGTGAGACTGACAAACATGAGAGAAATAGAGCAGAATGTGCCAAGTCCACTGAATATTTCTGAGACAGAAAAGAGATCATAAAATACAGTTTGTTCTGTCTCCTGCTCCTCCTCCCTCCCATTTGCCCTCCTTTCCTTCTTTCCTCATCTATGAACTCCACTTTTCCCCTCCTCCTTCTCTTTCTCCACTTCCATCTTCTTTTCCTCCTCCCTTTCTTTCCACCCTTCCTTTTCCTCCTTCTTATATATTCCCTTCCTTCCAGGGTTTTCTTTTGCTTCCCTTGAAATAGCTCTATTTTTCCCATTCCCCTATCTTCTGATGCAAGGATTTTTTTGGGTTTTTTTTGGTTATTGACATACCCAGCCCCATGCTCACTTACCGAACCCTCCTGTGCCACTTCTAAGTCCCACTGACTCCCCTGCCCCAGCTGGAGTTAAACTAAACTGAGATGTCCTGGTACCTCCGAGCCTTTGGCTCAAGCATCCAGCAGTTGAGTGGCTGGAAATATTGACAGCTTGTGAATTGACTCCTCTTCACACAGTTAGTTATTAAAGGGAATGCTTTTTTTGCAGCTTCCCTTTCCCTTCCCCCCAGCTTTTCTATCCCTTTCAACCCAGCAAAGGCTGTAGCTGTTTGTAAAGATTTAGCATCCAATAAACGAAGATACACAGCCTCGGGTTTGGCTAAAATAACTTGTATCTCCAGACTTAAACAGGAAGGGTTCACTCCAGTCCACATCACTACTAGAATTAATAGGGGATGAGGAGGGCACCTATGGTCCTCATCCCTCCCTGAGCCAGTGAGAGCAGCACCAAAGGACAATACTGTTTATCCATATTGGTAATTTTGAAGAGGCTAAAATTGTAGGGATTGCAGAAAATAATCAGAGCCAACCCAGCCGTGTTTGCCCTCAGCTTCTGCTACTTCCTAGCTTCACGTCTCCTCTGCAATAAAGCAAATTGTTTCCTGGTCCTCTGGATGTCCCTTACCTGCTCCTGCATCTGTCTTCACCCTCACCCTTCAGTTGAAACTGAAATAAATGGAGACAATGTGGTATGGTGACCACTGCGCTGGGCTGTGATACAGGGGATCTGAGGTCCAGTCCTGGCTTTGTTACTAGCTAGCTATGGAACCATGAGTTGTTCACTTTTTCCTTCCTGGATCTCAGTTCCCTCACCTGTCAAATAAGTGGATTAGAGTAGGAAATTTCTACCGTTTCTTTCTATTCTCTATTTAGTCAGGCTTTCTATGGGTATAGATTGGATGAGATACTTATGGGGATAGGAAAGAAATGTAAGATTTCGTCCCTGCCCTCCTAAAACTTACAATCCAACTGGGGCAATGAGACGTGCATACACAGGAAGCAGTTAATAAAAAAAAATTATAAACAAAAAACATTGGGGTTCCTAGGTGGCGCAGTGAGTAGGGTACCAGCCCTGGAGTCAGGAGAACATGAGTTAAAATCTGATCTTAGCCACTTAACACGTACTGGCTGTGTGACCTTGGGCAAGTCACTTAACCCCAATTGCCCTGCATTCCCCCCGCCAAAAAGGCAAAGAAAAAGAAAGAAAAAATAAAAACCATAAATTAGTATGTGATTAATAATGATACTATGTGCCAAGCATTGTGCTAAACTTTTTACAAATATTTTCTCATTTGAACCTCACAGCAACCCTGAGAGGTAGATGCTATAATTGCCCATTTTACAGTTGAGGGAGCTGAGGTAAATTGAGCTTAAATGGTTTGCCCAAGGTCATATAGTTAGTAAGTGCATAAGGTCATATTTGAATTCAGGTCTACCTGACTGCAGGCCTGTCATTGGACTACCTAGAAGGTGATTAAACACTAACATGACTGGTACCAAGAGTAAGTTCTTGGATACCATCCTTTTCCTCTCTGGAAAAACTTCTTTCGTTATTATATATCCAAAATGATCACAAATGATCATTTTGTGATCACAGTATGATCACAATAATAAATTATGGCTATGTAATTCTTATATTTACAAAGTACTTTGGTGGGCATTGTCACGTTTGATTCTTGTAGCAACCCTGCTATATAGGTAGCTAAGGCAACACATTCTACATTTGGAATAGTTCCAGTTGCTACAATGTTTTTTTTTCCTTATATTTACTTGGAACTTGCCTTAAAATGAATGAAGAAATGAAGAAATGACTGATTAGAGTTAATGGGGAGGGGAAGGCAAAGCCTCTCACCCTTTGTATAGCCCAAGCAAAAGATTAATGAGGGGCTAGGGATGGGGCAGAGTCAAGATGGCAGCATAGAAGCAAGAGAACTCTCGGGAGCTCCCTCCAGAACCACCTCAAATACCTATAAAATATGACTCTAAACAAATTTTAGAGCTCCAGAATTCACAAAGTGACAGAGAAACACATCTCCTGCTGAAGGCAGCCCAGCAAATGGACAGGAAGGGCTCATCGCAATGTGCTGACAGCCAAAGCCAGCCTGGCCTGAAACTGCAGTTGTAGCTCCAGGTCAGCCAGGATGAGGCCACGGCTGGAGCATTTGGGAGAGTGGATCACCAGCAGCTGTGGCAGTTTCCAGAATTACCAACACATAAGAACCAAAGACAAAGTAAAAGGTCAGTGGAACTCAGCTAAATTTGGGGGAAAGGAATGGGGCTGGTTGTCTGCCGCCAGGGCAAGAAAGCAGCAGCAGCCCACATGGCTGCTTCAGAGCTCCAGGTCTGCAGATTGCAGGGGGGCCAAGCAATCATTCAGAGGTTAAGTGTTCTTGCCTTAAGCTGCCTGGATTGCAATTGTGGTCTTGGGTGGTGCCCCTGAGGTGTGTGACCAATGAGCCAAAGCTGGAGGGGTCTGCAGAGACAGTGGCTTCCTAAGCTTTGGCAGCTGTGAAAAACCCCAACTCTCTCCTCTGGAAGCAGAATTCTGTGTACTGTGGCAAAGAACTCAAAAGTCAAGTTAATTGACTGGCAACATGAGCAGGCAAAAGAAGCAAAGCAAGCATAGACATTCAACTTTAGATTTTTTGGGGGGGATAAAAAAGATCTAAGCATGGAATGGAAGGAAGACTCCTTCGGATGGAAGGAAGTCAGAACTCCCACACCAAAAGCTTCCAAGAAAAATGTAAACTGGTTACAAGCCATAGAAAAGCGTAAGAAGGATTTTGAAAACCAAATAAGAGAAGTGGAAGAAAAATTGGGAAGAGAAATGAGAATGATGCAAGAAAATCAGGAAAAGAGACTCAACAACCTGACTGAAGAAAAGAACACCTTAAAAATAGATTAACTCAAGAAGAATGCCTTAAAAAGTCGAATTGACCAGTTGGAAAAAGAATCTCAAAAGCTTTCTGAAGAGAATAATTCCTTGTGAATTAAAGTGGAGCAAATGGAAGCAAATGACTTTATGAGAAACCAAGAAACTATTGAACAGATCCAAACAAATGAAAAAAAAAATAGAAGGTAATGTGAAATATCTCACTGAAAAAAACCACTGACCTAGAAAACAGATTCAAGAGAGATAATTTAAAAATTGTTGGACTACTTGAAAGCCATGATCAAAAAAAGAACCAAGAAATCATCCTTCAAGAAGTTCTCAAGGAAAATTGCCCTGATATTTTAGAACCAGAGGGCAAAACAGAACTTGAAAGAATTCACCAATCACCTCTTCAAAAAAATCCCCAAAAGAAAACTAATAGGAATGTTATAGCCAGGTTCCAGAGTCCCCAGATCAAGGAGAAAATATTACAAACTGCCAAGCTGAAACAATTTGAATACCATGGAAACACAATCAGGATAACCCAGGACCTAGCAGCTTCTACATTAAGGGATCAAAGGGCCTGGAATATGATATTCCAGAGATCAAGGGAGGTAGTATTAAAACCAAGAACCACCTACCAAGCAAAACTGAGTATAATGTTCCAGGAGAAAATATGGTCATTCAATGAGGTGGAGGACTTTCAAGCATTCTTGATGAAAAAACCATAACTGAATAGAAAATTTGACATTCAAATACAAGAAACATGAGAAGGTAAACATGGAAAAGAAT
>CM053593.1:209100416-209115726 GCA_028646575.1 Pseudocheirus occidentalis
CGAGTATCTGTATGTATGTGTACATAGACAGAGGGCACAGAATCAGTTGAATAGGAAGGGATGATATTTTAAAAGGTGAAATTGAGAGGTGGGAGAGGAATAGAATGAGAAGAGACAGGGAGAGACAATAGAGTTAATCATCTCATATAGAAGAGTCAAGGAATAACTGTTACAATGGAGGGGAAGAACAGGAAGGCAAAAGGGAATGGAGTAGACCTTACTCTCATTGAATTTGGCTTAGGGAAGGAATGACATACAATCTAAATTGGGTATCTTGCCCTACAGGAGAGTATGGGGGAAGGGGATGAGAGGAGGGATAACAGAGGGGAGAGCACGTTGGAGGGAAGGGCTGTTAGAAGCACACACTTCTGTAAAGGGACAAGGACAAAGTAGAGAATGGAACAAGGTGGGAGAAGAGATAGGAAGGAGGGAAATATAGTCAGTCTTTCACAATATGTCCATTGTGGAGATGTTCTGCATAACTACACATGTATGGCCCGTATTGAATTGCTTGTCTTTCTAGTGGTGGTGGGTGATGAGGGAGGAAGGGTTAGAATCTAGAATTTAAAATTCTAAAATCAAATGTTAAAATATATATTATTATTATTATTATTATTATTATTATTATTATTTACATGCAACTAGGTAATAAGATATTTAGGCACTGGAGTAGGGAGACCCATCTTGCCCTACTGGAAAGTCAGAGGGGTGATGGAGGAGGATATAGGAGAGAGTAGATTGGGGTAGGGGGTGTACAGCAGGATCACTGTTTTGGGGTGATGGGTAGGGGAAAGACAGGGAAAAATTTGTAATTCAAAATCTTGTGGAAATAAATGATGTAAACTAAAAATAAACAAACGTTAACAAGAAAAAAAGATTAACGAAGGATTTTTGTAAGACTGATAACATAAATTTAGGGCCACCCCAAACAATTCTAAACCTTTCTTTCCTTTCCCAAATTTTCCTGTTAACCTAAGTTCTGGACCAGAAACCTTGAAAATTTCACCTACACCTAAAGTCATTGATTCCTCCTCCCACATCTAAGTGGAATAATACTTATTCCAGAAAGAAGTTCATAAAACTGCCCCTGTTGTGGCTACCTCTGCCTCTTCCTTCACTCCTCCTTTCCTCTTTTCTAAGCACGATATTGTTCCTGAAGGTGACAAAAAGACCTTCCATTTCCATCCCAGACAACTACTTAAATCCAATTCACTCGGAAGTCATGACCTCACCTTCCTGATGTCATGGTCCTCTTCAAGAATAAATAACTAACTGGGGTTGGGGGTAGGGGAAAGAAGGGGAGAAAATTTGTAACACAAAATCTCATGGAAATGAATGATGTAAACAAGAAAAGAAATTTAAAGAAATTTAAAAAAAGAATGAATAACAAACAACAACAGGAGCTAGCTCTCTGACCCCATCTAATAAACTTCTCCCTGGCAAAGGATAGTCAAATAGCCATAATTGAGTCCATGACTATCGTATTTAATTAAAGACAGTGTGGACGAGAGTCCCAACTACACTATCATGGGGGTTAAAGGGATAGCACCCCTGAGATCTGGAAAATCTGTGTAAAACTTTTTTGTCCTTCCCTTTATACGAGGAAAGAAATTTGATTTTTTTTCTTTTACTTTTGTGGGGTGTTTACAGTACCTTATTGTAAATTTGGGCTGAATATTTGATTGTAGGCTCTATGTCATCTTCTAGTCTTTGCATATCTTTGCAAAACTCCCCCAAATTCTCATTTAATTTCTATTTTATTTTTTATTTTTATTTTAAAAATATATTTATTTATTTTAAGTTTACAACATTCACTTCCATAAGTTTTAAATTTTCTCCACCTCCCTCACCTCCCTCCTTCCCAAGATGGTGTGCCATCTGTTATAGTCTCTACATATATATTTTTATTAAACATATTTTCACATTAGTCATGTTTTTGTATAGAAGAATGAGTGAATCCCATTTAATTTCTTATGCCTATCAGCAATACATCAAACCACAATGGGAAAAGTCATGATGTGAAAGGGTTAACTGCACTTTGATTTGGAAATTCATCCCTACATTTACCCCTCATCTATTCTGCTGTAATGACAACTAAAATGCTCTTACTTTTGACTTAGTAGATATGGAAGGTAACTATTCTGTATGTTCTGCTTCTTGTATCTCAGTCTCTCTTGTCATGACAACATTGAGAATCTTACTAGCCCCCTCTCCCCAAATCCCTTCCAAAACTGGGTTTCTGGGGCACCCAGCTACAGTGGGTGAAGTACACCTGTCCTGAGAAATTATCTGCAGGGAATGAAGGAGACATTTCTTAAGGATGAAGATATATTTTAGGAGGAAGCAAAAAAGACATATTACCAAGTTATAGATGGGGTAGTGGGGGAGGGAGGAGGACAGCGTCTTTGCAAGAGACAGAAATATTTCTAGGCAAGTAGAAAAGTAAAATAAAATGTGTTCCTGGGGAGGAGCACGTATTTCTGGGAGGGAGTAGATGGATTGTGGGGAGGGAGGAGGTACAAATTAAGGGGGCAGGTGGGAAGATTTGCAGAGAAAAGAGAAAGAAAAATATGTTCTTTCCAGGAAGAGGTAAAAAATAACTTTTAGAGGGAGAGGTATAGGGAGACAACAAATTTCTATGATGGATAGGCTATGACTGAAAAGCCAAGGACCTTTGTTCTTGTTCATTTGCATTTGTGTTCCATCAATGAACTTTCTAGGAATGATCTGAACTGAGAAGCCCTAGCCTATCTCTAAATTAAGAGTAGTATCTTTGTCGAGGACCACTGATAGATGTTTGGGGACAAAGGTTCTTCATAAAAATAAATTAAAAAGAAGGGAATGAGGATTTTCTAATTCTGAATCAAACTGGTATGGAACAATGGACTTACAATCAACATCAAACAAAGGCAGTCCAAAGAATGGACTCAGGACAGCTGGGTGGTGTAGTGAATACAGCACCAGCCCTTGAGTCAGAAGAACCTGAGTTCAAATCCAGTCTCAGACACTTGAGATGCTTATTAGCTGTGTGGCCTTGGGCAACTCACATAACTCTGTATTGCCTTGCCTTCCCCTCTCCAAAAAAGAAAAAAAAAAGAAAAGAATGGGCTCAATTTTGTCCAAGGGCACTCTGATCTCATTTTTAGCTAGATATGGTAGCTCATGGGCTTGGCTATGTCTATTCAGCCATCCTTTGAAATGGAGAAGTTTATTAGAAAGGGTCAGAGTTGTTATTGTTTGTCCTTCATTTTGGAAGAGGACCATGGCATCAGGGAGGGCTGTGCAAGGTCACCAGCCTCACTTTATCCTCCGCAGCCATCTGGGTCCAGTGGCCAAATGTAGATCAGTACAACTGGAGATGATCCCAAATGCAATCAGAGAGCTAGAAGATGGCCTTGAAAAGCTAAAATTTAGAAGAAATTGTAGAGAGACACTTGGTGACTACTAGAAACAACATAGTAGTTATTAAAGAGTAGAGATGTAATGTCTGGCAGAGAGCAGCATGATGATAAAATGGCAGTCTCGCAATGTTAAAGGTTTGAGTTGACCTTCTAATACTTGTAATATGGCAAAAAAAAAAAGGTTATAGTGAACGCATGTTGCTTGGCTACATTCTCTACATATGTGTTCTCAGTGTGTATTGCCTGCACGCATTCCCCATTGGTTTTAAGACAGTGTATTCCATATAGATAGATGATAGATAGATATACACACATATATATGTAAGTATGTATATTTGTGTTTATGTATATATGCACATGAGTATGTATATGTATATATACGCATATATAATATATACAGACCTATGTGTGTATCCATATATATGTGTGTACACACGCACACACACACACACATACAAGAGAAGAGGAACAGATCCTTTCTTGACATTTTATTTGCTGTGATAGTTTTATTAACTGGTCTTTTTTTGGTTTTGAAGTAATTTGAACTAATGTGTTCTCTGGCTGGTGGATAAAAATAAGCACATTGGTTTGTGAGCCAGGGTTTTGTGCAAGTGTTGACTTGCAAGACATTAGGATCCTGTAATAAGTTTCTTTGGGGTCCCTGTGTGACAGAAGATAAGGAAGGGAAGGGAATAAGCATTTGTATAGTGCCTACTTTGTGCCAAGCACTGTGCTAAATATTATTTTTTCTTTACAAATATTTTATCATTTGATAAAACACCCTGTAGATAGGTGCTATGATTATTCAATTTTTATAGTTGGGGAAACTGAAGCAAATGAAGTTTAGTGAATTAACAGGGTCACACAGCTAGTTTCAACCCAGGTCTTGCGGATTCCAGGCCCAGAGCTCTCTCTACTGTGGCACCACCAGCTTCCTGGGGGAAACAGAGAGGGGATAGAGAGGGCAAGCAAAGCTTCTGAAGGACTGTGGAAGCAGGGCTCAAGTGAAGAGAACCACTTAAGTGTAGGGAGCAGGGTTGGAAGGAATCATATTCCAAGTGCAGTTGACATATTTTTCTAATATCTTGGGGTCATAGATTCACCCCATCACAGAATGTCACATCTGGAAGGGCTCTCATTTTTACAGGGTAGAAACTGAGTCTCAGAGCAAGGGAAATTGGCCTGCCCCAGGTCACGCATAGAGTTAAGTGGCCGAGCTGAGACTGAAACTCAGATTGTCTTGCCCTTATACTATATCAAACTGCCACTGCTTCTGTCCTGTGTCTTCTTCATGTGTCCCAACCTCCTGATTCAGCAAACAGTGATCTAAGGCTGGTTTGAGTCAATATCTAGAATACAAAGCAAAAGGACAGAAATAGACCAGCTTTACCTGGAGAGTAAAGTGAATAAATTGTGCCTTGGGATCATGCAGTAAACTTAATGAGTCTCCCACTTAGAGGAACTTACTGAGAAACACAGGGGGCCTCCACTCCTCCTCTCCCTGGAGGAAAGGCCTTTTATTTCTGCTGACAAGTAAACCTCCCTCCCAGGCTTCCATCGCCACTCCCACACCCCTGTCTTCCCCTCCTCTTCCTTATCTAGGGTACAGAGAAGTCGGCATGAATGAAATGAAAGAAATTTGGAAAGAAAACCCGCAGCCTCACTCCTAACCAGGCTCTTAAAGCCTAGGGGCTGCTGCTACATTGAGATGGTGAATAGGCCCTTGTTGTCTCCTCTCGAGACTATCCTCACAGTCTCCAAGCTGGTGTAATAGAAAAAGGATGACATTTAGAGGCAGAGGAGCCAAGTTCAATTTCTGACTCTGTGACTTATAGTGAATAGATATCACTAGATGTAGAATAAGCTTTTGGGCAACTTCTGCTGCCTGGGTTTGTTTCCCCTCGGCAAAAAGAAGGAGTTAGACTATGTAATCCCTCAATCCTGTGAAAGTGAATCCTCCCTGGTCTGTCTGGATGTCCCAGAGGCATCCTTCTCACAAATGACAAAGTGATTTTCCTAAAGCACACATATGACCATGTCATGCTCTACTCTAAAAACTTCATTTTCTCCCTGCTACCTACAGAATCAAATGCAAACTCCTCTTCAGAACCTAACCTTTTCCTGACTTTCCGGTCTTCTTTCAAATCATTCCATGGACACACACAGTCAACAATTCAGTCGTACAGCTGTTGTTCAGTAGTATAGGTAGAGTTGGTCAGTCATTCATGACCCCATTTGGATTTTTCTTGGCAAAGAAACGAGTGGTTTTCCACATACTTCTCCAGCTCATTTTTCAAATAAGGAAACTGAAGCACACAAGGTTAAGTGACTTGCCCAAGGTCACCCAGCTAGTAAGAATCTGAGGGCAGATTTGAACTCAGAAAGGTGAGTCTTCCTGACTCGGGGCCCATCACTATGCACTATGGAACCACCTGGCCATCACAAATCAAGCCTACTTGTTCATCCTCACACAAAGTTCTCCCATCTCTGTGTCTTTGCATTGGCTGTCCCGCAGTCTGGAATGCCCTCTTTCCTCACTTCCACCTCTCAGAATTCCTGGCTTCCTTCACATGGCCACGCCACCCTCTGCAGGAGACCTTTCCCGATCTCCCCATCTGCTGGTGTCTTCTCCTATTCTACTTTGTGTGTATCTTGCATATATTTACTTGCAAGCTGTGTCTTCCTTCAGAATGTGAGTTCCTTGAGAGCAAGGACTAGCTTTGCTTTGTCTTTGCATCTTCAAGACTTGACCCCATTCCTGGTACATAGTAAGAGCTTAATAGTTACTTGATGCTTGATTGGTTGATCTATCGGGAAAACTGATCACTTGGTGCAAGGATAGTTGCTTCTCAGTTACATATAAGAACATTTGATGTCTGAGATTCTATAATTCTACAATTAGACAGAAGATCCAGATATGGTGGGCTACAAACAGGAGTGTGGTGGTCCCAGGGAACCTATTTTTAAATTCTCAGTGTGAGCATTTATATCTCTAAAATAATGAATAGCCACACATTGGGGCTTGATGTATTGTTTTGTTGATAGGCTAGGCTTAAGAAAGTGTTAATAACGCAGATTAAGTTTAGAGTGGGTCTTGAGTACATCTTTTATTAAGAGAGATGGTTGTTCAAACATTTACCAGCTCACCCTTGATTACAAGACAGTGAGCTGAGTGAAGTGGGAAATTCCTTTCCCTGGGGATCTTTGGAAAATGAGAAACAAAGCAGTGGTTCTAGAGTGTATCAAAAGCAGGCAGGGAGTTGTAGGATGTGGAGGTAGATAGAAAGGGGCTAAACACTTTCTGTGCTCAGTCTGGTACTCTAGAGAACAATGAATCAGCTTCTGCTTCTTCCTTACTCCACCCCTGTTATCTTAGAACTATCCACAGAAGTAGTGTACAGAAAGCCAGCCAGGTTTCATATTCTGCCTCTGATATACACTGGTAGGCTATGTGACCCTGGCTAAGTCATTTAACCTCTTAATCCCCCAGGGCAATTCTCTAAGACTTTAAACTGCACAAAAATTGATGATCTTAGTAGAGTATTCTTACTAGTAGTTCCCTATGCTTATGAAATCACAGATTCAGATTCCACTCTACTAATAATGGTGCAAGGGGAATGGGGGGAGGTTATCAGGAAAACCTCTAATATTCCTTCCCATGGAACCAAAACGTAAATGTACTGCTCCATTGGAGGTACCCACAAAAGATCAGGGGTTCCTTTGGTCACCTCTGTTTCACTGACCCTAGAGAAAAAGATGAATGAAAAGAAGCCTTAAATAGTAATCCATACTTCATATCCACAGCTTGTATAGAACTGACAGTGAAGTTTCTTTGAGCCCTGATACTCCCTACCAAACATACACACTCTTGCTTTCTTCAGTGCATTTGGTCAGTAACTGTTTAGAGAATGTGCATCTCACAGTAGTTCCCACTTTTAGCTGTAGACAAACTATCTTATATAGTTAGTGTCATGAGTGAGAAACCAATGGCTAATAGAGATGACACTAGAGGGATGACAGCTTGATGCTGGAGATGAACCAGAGGCAGGAAGCGGAAGCGTAGAGTAAATGATCCAGGAAAAAAGTATTTGGTGAAGTGGAGTGATCTAGAACCTGGACAGAACTCCAAACTGATTCATCTGTGAACCTCTAACTTGCCCACTTAATACTTTAGGATATAAGGTTACAAGGTACCTTAGCAACTAGCTTGTCCCATTTTCTTATTTCACAGAGGAAGATACTGAGACCCTCCCAAGAGGGAAAGTGACTTGTCCAAGGTCACATTGATAGTAAATTAGGAGTGGACCTAGGTCCCCCAGTTCCATATTCAGGGCTCTTTGTATTATACTAAGTCCCTAGAAAGAGTTTGTGCCCAGAGACCACAGTGAAGTAGTTTGTATACCTAAAACCAGTAGTGTCAAACTCAAAAAGAAACAGATCTGTGTAGCCACACATTGACTTAGAAAACCACAAACTGACATTATCTATGTTTCATTATATTTTTACTTAAATTGCTAAACATTTCCTGATTACATTTTAATCTGTTTGAGGCTACACTGGAGAGTTTTGCTGGCCTCGTTTGTCAGTGGGCTTCAAATTTGATACCTCCGCACAATAAACTGATTAGGTTTATTTCATCACATAATCCTCACCATTGCATAATTGTCACACCCCGTTTTTTCAGTACAAAAATTGGTTTATGATCTTTCATTGTGTAATTGTCACAGGGTTCAGTTCTGTTCATCACTCCACTTAAAAGGGAAACAGAGCAACAACGTATTCACCAGTGGCATATGCATATGTATGTATCTCTCATGCATTGTGATTTATGAGCCTAGAATTCTCAGTTCTTGCACATTGTCAGTATATTTCCAAAAGCTGACTTGAGTGATTTGTTTAGAGCACTGCAGTTCTAGTGGTATTGTCACTCAACCCAATGAAGAGCCACGAGCCCAAGGGGAGTGGGCAGACAAAGCTGCCATGAGTAAATCACATAATATGGTAAGACTTGCAGCTTCTCAATTTTAACATATATTCACTAATATTCATTCGTTAATTGCATTATAATCTCACATCAAAGGCAAGTTAGGAATAAATGATTTTTAAATAATACTGGAACAATTTTTTTAAGTTTCATATAATGATCACATCCAACATTTTTGCTATGATATTGTTCTGATGATCCATTAAGACAAAGAAATCACAAGGCAAAGTCTGACTCCAGCAGATTAGATTACATAGAAGGATCCTCCTTGACCTTTGGGGTCATGATGAATGCAATAAACAATGAATGCAGGAATCCTTTTGGGTGTGCACGTCCTTCAGGGTTTCTTCTAAAAGGAGAAGCTGGACTCCTCTATCAATCTTAGACTGAACAATAGGAGCTGGACTCTTCTTGAGGCCCTTGTGTCTTTAGTTTTCATCTGACCAGAGCTAGAGCATATGTATTCAGAGAAAAGGAGAGGGGCCTTTGGGTCTGCCAGTCTGACGATTATCATTTCCAGAGGAGGTTGAAGCTAAAAAGAGAAGCGATGGTTTTCCAGATCTCAATGTCAGCTTCCCTCTGCTCAGTGGTACTCTCATGGTGCCTGCATACCTTGCTTTCATCTCCTCTCTGCCTGCTCCTTCTCTGGAGTATCTCTCTTTTTCTTCTACCAGCCCAAGTCTTGCCTGTCATGTGTGAAGGATAAACCGTGGCATGAACAGAAAGGGGCAGGTATTGAGTTGGGGATGAAGCTTTTAAAACTTATCTATACTTACTCATAGAATGCGGCTATTTCTCTCTCTTGGGAAGAGCCTGATCAGGGGTGAGGCTGTGGATTTTTTCTCCATGTTTCTTCTTTTCATTTCTCTTATTTGTTTCCTTAGTAGGTACCCAGGGGCTGGGATGGGAGTGTAATCAGTTGCAAAATCAGACATAAGTCAGTTAGTTAACAGGTATTTATTATGAACATTCTGGGAGAAAATGACTTGTAAAATGTTCTTCTTCTGGGTCCTTGACTCTCTGTGGACTGGGAAATTCTTCTGGCTTTAGTTGGAAGTCTCCAACAGTACGATCTGAGCAGCTGAGAAGAGCTTTATGGTCTCTTGAAGGGAGGTCAGTAGGACCAAGTCAATTGTACAAGGGCAGGAGTCACTTACCAGAGATAGAACATGCTGAGCAGAATGGCCAAAGACAAGTGCCTGGAAGCAGTCAGTACTACTAGGATTAGAGTCTAAAGAGTGACCATGGAATCTGGTGTCAGGCAAAAGGGACCAACACCAGGAGAATATATGAAGTTTTAATTCAGCAGGAGTTCAAGATAATTTGTCATATTTGGCATCTTGGGAGTATGAGACTAGTCTCACCTTCCTACTATCTTTGCATTAACTTCAGCTGGATGGCTTCCCCATCACCAGCGTTATATTTGCGGAGAATGGCTGTCTTTAAATGGAGGCAGTCATTGACCTTCAATTCAGAGGACGAGAATGTATGATTTTGAATGGAAGGAACAGGAGACATTATCTTGCCCAACTCCTAATTTTCATTTTGGAAAATGAAAAAGAAGCATGCTGGCTTTCCCCTCTATCCTTGAGTGACTTGTTAGCAGTTTCTTGACTCTATGTAGCTAGATATATATCTAGATCTATAGATCTATATCTGTGTGCATGTGACCTATGCTTCACAGCCATTTATATGAGACTCTCATTGTTGATGAATAGAGATTATTTAGTGCCCCTTGCCTGTGTGAGGGATGGAATTTGTCAAAGCTTGAAAGAAAAGAAACCCTGGTCTTCCACTGAGATTCTCTGAAGGGAAAGAGACTCTGAGAAACTGTCACATAGAGGAACTAAAACCTTAATCATATCCCTATCCCATTGCTACATTAGAGATTTCCACTTTGAATAAGTGGGCATATTTACCATGTGTAGTCTTTGTGTAGCTGGCATTTGGTAGGGAGAGGGTCAAGTCTTGTGTGTACATATGTATAGCTTGGTATACTCATGTGCCATTAAGGCACAGTAATAAGGATCTCAGCTTGAACCTAGAAATTATTTCCTCTAGATTAATGATATTTAGTAAGAGCAAATAGGTATAATTTTAGTCCAAGACTCTTTCTCTGTGGAAAGAAGAGTGGCTAGTTTATCCTTGCCTCTCTGCAAATTACATCTAGACAGACTCATGTGGTCACAAGAATCTACAGTAGCAAAATGTACCTAATCCCTTACATATGTATATACTTCTACAATTACATATATTCACACATATAAATATTAGTATGTGCATGTATATGAAGAGATATCCTTATTTTATATGAAATTTAAGTTCAGAATGAAAGAAAAAAGGAAAAATTTAAAAAGATTTTTATTCTATTGTTTGTCTTGAGTTGGGGAGAATAGGTGGATCTGGGACTGGGACTCTTGACTTTCTAAGACCTTCAATGTATCAAATTTGTTGGAGTTTTTTTTTTTTTTTTTGGAGGGGAGAAGGTAGGACAATTGGAGTTAAGTGACTTGTCCAAGGTTGCATGGCTAGTTTTGTGTTGAGACTGTTGTGTCTGGGGCTGGATTTGAACTCAGGTCCTCCTGACTCCAGGGCCAATGCTCTATTCACTGTGCCACCTAGCCACCCATCAAATCTTTGTGGAAATCTAATCCTTCTAATCCAGAAATCTAATCCCTCTTTCAGAAGTCAAAAGTAGGAACTAGAGTAATTAATCATTTAGTAAACATTTATTAAGTACCTAATAGCTACAGGCACTGTGCTAAGTGTTACTGATACAAAAAGAGGCAAAACACATTCCCTACCCTCAAGGAAGTAAGAATCTAACTGAGGAGATAGCATGCAAACAAATACATATGTGTGTGTATGCATCCAACCATTCATCTGTGTGTGTATGTGTGTATGGAGAGATAGATAGATAGACAGATAGATAAATAGATAGATAGAGAGAGAGAGAGAGAGAGAGAGAAATAGGTAAACAGATAGACTGATAGATATAGATAGGTAGATAGATGGATATATTGATAGATGGATACATAGATCTTTATCTCAAGCTATTTGTAGGTTAAGTAGTTAGTGAGGAAAATGAGTAGAAGTTTCAGAAAAACAGATTTAGTTTGGAGGCAAGAAAAAAAAATTAGACTAGTGATTCTCAAAGGGTAGTCTAGGGACCCCTGGGAGTTCTTGAAACATTTTCTCCATCTTGTTTGTTTGTTTCCACATCAAAGTATTTCTCTAATGCCTTATCATGAAGTGGAGACTACCACAAAATCTCTCAACTGGAAAAATACTCAGAAGACATCTAGTCTAATCCATACTTGAACCAGAATCAGTTCTACAACCTACTTGTTAAATTGTCATCTGTGCTTTGCTTCATAACTTTTAAGTGTGGGGGAATCCAGTAACCTTTAGTCCCCTTCATTTAGGATTGGTTGAATTCAGTTGAGTTCAAACTTTTCAGTCTCATGACCTCTATATGCCCTTAAAAATTGAGGCCCCCTTCTAAAATAAAATTTTCCTTTTTCTCTTTTATTCCAAACTTAAATTCCATAAAAAGTTCTCTTTCTCTATCTCTTCATTTATATGCACATGGGTTATATGGGTTATATCCATCATTATTCACTGTATTATAAATTAAAATGTCCTACTATTATTATGTGAGTGTATAAAATGTATGTGTGTATAAGTAGGTTCATTAAGATGATAAGGAAAACTACCTACACAAACAAGAACTGTGATTGAACATTTCAATATACCCAGATTGAGCTTTAAATTTGAAAGTAAAGGTAATCCCATAAGTAAAATTTGGTTGATGTTGAGATTTGGCTTCTTTAGCATTGACAGTAAATAACCCTACCAGACTTCTCATTTCCCTGGTGTGTAAAAGGATGAAACTGAAAAACTATTGGGTTGAAAAACATTGACTTAAAGGAGAAGAAAGAAGGAAACAAGAATTTATCAAGCATTTAATGTTACAAGCACAGTGTTTTACAAGTCTTGTTTAATTTTATTCTCCTGATAACCCTGGGAGGTAGATGTTACTATTATCCCCATTTTGCAGATGGGGACAATAAAGCAGAGAGAGATTATAACTTCCCAAGGTCACACTGCAAGCATCTGAGTCCAGGTTTGAACACAGGTGTTCTGACTTCAGTTTTGCTACTTTATCATGCCACCTAGCTATCTTTGTACTTTAACCATTATACAATTCTGCCCCTCAACCAGAAGACCACAGAGATACAAAAAATCTAAAGATGATTAAAATCTTGGGCTACATTCAGAAATATAGAGCCTCTAAAGTGAAAGAAATTGTAGTCCTTGAGGATATCATATTTAGAGTATTATGTTCAATCCCAGACATTACAGTTTAGAAGGGACATTGATTAGCTGGAGAGTATTCAAAAGAGGGCAACAAAGATAGTGAGAGGCCTTGAGTCCAAGTTGTATGAGAAACAATTGCAGGAACTTTGGATGTTTAGCCTGGAGAAGGAAAAACAAAAAGCTTGTGGGGGTTGGAGCAGTGTGGAATGATAGCTGTCTTCAAGTATTGTGGAAAAGAAATTATATTTATTCTGCTTGGCCCCAGAGGACAATGCTAGGAGTAATGAGTAAATGTTGCAAAGAAGAAAATTTAGGCTGAATGTCAGAAACAATTTCTTGACAGATGAAGCTGTGCAAAGGTGAAATGAGTTACCTTGGAGATGGGGGTTCCCCCTCATTAGAGGTCTTCAAGCAGAAGCTGAATGACAATGAGTTGGGTGTGTCATAGTAGCCATTACTATCAGATATGGGTTGAGCTAAGTGGCTGGTTCCTCCCAGAAGTTCCAATTAAAGGAAAATGCCCAGGCCAATCATGTCTTCATTCTTATCCAAGCCGCAAACCTAATTCTCTTGGACTTTGTCTACTATGTCCCATGTACAGGGTACCTTCTCCTCTCCCCCACCTTCTGCTTTTCAGCTTCGTATTGTTGTCTTCCCCCTTTAGACTGTAAGCTTCTTGAGAGGAGAGATTATCTTTCTTTCTCTTTGTATTTGTACTTCCACAGAGTAGCATAGTGTCTAACATGTATTGAGCACTTAATAAATCCTTGTTATCTTGCTAAGGCCTATTCCAGTTCTTGAATTCTAAGATTCTGTTGGTTTTCAAGGTTTAAGAGCTCAATGGAAATCAATCCGTAAACATTTATTAAGCACCTACTGTGTGCCAGACACTGTGGTAAGAGCTAGGGATACAAAAGAAGGCAAAAGACAGTCTCTGTCCTCAAAGGAACTTATAGTCTAATGGGAGAGATAACATGAAAACAAATGTATGTGAAGCAAGCCAAATAGATGATAAATAGGAGATAATTGACAGAGGGAAGGCATTGGAATTAAAAGGGGTTGGGAAAGGTTTTTCTATAGGTGGGATTTTAGTTGGGCCTTAAAGGAAGCCAGGGAGGTCAGACAGATCCCAAGAAGGATGAGAACTGATGACTTTGAAAGCAATGAGATGTCATGAAAAGGGCAATGAACATTCAATCAGAGGACACAAGTCCGAATCCTAGCCCTGCTCCCAGTTGACCATGTGATTTCAGATAAGTTATTTCACCTTCTAGGCCTTGGTATCTTTATCTGTGAAATTTTAAATAGTGGATTAAATGACCTTTGGAATATCTTCTACCTCTAATTCCATTAAACTATGAGCTCCTTAAGAACAGGCCTTGTTTTTTATGGTTTGGGGGCTTTTTTTTTTTTTTTTGGTATCCCCAGGGCTTATCAGTATATCTGCCATACAGTAGGCATTTAATAAATAAACACTGGCCAACTGACTAGATCCTATGGTTTTACTTGAAAATAGTTAGTAACAAGAACATAGAACGTATAGATTAAAGGAATCTTGAAAATTATCTTGTCAAAGTCCCTTCATTTTAGAGATTATGAGCAGAAAGAGAAGTGACATCTGAGGTCACACATGTAAATAAGAGACACAGTCAGAATTCAATTTCTGACTCCCTTTTTTTCACTCTATTTACTGCTTCCCAATATATCATGTAAATGTGTCTGATGGGAGAGAGGAGAAGTTAAGGAGTTAAGGAGCAGATAGGGAAGAAATGGAGTCAGCCAACATAAACTGCTTATTTAAAGAGTTGAGTTACTAAAGAAAAAAAGAAAAAAATATTTCAAAAATGTGATTAGGAACAGTGAATGAGATTTTGCAATACATTTAAAGGTAGAAGGAGCCATTGAGGAGAGACTGAAAATATTGGAAAAGGAAGAAATGAATATTAGAATGAGGTTCCTTGATAGCTATGGCTGGAACAACCAGCAACAACCTTCAACACTTGATTTTTTAATCACTGTGGTTAACTAAGAAATATATTCCCTGGGTCTTATCACATTTGTAAATGGGGAGACAAGACTAGAGTTAAAACTATGGCAATACATCTAAGACTTTGTCAAAAATTGGTAAAAGTATTTCCAGCAAGAAAAAGTAGGAAAATTGAAACACTAAAGCATTGTTGGTAGAGTTGTGAACTGATCCAACCATTCTGAAGAGCAATTTTGAAACTATGCCCAAAGGCATAGTTTGTACATACCCTTTGACCCAGCAATACCGCTTCTACATCTGTATTCCAAGAGTGCATATAATGGGGAAAGGACCCACATGTACAAAGATTTTTATAGCAGTTCTTTGTGTGGTGGCAAAGGATTAGAAATTGAGGGGATGCCCATCAATTGCAGAATGGCAGAACAAATTGTGGTGTATGAAAGTTACAGAATACTGTTGTGCTATAAGAAATGATGAGCAGGCAGACTTTAGAAAAACCTGGAAAGATCTCTATGAACTAATGCTGAGTGAGGAGAGCAGAACCAGGAGAACATTGTACATGGTAATAACCACATTGTGTGATGACTGACTTCAATAGACTTGGCTCTTCTCAGCAAT
>CM053593.1:209116226-209132952 GCA_028646575.1 Pseudocheirus occidentalis
TCAAAAACAAAGAACAAACACAATAACGACAACCTTCCAATCTATATTGAAGACTGCATATATTTCTTTCACAAATTGACCAATGAAGAAAAAGATCTATATGCTATAGAAGGAGCTGCTCATAGCCAGAGTCATCAGTGAGGTGTGAGGACAGCATTTTGAAGGACAATAGTACCGTGTATTATCCAAATAGAACCTATAACATCTTCAGACTATGTGATAGGTTATTCAATATCTTTATCTTCTTTACTAATTTCTGGAAGTCTCTATTAGGAAAGCCATTATGAAAAGATAATCAGACTTGGTTCCTTCATAAGACTGCCCATTCCATTGTAGGGCATCTCTAATTCTTAGTAAAATCTTCCTAGTGGTAGGAATAGTAATAATAATATATTTATGTATATGTATATTTGTATGTGTATGTATATGTGATTTAAGCTTACAAAGTACTTTACACACATAATCTGAATGCAAAGCTGTAAAGAAATTCAATGAGCTAAAACTGACTTCCCAGTATTCTCACCAAATGGTCCTAATTCCCCACCTACCCACCCTAGGGCCAGGCAAATGAAGTCTAATTCCTGTCCTGTGGGATAGCCCTTCAAATATTTAGAAATGATTGTCATGCTTCTCCTAAATCTTCTTTTAGATGAGACTCTAGGGGCAGATGGCATCCTCCCAAGAGTTCTGAAGGAACTTAAGGATGAAATTGGGGAGCTATTGACTAAATTTTGTAACTTGTTCAAATGACCATTGTGGAAGGCATTGCTAGCTTTCTAACTTCATTATTTGCCATACAAAAAGGACCATGGGAATGCCTCTTTGAGGACCATGTCAGGAAATTGGGACACTTTATAGTATAGGGTCATGCAGTAGGAAAAGAAGTAGTTTTGAAGTCTTCACCATCTAGTTTTCTAGTTCTGACACTTACTACCAATTTGACTTTGGCTGGTTAAGTTACTTAATCTCCCTAAGATTCATTTTTCTACTCCTATGAAATTTAAACAAATGAAAAGATAATTCAGTTCAATTCAACAAGCATGTATAAGCTTCTACTTATGCTGAGGATTTGGCATACAAAGACAAAAAGATATATTCCTTTCCTGAGTTTAAAGTATTTAAACTGTAAGGAAGGAGTTATGTCAATAGTAATCTACAACAATAAATGCAAAATAATTGGGGGAGAGGGAAAAGAACATCATCAAATAGAAGAATGAGGAAAAACTTCTTCCAGGAAGTAGCATTAGAGTTGGATGGTGTGACAAGAGACATAAGTGAGAAGGGGAAACATTATAGGCTTAGGAGATAGACTGTGTTAAAGTGAGGAGATGGGACAATGTCAAAGAGCAAGTACAACAGTCTGGTTGAAAGGTAGGGTTCATAAAGTAGTGTATAGTCAGCCTAGAAAGGCAGGTTACTCTGAGACTGTGAAAGGCTTCTGATGCCAAAGAAAGTGTTTGTATTTTATCTTAGAGACAATTGGGAAATTCAGAAGCATCTTCCACAGAGAGTAATGTTGTCCTTGGGCTATGATAATACTTCTACTACTATCTCAAAGAGTTGCAGTATGGAAAACACTTTGCTAAGTTTTAAATTATGCATTTATTTTTTAACATTCTTTTTTTTAAATTTTGAGGTCTAAATTCTCTTCCTCCTTCCCACCATCTCCACAATCTAATGAGGAGGCATGCAATATGATATCAATTTTACATGTGAAACCATGTAAAACATATGTCCATATTAGCCACATTTCAAAAAAAGTGAGGAAATTATACTTTCATTTGCACTGAGTATATCAGTTCTCTCTATGGAGGTGGTGTAGCAGCAAGCACCCTGGCATACCCAGGATGGTGGCTAGAACAGGTTCCTTGATCTGCTTTTCTAAAGGAAAGCAACTCAAGAGGGGTTAACAATCTTACTTTAATTAAACATATGCCATTTACCTAGTTCAGAGGAAAAAGTCAGCAACCTGAACTTCAGAGAAAACAAACAGAACTTAGAGGCAGACAAAAAATACAGACAGAGAAAATGCCACAATTCAGCATACCAATAGACAGGGCTTTTGCTGTCTGATCATTACATACATATAGCTGGTTACTAGGGGAAGCACCAACATCTGGGTTTTCAAAGCCAGGGGGCTCAACTACTGCCCACAGTCTCATCTGGCCAAATCATACAATTCTTCCCATAAGTGAGCCCCAAAGCAAAACCTCACCTCAGAGGTATATAGAGCCGTCTCCAGGATCAGAGAACATCACAACCCCTCATGCCTCACTGCCTAATTATGAAGTAACAATGTGTGGTCCTTCCTGAAAAAGCAAGCCTCCATTAAGCAAACTTCTGTTGGGCTCTGCTCTACCCTTCAGCAAACTCTCCAACCACAGGCTCCATGTGACCACATTCAGCCTAACAGGGGGCAAAGTATATTTTCAAATCAGGGAAGGTCCTCAAAATTACTTCGGTTTATTAAGGGGCAGGGAAGATCTTCAAATTTCCTTACCATTACAGGTGCATAGCATTTTTTCCTCATGAGTTCTTTGGAATTGCCTTAGATACTTGTATTAACTAGAGTAGTCAAGTCTTTCACAACTGATCATCATTACAACCTTGCTGTTACACTACACAATAACTTTCCTTCTCACTTAACTGTGCATCAGTTCATAAAAGTCTTGCCATGCTTTTTTTCTGAAACCATCCCCCTCATCATTTCTTATAGAACAATAGTACTCCATCACAATCATCTGCCACAACTTATTCAGTCATTCTCCAATTGAGTATCCTCTCAATTTTTAATTCTTTGCCACCACAAAAAAGAGTTGCTTTAAATATTTTATACATATATGTTTTTTCCCTTTTTTTAATCTCTTTGAAATACAGATCTAGTAATTATATTGCTAGGTCAAAGGGCATGCACAGTTTCATGGCCCTTTGAGCCTAGTTCTAAATTGTTCTGAAGAATGTTTCACCATTCTACTAATAGTTTACTGGTGTACCTTATTATACCCACCTCTTCTCTAGCATTTTTAATTTCTGATAGGTATGAAGTGTTACCTCAGAGCTATTTTAATTTTTATTTCCCTAATCAATAGTGCTTTAGAACATTTTTTCATATGTCTATAGATAGCTTTGGTTTCTTCTTCTATAAACCTCTTCTTTATATCCTTTGATCATTTAACAGTTGAGGAATATCTCTTTTTTTTGTAAATTTGACTAAACTCACTATATATTTGAGAGATGAGGCCTTTATCAAAGAAACTATAAATATTTTTGGTGTTACTTCATTTTTCTATTGTACCTTTTAGCACAATATAGTTTCCCTGATTATCCCTTTAAATTAGATCTATTTTTGTTTCTGCTTTGTCTGAGTTCATAATTGCTACCCCTACCATTTTTTTTTAGTTTAGCAGAAACATACTAGATTTTGTTCCAGTCCTTTATTTAATCTCTCATTGTGTCTGTTTCGAGTGTTTCTCTTATAAACAACCTATTGTTGGATTCTGATTTCTAATCCATTGTGCTATCTGCTTCCATTTTATGGGTGAGCTCATCCCATTCACATTCACAGTTATGGTTACTAAATGTGTATTTCCCTCTACCCTATTTTCTTCTGTTTGTTCTTTTCATCCTGTCCCTCCTCAAAAAGTCTATTTACCTTCCAACCACTACATCCCTTAATCTATCCTCCACTTTATCATCCCCTACTCCCACCCTCTATATATCTTATCTTCTTCCCTTCTGATTTCTCTATTGGATATCTTACATTTCTATGAACAACTAAGTGTTCAAGCATTGTCTTCCATCCTGCCCCGCCCCCCCAACAGACATTTTCTCCTCTACCGTAAAAGTTCCTCCTTATGTGCCTCTTTTATGTGAGAAAGTTTCCCCCATTCTCTCTCTCTCATTTCACCCTTCAGCCAGTGTATCCCTCTTTCCCACCCCTCTGTTTTTGTTTGTTTGTTGCTTTGTAGGTCATTCCAAAATAATTTACTCAAATTCATGATCTTTGTCTATGTAAACTACTGTAAACCGTCCTAATAATTATGTTGTTTGTAGGTATTACATGTATCATATTCTCATATAGGAATGCAAATAGTTTAACTTTATTGAGACCCTTATGTTTACTCTTTCATGTTTGCTTTTTTATGCTTCCCTTGATTCTTGTGTTTAAATGTCCAATTTTCTATTCGTTTCTTGTCATTTAATCAGCAATACTTAAAAGTCCTCTATTTCATTGAATATCTATTTTTTCCCTTGAAGTATTATACTCAGTTTTGCTAAGTATGTTATTCTTGGTTGTAATCCTAAGTCCTTTGCCTTCCTGAATATCATTTTCCAAGCATTCTGTTCCACTAATGTTGAGATCACTAAATACTGTATTATCCTGGCTGCAGTTCCACAGTATTTGAATTTTTTATGGCTACTTGAAGTGTTTTCTCTTTGATCTGGGAGCTCTAGAATTTGACTACAATGTTGCTGGGAGTTTTCATTTTGTTATCTCTTTCAGGAGGTGATCACTGGATTCTTTCGATTTCTATTTTGTTCTCTGGATCTAAAGGATCAGGGCAATTTTCCTTGATAATTTTTGAAATGTGAAATTTAGGTTATTTCTTTGATCATGGCTGTCAGGTAGTCCAATAATTCTTAAGTTATCTCTCCTCAATCTATTTTCCAAGTCAGCTGTTTTTCTATGGAGATATTTCACATTTTCTTCTATTTTTCAAATACATTTGAACTTTGTTTTTATTGCTTCTTGAAGTCTCCTAGATTCATTAGTTTACATTTTTTCTTTTCTATTTTTTCTGTTTTCACATGATACTTTATTATATATTCAAAAGAGTAGCAAGTTGTACATAATAGAGTTGCAGTTTCATGTTCAATCCTCTTTTTAAGTTAACGAATATATTTTTAGTTTTCAAGATTCATTTCCATAAGTTTTTAATGTTTATCCCCTCCCCAAGATGGGATGCAATCTGATATGGGCTCTACATATACATTCCTACTAAACATCTTTTCACATTAGTCATGTTGTATAGAAGAACTAGAATGAATGGGAAGAACTACGAGAAAGAAAAAAAAAACAAAAGAAAAGAGAACAAACAAAAAAAGAAAATAGCCCTCTTTGCTCTCCACAGTTATTTCTCTGGATATGTACACCATCTTCTATCATGAGTCTTTTGGAATTATTTTAAATCCTTGTATTGCTGAGAAGGGCTAAGTCTATCAAAGGAAGTCATCACATACTATGGCTATTACGGTGTACAATGTTCTTGTACACAGTACAAGAACTTGTACTGTAGTTCTGCTCTTGGTTCTGCTCACTTCACCCAGCATCAGTTTGTATAAGTATTTCCAGGTTTTTCTGAAGTCTGCCTGCTCATCATTTCTCATAGCACAATAATATTACATTACATTCATATACTATAACTTGTTTAACCACTTCCCAACTTGTGGACACCCCCTTAATTTCCAGTTTTTGGTCACCACAAAAAGAGTTGCTATAAATATTTTTGTACATGTAGTTCTTTTTCCCATTTTTATGATCTCTTTAGGCTACAGCCCTAGAAGTGGAATTGCTGGGGCAGAGGCTATACACATTTTTATAGCCCTTTGTGAATAGTTTCAAATTGCTTTCCAAAATAGTTGAATGGGTTCACAACTCCACCAACAATGAATTAGTGTTCCAATTTTCCCATATCTTCTCCAACATTTATCATTTTCTTGTTTTGTCATGTTAGTCAATCTGATAGAGATGATGTGGTACCTCAGAATTGTTTAGATTTGCATTTCTCTAATCTATAGTGATTTAGAGCATTTTATTCATATGACTTGTAGTTTTAATTTCTTCCTCTGAAAACTACCTGTTCATATCCTTTGAGCACTTATCAATTGGGGAATGACTTGTATTCTTCTAAATTAGACTCAGTTCTCCATGTATTTTAGAAATGAGGCCTTTATCAAAGACACTGGTTGTAAAAATTCTTTCCTAGTTTTCTGCTTCCCTCCTAATCTTGACTGCATTGTCATTGTTTGTGCAGAAACTTTTCAATTTAATATAATCAAAATGATCCATTTTGCATTTTATGATGCTCTCTAAATCTTGCTTGGTCATAAATTCCTCCATTCTCCATAAATATGACAGAAAAACTATTCCTTGCTCCCATAATTTGCTTATAGTATCAGCCTTTATATCTAAATCATGTACCCATTTGGATTTTATTTTGCTATACAGTGTCAGAGGTTGGTCTACGCCCAGGTTCTGCCCTCCATTTTACAGTTTTACCAGCAGTTTTTGTCAAATAGTGAATTCTTATCCCAGAAGCTGGGGTCTTTGGGTTAATCAAACAGTACATTACTATAGTCATTGACTACTGTGTCTTGCATACCTAGCCTATTCCAAGGATCTAGCACTTATTTCTTAACTAGTACCGAGTAGTTTCGATGATTGCTGCTTTATAATACAATTTAAGATCTGTTATAGCTAGGCTACCTTCCCTAGCATTTCTTTTCATGAATTCCCTTGATATTCTGGACGTTTTGTTTCTATTCTATTTTTTAAAGAATTATTTTCTTCTACAAGCTTTTGTACTTCTTTTACCATTAAATCAATTCTGATTTTTAGATGTTATTTTCTTCAGGATTTTTGTGTCTCTTTTATCAACCTATTGATTCTCTTTTCATAATGATCTTGCGTTACTCTCTTTTCTTTTCTGAATTCTTCCTCTACCAATTTTATTTCTTCCTTTAACTCTTCCAGGAATTCTTGTTTGACTTGGGTATGTACAATTAGCATTTTTCTTTGAGGTTTCGTTGAAGCTGTTTTCACCTTGTTGTCTTCTCAATTTATCTCTTGGTTTTCCCTTCCATCATAGTAGCTTTTTATGCTCAAATTCTTTTTGTTGTTTTCCCATTTTTTTTTCAGTCCATTTCTTGACTTTGAACTTCCTATTAAAATTGGACCCTGCTCATGTGGCTTTTTTGTGCTATTGTTTTCAGAGCTAGTTCTGAGGTTTGCGAGTTTTTTTGGTGCTTCCAAGGTGATGTTATCCTGGGAGAAATATAGTCACTGCTCTCCTGGTCTGCATTCTGGACTTTACCTAGAAAGAAGCCTTGGTCCCATGCAACTATAAGCACTAGCCCTCTCTTTGCCTTGGAACTGTGATCAGGGTCCCTGCTTCCTTGTGACCAATCCCCTAGAACACTTCTCTACCCTGGAACTACATTTTGGCAATAGAGTTGCCAGCATATGCCAGCTGTACCCAGTGCCAGCTAAGGGTCTCCGGACCAGCTGTCTGACCCCCTACTCTAGGCTGAGAGCTCCTGTAACAGCTGTGGCTGCTGCTTCTGCTGTAGTTATTGCCTTTGTATGTGTGGGGTGGGGGGTAGGAGCCTCCTGACAGGCGTCGACCCTGGTGTCACAAACTTCTCCTGCCAACCTCCTAAGTTTTCTTAGGCCACAAAAATGATCACCCCGACCTTTCACTGGCTCTGTCATTCTCAAATTGTATTTGAGTTCTTATTTTAAAGCTGTTAGAAGGGGAATGTTCCAAGAATTCAATTGAATTCTCTAACCTGCCACATTGTCTCCCTCCCTCCTAATACATCCCCCCTCCCCCCACCTGCCACATACTAATCTTTGCTAATCTTAAAGCACTGTATAAATATGAGTTGGTGTCATTATTACTAAGTATTTAAGCAAACATAATCTGTTGGAGAAACACAAGAGGAGTACAGGGATTTTTTGAGAAAATAAATGCATCTGGTGAGCAGGAGCACAGTGGGTATAATTTATTTAGATTTCCCCAAAACCTTTAACAAATTTCCCATATCAAAGGCTATTTAAAATAAAAATTAAATCATTATGGGATCAGAGGAAATAGGTAAAAGATTGAGGAACAGTGGGTAGGGATAAATGGGCATATCACTTCTCTGAAGGAAGAAGTATAAACAGTGGAGTAGGCCCCTAGGACATGTTGGGAGCAGTCTTGTTTAGCATTTTTACACACAGAAGAGTGAGTGTGTAGGGTAATCTCTGCATTTAAAGATAACATCAAGCTTTTTTGGTAGTTAAGTGCCAAAGTGCAAAGGGCCAACAGTGGGGGGGGGGGGGTTCTCAGGATAAGTGGACAGAAATTACAGCTGGTTCCAAATGCAAGGTAATTATAGTGGTGAGGATGGGGTACTTGTGACCTTGAGGCCACATGTAGCCTTGTAGGTCCTTAAGTGCAGTCTTTTGACTGAACCCAAATTTTACAAAACAAATTTAAGAATTTGTTCTGTAAAGTTTGGATTCAGCTAAAAAGCCCCACTTAAGAACCTAGAGTGTCACATGTGGCCTCAAGGTCACAATTTCCCCATCCCTGATCATGTGGAAAATCAGGAAGGCTGGGACCTCTAGGAATGTCTAATTCTGAGCTCTGTATTTCTTGATCTTGGAATATTTTTCCTATGTTCCTGACTTTGTCTTGACAGACAGACTTGACTGTCTTGCGTTCTTGATTGGGATCCCTATTCCTGCATCTGCAGACTCTAGTAATCAAACCTAGGTGTGGGGAACCTATGGTCTTAAGGCCACATGTGGCCTTCTAGGTCCTGGGGCACAGTCTTTTGACTGAGTCCAAGTTTTACAGAACAAATCATTTCATGAAGGGGATTTGTTCTGTGAAGCATAGATTCAATCAAAGTTACACACTTGAGAATTTAGAGGGCCATATGTGGTCTTGAGACCACAGGATATCCAGCTCTGGTCTGACTTTTACTCCTTGACTACTCTCTATATTTACTATCTGTGTGAAGTTGGGCAAGTCTTTACTTGTCAATCTCAGTTTCCTTACCTAAAAAATAAGAGGATGGGACTAACTGATTTCTGTCTTGGTTTTGACTTTTACTACCTGTGTGACCTAGTCATGCAAACTCTCTGTGTCACAATTTCTTTATCTATAATATAAGAAGTTTGCCCCAGTTGACTTTTAAGAAGTAATTTTTAAATTCTATGAACCTATTACCCTTTTCCTGAATTTAGTTTGATATTTGTGACTCTATTGCCAAAACGCAAATGCGAATCATACACTGAGTTATTATTCTTGCCTTGGGGGATCAATAGGAAAGTCCTGAGTCCTTCTCTGATGGATCATAAGGAAACTGTAGGATTGGAGGGAGGAGAAGAGCAGAGAGAGATTCAAAGTGACATTAAAGATCATCTAATTCAATCTACTCATGTTATAGAGGTAACTGAGGTCTACAGATGAAAAACTGCTTGCTCAAGTTCACACAATTAATAAGTGGCAGAGAAAGAAACTTCATAAAGATCTTATGCCAAATACATTTTTTTTCAACTAACCTATAATTTAATCAGCACAGGGAATTTCTTGTGAGGAAGTTCCATTACCAATAAGGACTGGATTAGCACCTGCCAATGCTTCTCCTCTCTTTCTGTTGTTCCTCCTCTACCCCCTAAGAATGTTAATTATTAGGGTTACTTTATAGATACCAAGAGAAAGAACATTCCCAGAGGAAAACAGACAGGGACCAAGTTGTACTGTGTCCAGCCAGAGTTCATTAGATCAACTGGGTAAATAAATCTAGAGAGTGAGACTGGAGGCACAAATGAAATCAAAACAATGGATTCAAAACTGGGGGTTGGGAGAAGGGGCGATCAGCACAGAGTAGGTCAAGAAAAATATCATTAAAGGAACTTCCCTGGATGGCTGCTGTTCATGTTTTCTTTCACCTAATATCTCTTCCTGAGGCAGTCTCTTCTGTCATGGTGATGGTATTCTAGCTCCACACATTCCTCCTTTTGCAACACTTACTTCTCTGTGGTCCCAGATGTCTCCCCTGACAGAGATATCTGGGACACAATGAGTTAAAAGTCACTTCTAGAATAACAGATTCCCCAAGCTCTATTGCTTCTCAGAAAGGAGCTTAGAGGTATTATTGCTTATTCCTTGAAGACAACAGGAACAAATTTTTGGCACCAATGGACCACCCTGTGCAGACCATCATCAGGAAAGGGACTGGAGATGAGCCAGAATTAGGGTTTGATAAGCACTTTTTTATAAGTTACTTCATTTGGTCCTCACAACAACCCTCTGAGATAAGTGTGATTATTACCTGAATTTTACAAATGAGGAAACTGAGGCTGAGCTTGTAAGTATCAGAGGGAGGGCTTGAATTGACCTGAATATAGTTCTCTGTCCACTGATCCAATATCACAGACCAAGGGATACCATCTATGGAACAATATGGGAGGGATTGGTCACCACACCCCAGTAGAGACAAAGCCAAACTGTAGAAACAACAGAAAAGGGTCGCATCAATGATCAAGGACATGGAGGTGTGAGGTGAGTTAGGCAAGAGGGCATACAGAAAAGATGAAGCTGCTTCTGCCCAAAGGTCAGAGGTTGAGAGGGGATGTTTATAAAGTCATGAAAGTGATGGATTAGGGAAACATGACTAGTTACCAAAATCCTGAAAAAGGAGAGTAAGGCCACTTTGCCTTCTCTTCTTTGAAATTTTAAAGGGGCAGGGGAGGGGGGGAACTGAAACAAAGAAAATGAAATCCTTCATACAGTGGGGGAGTTCTTATAGAACTCAGTGTCCTATAAAGGGCATAATGGAAGGAAGAAAGGAAGGAAGGAAGGAAAGAAGGTAGGAATGAAGGAAAGGAGGAAGGGATGGAAGGAGAGAGGGAGGAAGTTAGAGAGAATGTAATTAGAGTTACATGACAATTGATGGACCTATTTTTTTCAGGAATAGTAGAAGATTGGAATAGAATGAAGGAATCTGCATCCATTTCTACATTCCTTTATTTTTATTGTTGTTCAGACCTGGGAACTGCTTCTACCAATACAAATTGAGGAACTAGTCTGCAACTTAAAAAAAATCAAAGATCTAGACATAGAATTAGCCTAAGAAGCCACCTAGATTAACCCCTCACTTTGTAGTTGAGGTAATTAAGTCTCAGGAATATCAAGTTATTTGTCCAGGGTCACATGAGTAGTAAGGATAAGAGGTAGAATTTGAACTTAGGTCCTCTGATTCTAGAACTTGAGTACTTTTCATTGGATTGTTGTTTAGTCTTAGTTGTTTCTGACTCTTCGTGAACAAATTTGGGATTTTCTTGGCAAAGATACAGGAGTGTTTTGCCATTTCCTTTTCAAGCTCATTTTACAGATGAGGAAACTGAGGGAAACAGGATGAAGCCCAATATCACACAGCTAGTAAGTGTGTGAGACCAGATTTATACCCAGATCTTGACTCCAAACCCAACACTGTCTGCTGTGCCACCTAGCTGCCCCTCATTGGACTATACTGCTTCCGTAATCGTGGGTATTTCCTGGAAACCTTGAATGTTTCAGTGACTTATCTAGGCTCATACAGCTAGCTATGTGTCAGAGGCAGGTCTTTCTGACTCAGATGCCTGACTTTATGTCTACTGTGCTACGTGTCATATTTCTAAAGAGCAGAGACTTAATAGGTTATTAAGGGAAGTAGTATTTGAGGCTCATCAAAAACTCCAAAGGTGACATCATGGTAGATACCCACACCTTCCTACACTCTGCTTTATTGTGTCCTTATGAGAGATGGAATCTTGGGCTGAAGGGACTGGGTGGTGTGTGTGTGTGTGTGTGTGTGTGTGTGTGTGCGCACGCGCGCGTTGGAGGAAGCATTCTAATGACTTTGGGATGAAAGGAATTATAGGAATAAGCTTCAATATGCTCATGGGAATGAGAACATGGGCCTGAGATGAGGGGGCTAGGGCTGGTTGTGAGACCATGATAAAGGTTGGAAAGGATCAGAGTTAGGAGAAGATGGAGAATCAGGAACAGGGAGAAGGGAAGGGAGGAGAGAGCATGGAGAATGGGGCCCAAGGAACTGAGAAAAGAGAACTGCTCTCTTCTCAGAGAAGGGGGAGAATCTCCTCATTGCTTGCCTCCCCCAGTGACACCATCTCTAAAACTCAGGCAGTGGGCTACTCTGTTTCTCCTTGTCTCAAATGCCTCCTTTTTTTTTTTTAGAGCAGCAAGACTAGCTCTGAGAAGGTAGTAATTGGAAATCTTTTGTTCCACACAAATCTTGACAAGTGCTCCTAGCTTGCCAGAGCCACTTTCTACTGCCAGCCACGTGGGTTTTGGCCTTTTTCATCTATTGGAACATTTACCATCAAAAAGGAGAGAGAAAGAAAAAGATAGATACAGACATGGGGTGGGGAGAGAGAGAGAAAGAGACACAGACAGGGAGAAACAAAGAGACAGGAACAGAGAGACAAAGAGAGACAGAGACATAGAGAGACAGAAAGACAGAGACAGAGACAGATATAGAGGTAAAGAGAGACTAGGGGCCAGTGCAGGTGAATAGAAAGAGACATTAGAAATCCAATAGAAAGAGAAACAGAGATGCTAATATAGAAGAACACACAGACAGAAACCCACAAAGAGAGATGGATGGGGAGAATAAAAAGAAAGATAAAACAATGGCTAAGACAAGAGAACTTAGGAGAGGGAGTAGGGAGAAAGAGAGAGAGAGAGGGAGAGAGAGAGAGAGACAGACAGAGAGAGACAGAGACAGAGACAGAGAGGGAGAGAGAGAGGGAAGGAGGGAGAGAGAGACAGGGAGGGAGAGAAGGAGGGAGGGAGGGAGGGAGAGAGAGGATCATCAATAAAATGACACAGAGAAGTAGGGAGAAAGCTAACACAGGGAGACAAGAAGAAAAGAATAGCCAGAAACATAGACAAGGAGGATATATATGCACAAAAAGTAAATACAGGATGGAAGAGAGGAGAGGTGAGTCTCTCCCTGCTGAGTTTCCCAGAGTCAGTGCAATACCTGCACATCTACCCACCCAGAATATTAATTGCACACTGATATTTAATGATTCCAAAAACCTCTGGCCTGCAGAATTCTGCAAAGGAGTCTTGTTCCCTGACAATGTGAGCAGTGAAGGATGTCAGGAGTCAGCAGGTACCCCTTAATCATGTGCCAGACTCCCAGAAAGAGGAAGACACAAAACCTCCACTATTTCTTCCTGTGCTGCACAGTGTATAGCAAGTAAACAAGGAGAGGTGAGGCAAGAAAAGTCTGGCACAAGAGCTCAGAACATATCTCATCTGTGAGAAAAGAGGCAGACCAGTTTGGGAGTAGTGTAATATCCCAAGGAGAGAATCACTGAGAAAAATATTAGGGAATGATAAGAAAGAGAACCCAGAGAGAGAATGAGAAACTCACCCAAAGAAGGAGATGGTCCTAAGAGAAAGGGATTGGAAATCATCTGTGTAAGGATCAGGCACCAAGAGAAGATAAGAAACTTGTGAAGAGGCAGGGGCCTCAGTGATAGAATGGTAGACTTGTCCAAGGAGGCACAAGTCTCTGAGTGACAGGGTGCTAAATTTCATACAGGAAGGGAAAGTACAAATGAAGATCCTCTCCTCCAGAGAGAAGATAGGAAATGGGAGACAGTCTGGAGTAAAGGTAAGAACTGAGTCTGGAATCAGCATGCCCATGTTCACCTATGGATTGCCACTTGTGTGACCTTGGGCAGATCCTTTTGACATTCTAGGCCTTAGTTTCTTCATCTATATAATGAAGGGGTTTGAGCTAGATGCCTTCAAAGATAACTTTTTTTTGTTTTTTGAAGGGTAATTGGGGTTAAGTAACTTGCCCAGGATCACATAGCTACTTTTTGTGTTACATATCTGAGGCTGATTTGAACTCATGTCCTCCTGACTCCAGGGCCAATGCTCTGTTCACTGTGCCACCTAGGCACCACAAGATAACTTTCAACTATAAATTATGATCCCATAATCAATAAACTCCAAAGGCTCCCTATTGACTCTATGATATAGTGCAAGCTCTTCTAGTTGACATTTTAAGCCCTGTCTTTAGCCTCCCTTTCTAGTCTCATTACACACTATTTCCCTTCATGCACCTTGCAGTCCAACTGTTGTGCAGAGAATAAGAGCAAGTGGAGACCTGGGTTCAAGATAAATTTAGATGTAGATTTATTGATCAAGCACAGGACTGCCAGAGTTCTTATTCAAATTGTCAGCGATTTTTTTGGAATCCAGATCTTGGTTATAAAGGCTAAAACCACAAAATTATAATAGGGAGGGGAACTAGCAGAAGCTATGATGTACAGAAGCAAAGAATAGCCATTGGTTAAAATCTATAACTCAGAGGAGTATAGCACATGACTCAAGGGAGTATGGTGCAAGGGTACAAGGGGGTCTTTCCTAGAACTAGGTGGAAGTCACAGGGTAGAGGGTCATGGGATGAGGGGAACTGGAATTCCCCAGGCTGTAGTCACCTTTCCAGAAAGAGCTGAGGGGGCTGGAATTCCCCAGGACAGGTCAGGGTCATGTTCTGGGCAAAGAGGGTGAGGGCCCTGCTTGGCCAGTGGGGCAGGACAGAATGGTACCTAGATAAGATCCTTACACAATAGTGAGCCTGGTATACTATAATGATTCAAGGAGAAAATATGAAATGCTAATTAAGGTAGACAGAGTTGGGGAACACCTTGTGCAATATGTCCAGAAATGCTTTAAGCAGTTTCAAACTATGATAAAATATAAACCAGGAACAAAGACAGATATACAAAGGGGGCTTAATGGTGGGCCACAAATCAGGTGGTGTGTAGTGACCTGGGATTTGGGGTTTGGGTACAATACAACAAAACTGATTTTGTTTTTTGCTGTTTTTTGGGGGGAGGTGCTATTTCTTATATATGATACCCTTTGTTCCATCTTCTCTGTGTCATTTTATCAATGATTCTTTCTCTGAGTTCTTTGTAACTCTAGGTTTTCCTTCCTTTCTCTCTCTCCCTTCCTCCTAAGTTCTTATGTCTTAGCCTTTGTTCTAACTTTCTCTTTTTTTCTCCCAATTTATTTCTTTTTGTGAGTCCATTCCTGTGTGCCAATGGGATTTCCCTCATATCTGGAATGCACTTCATCTTAGAATGTACAATTCCTCTCAAAGATCAGCACAAATACAACCTTGTATATAGTCTTTGTTGGTCCCCTTAAGTCTTAGTGTTCTCTGCCTGTCAAATTAACCTGTGTAATGGGTGTAGATTAGAAAACAAAGAGTAGAGGGAAGGGAAGAGATAGTCTTTAGAGATATTCCTTAATTGATTTCTTACCTAGCCTTAATCACTGAACAGGCATTGATTGCCTCAGTCAAACTGACACCAAAGAAAGACCTTAACTTAAAAAGGCCAAAGCCTCCCACTGCATCCAAAGCCATCTCTCATCATCCTGATCTATATCTTGCCACTGGACCCAGATGGCTCCAGAAGAAGGAGTGAGGCTGGTGACTCTGCACAGCCCTCTGTCACTTAAGTCTAATTCCCTTGTAAGTCATGGTGTCACTTTCCTGATGTCATGGTCCTCTTTGAGAACAAGGGACAAAAAACCTAGTTTCCATCATGTAGAACTTTGGGTTTACATATATTTGTATAGGTACTGTGGCAGATACTCTACTAATCTATTGTAGAGTCAAACAAGCTGATGACTCAGGCATTGGTGGACAAGAACTGGGTGAGCAGAGGAGGGGAGTCAAGATGGCAGCATAGAAGCAAAAAAATGCTGCAGCTCTCACATAGCCACCTCAAATGCCCATGAAATATGACTCTAAACAAATTTTAGGGCTCCAAAACTCATAAAAACCCACCTCCCTCTGAAGGCAGCTCAGCAGGAAGGTCTCATTCCAATGTGCTGAGAGCTGAAAACCAGCCCAGCTTGAAACTGCAGCTTGGTCCTGGGGCGAGCAGGACAAGCTGCAGCTGGAGCCTTCAGGAGAGTGGATCATTGGCAACTGTGGAAGTTTCCAGAATTATCAAGCCAGAAGAAATAAGGACTAAGTGAAAGGCCAGTGGAACTCAGCTAAATTTGGAGGAGAAAAGCAGTCTGGCCAAACTACCTCCAGGGCAAGGAAGTGGCAGCAGTGGCAGCCCTGCAGCCACCTGCATCAGAGCTTCTTACCTACAGACTGCAGGGGGGCCAAGCAATCATTCAGAGCCTAAGTGCTCTTGGGTTGAGCAGCCTGGATATGGATTGTGTCCTGGGGTGTGTTTTCAGTGAGCTAAAATTGGTGAGGGCTTCACGAGCCTCCTAATAGCTCTGGCACCTGCAAAAACCCTAGCGATTTGGGACAGAGCTTTCCCCTCTGGAAGCAGAGTTCCACAGAGCTAAAAAGACAAGTAATTCACTGGCAAAATGAGCAGGAAAAGGAAGCAAAGTATGAACATTAATTGTACTCTAGAATCCTTTTCTGGGGACAAAAAGGATCAAAGCATGGAATGGGAGGAAGACAACACAGTCAAAACTCCCACACCAAAAGCTTCCAAGAAACATGAAGATTGCCTACAAGCCATAGCTTAAGAAGGATTTTGAAAACCAAATAAGAGAAGTAGGGGGGGGAATTGGGAAGAGAAATGAGAATGATGCAAGAAAATCATGAAAAGAGAGTCAATAACGTGACTGAAGAAAAGAACACCTTAAAAAAATAGATCAACTCAAATGGCAAAAGAGGCACAAAAAGCCAATGAGGAGAAGAATGCCTTAAAAAGTTAAATTTGCCAGATGGAAAAAGAATCTCAAAAGTTTTCTGAAGAGAATAATTCCTTCAGAATTAGAGTGGAGCAAATGGAAGCAAATGATTTTATGAGAAACCAGGATACTATTAAACAGATCCAAAGAAATGAAAAAATAGAAGACAATGTGAAATATCTCCT
>CM053593.1:209133452-209172968 GCA_028646575.1 Pseudocheirus occidentalis
AGTGAGGGTGGGGGTTCTAAGACAGCTGCCTTTGTTACCCCATTCACATTTCCCTCCAGTTCTCCTGATTGCCCTTCTGCTCACTGAAGAGAGCCTTGAACCTTGAGGCGGGTGAATGGGTTTCAATTTCACCTCTGACTTTTATAGGCTCTATGATAGTGGGATGATTGAGTCACCTCTCAGAGCCTTTGGATTTACTTGTATTAAAGTGGAAGATCAATAATCTCACTGCCTACTGCTGTAAAGAAAAGGCTTTTTAAATATTAAAGCACTGTAAAAATATGGCTTTTATTATTATCCCAGGAACTCCCTAGAACTCAGGAAAGACACCTGACCTGACCCTTCTCCTCACCCCCACCAACAACTGATGGTTCTTAATAGAGACCTTCCTTTGATGTAATTGTGATAGAATAGAATTAGGCCTCATTCTGGAATCAGAGAATATTGTTCAAATCCTCCCTGATGGCAGTGGTTTTTAACCTTCCTAAAACCTTGACCCTTTAATACAGTTTCTCATGTTGTGGTGCCCTCCACCCATAAAATTATTTTCGTTGCTACTTCATAACTGTAACTTTGCTACTGTTATGAATTGTAATGGAAATATCTGATATGCAGGATGTATTTTCATTGTTACAAATTGACCACAACCCACAGGTTGAGAACCACAGCTCTATGGCTTAGAGCCAGTGTGACTTTGGGAGATCAATTAACAAATATTTTAATTAATTTGTTTATTAATTAATTGTTAATTAATTTGTTAATTAACAAATATTTCTTGTATCTGGCACACTACTGTGTGCCAGATACTATAATATAAAGCCCTTTCCTTCAGGACTTTGTTTTCAATGAGGGAGGCACCATATCTATACGGAATAAACAAAAGTTGCTGAAAATCTTTGGGGGGGGTGTCAAAAAAGATTTCAAGGGGAAGGGAATGGGGGAACAAACATTTATCAAGCACATACTATGTGCCAGTTATTACACTAAGTGTGTCAGAAATATTTCATAGAGATTAGGTATTCTGAAAGAACAAATCATTCATCTTCCTTATGCCTCAGTCTCCTCATCTGTAAAATGAAGAATGGGACTAGACTGCCTCTGAGGTAAATTTTAAATCTATTGTCCTTTGATCCTTGTAAGGGAAAATGGGTCGCTAGAAGGAAGCACCAAGGTCAGAAGTTAGAATAGCACGCCCAGCTTCTAAACATATTTGTAGAAATTATGGTTGATGACTAAATTTAAAGGACTCTCTTCTTTTCTGTGTCTGACTATGATTCACTCCATATGTAACATAGAAATAGGGTAGGTGCCTGAACCTGTTCTGTCTCCAACATGGGAGGAGGAAAGGATAAAGCCCCTGGATTCTTTATCCAAAGGTCTGAAGAGGAGTCCCGTTGCCTCTGGCTAAAAGTAACACAGCACTCTTTTTATGGTCTTGGTCAAAATATTTTCTGCTACAGAGGATCAATTCATGTCATGCTAAATAGAGAAGAAAAGGATTATATGGAAATGAAATTGACTCTTCTCCTCCAAGAGTCCTTCAGATTCTGGCCCAGACCAGCAGTGAGCAATCCAAAAGGGTCCCCACTTCCTCATTTGGATTGGGATTGCTTTTAGGATGAGAATTTAGTTTAGTGTTACCCGTCAGATTATAATTAGGGTTGAAAAATGATGGTCTTCATCTTAAGAGAACATTCAAACTGATAGAGGTGGTAGTGGGAGGAGAGAGAAAATGTTTCTTTTGTGAAGGCTCCAATTGGATAATGGGAAAGAATGATCTGTTTCTTAGGAATCCTCTAGACTGGTGGAAAAGGAATAGACCCTGTCCTCAGAAATACTAGCCTTATTGAGGCAGCCAATTGGTATAAAGGAAAGAACAGGTCTAGGAATCAGAGAGTCCTGAGTCCAAATCAGGCCTCAGACATTTACTAGCTGTGTGACTCTGAGCAGGCCCCTTAATCTCTGTTTTCCTCAGTTTTCTCACTTGTAAAATGGGTGTGATAAAATTACCTACTCCCCCAAGGTTGTCTGAGGATCAGATGAGATAATATTTGTTTAAAACACTTCAAAAACTGCTTGACTTACAGTATACCTTTAATAAATACTTGTTTTCTTCCTTCCTTATGGGAGAAACACGGTCACTTATCTTAGGGCTATTCCCATCTGACTGGAGTAAATTCAGTCCTTTTTATGGAACACACAGACTGAGGGGAAAGATACAGAGCCTATCTATACAGAGTTTCTGGTCTGATGAGAGAGGCAAAGGTCTTGATTATAAGCATCCTGTCCAGTGGGGAAAACACCATCCCTTCCCTCAGAGAGACCCAAGACCGGTGGTAGAGACAGAAATAATCACAATACAAAAAACACATCAACCAGCCTGAATGATAAAAAAAAATACAGAGTAAAGATAAAATTGGGACTCAGTGGAGGTCATGAGGGATGGTTTTCCAGAAGAGGCAAGGTTTCTGCAGGTTTTTATAAAGAGAGATGGGCCATGGATCAGGAGGTGGAGAAGGTCATTGAGTGGCTGCTGTGCCTCCCACTCTATACTCTGCTTGAGCCCAACAATGTGAGCTTACCCTCCCCAGATCACTCCCTGAAGTGTCAAGCATAGCTTGTACTGATTAATTTCTTTCTGTGTATGTGTGTGTTGTTGGGGGTGAAAAAGGGGGGCAGGGTTGAAATGAGTAGAAATGGTACCAGATCGTCAAGGCTAAGCAACTAATTTCCTGTTAATAGCAGTTGCTTGGCAACTCAGCTCCTCTCTGCCTTCTGCATCGACAATTTAGTTGAGGAATTTTTACTTAGACCAAAAGGTGCTTCCACAGCATCCAAATTCAGTACAAAGAAGACCCTCAGCAGCCCAGAAGGACATTTTCCTGCTGGTGAACAGAACTATACACATATCCACTGCAACTAGGGAGATAACTAATGGATCAAAAAATACTTATTGAGCTCCCAGTATGTGCCAGGAACCAGGCTAGGTGTTGAGGCAAGACAGACAAAAATGAAATAAACTCAGTCGTCAAGAAGTGTATATTCCATCCGTGGTAGCTTGCATTCACTCTCCTACACACAGTTGTGTATATACATATGTTTATACACATACATGTTCACACACAAACTTTCATTAAAGTGTAGTTTGTTGATATTCTGTCCTAGGAAGGAGCCTTAGCCTGACCCAGGACGTGCTTAATCCTGGTGCCCTCACCCTACTCACTGTCACCAGGACTCGGTGACAGTCACAGGAGTGGTGTGACAATGAGGCAGGAAGTCAGTGTCATGGCTGACCCAATCAAGGAAGCAATTTGGAAGATGTGAGTGAAAAGACAGAGAGGCATAGTCAGAAAGAAAGGATGACAGAGAAGCAGAGAGAGACAGGGAAAGGAGAGAGCGACAGAAAAGCAGCAGAAGAAGAAAAAGACAGGAGGAGAGACAGAAATATTAGCTCGATTAGAGAAAGACAGAAACAGGCAGGAGTGCTCAGGCCCAGGGGTAGAGAGATGAAATGGATGCAGACAGAGTCAGGGAACAAGGCAGAGAAAAGGGCAGAGACAATCGGGAAATGCTGATGCAGGAAGTGGCAGAGACAGGCATGGTAGGCAGATGGAGACAGAGGTAAAGACAGAAAACATGGGGACAGAGGTTGGCAGAGAATGACATGGAGAGGGAAAGGCAGACAGGGGCGATACAAACACAGAGAAAGTAACTGGGACTAGGGGTAGAAGGTGACTAAGAAAGATTCATTAAGAGGAAGAAGCACAGGACATGCCTATTGAAGATGGAGGGGGAAATTTTATTGAGGAAGACGCAAAGACCACCTAGAGATCTCTACATAGAGATCTCAGTTAAATGGGCTTCCCCATCAAGACAGCAAACCCCAAAGGACAAAGAGCAACCTTTTCACAAAATCTCAGCCTCCTTTATTCTACTGTGACTTAGTTAGAAGGTGATTCCATATGGAAAATAAATGCCTGGGGTAGAAGTAAGGTTAGTAGCATGTAATTTCAAATACAGCATCAACTCTTTGAGAGCAGAGCTGTTTCATTATTTTTTATCTTTGCAACCCCCCTGAGGTGCAGTATCTAATACATAATGGGCTCTTAAATGCTTGCTGATTTTAATTAAAGTAATGTCTGTCTTGTTGAATCTGCAATACCCTTTTTTTTTCATTTTATTTTAGGGAAGCAATCAGGATTAAGTGACTTACCCAGGGTCACACAGCTGGAAAGTATCTGAGGTGGGATTTGAAGTCAGGCCTTCCTAACTTCAGAGTCACTGTACCACCTAGCAGCCAGCCCTGAACTTCTGAACAGACACCCGGCATGAGTCTTAAGATCTCTCAATTTGTAGAATCAACACAAGTAGGGTCCAGTTAAACCAAGTTGAGCCTAAGTCAGTTCAACTGATACCTAAGTTACTTTTGCCTTGTGAAAGTCAGTGATATATAATAGTGTCCCGAGCTCAGATTCAGAGGATCTGAGTTTGAATTCTGACTCTGTCACTTAGTACTTGAGTGACCTTGGATACATCACCTCACCATTCTAGGCTTATTTCTTCATCTGTAAAGTAATGTATTGGATGGAATGACTTGCCAAGTCCCTTCTACCTCTCAGTGTATGATCTATAATATGTATTTAGCAAGATATTTGATTTTGTCATCTTAATCAAGTCACTTAATTTCTCTGGGCCTCAGTTTGCTTACCTGTAAAATGTCAGGATTGAAATAAGCTCCTTTCCAATAGGAAATAGGAGTTTATGGTTGGAGTGTGAGTTAGAGAAGGACTGGAATGTTTGAGTACGAGTTAATGATAGCTCTAAATCCCATGAACCTGCATTTATAGGATGCTTGGAGATGCTCTGCATAAGAACCCAACCTGGCCTAAAGCTCTGGGAATCCAAAGGTCTCCTATCTATGTCTATCCCTGAAAAGTCCTCTTTTTTCCTCACCAGAGTTATAGACTTTCCTAGCAGAAATATTATTTTCTTCCTGGCCCCAGGGATTTGCTAATGACCCCTCTTTCTCACTCCCTAGGGAGAAAGAAAGCTTAATTAATGCTGGTGAAGTGGCCTAGAGATGTAAAATTCTACTTAAGTGCTAATGATGAACATTATTATTATTCTGAAGGGCATAAAACAAACTCTTGGACTCCTGTCCATCTGGCAGTTTGGGGGAGATGGAGAGTGAAGGCAAAAACATGAAAGAAATGCCAAAGACAGTCATGGGGTCTAAGGAGGGAGATGGTATCACATCAATCATTGCACTGAATTTGGAAGCAAAATCCAAGGGGAGAGAGACTAGGAATTCTTTCTCCTGGGGCAGAATGGGGAATTAGGGGAGAGGCTAATTGAGTGAAATTGCTACTGGTGCAGTCATACAAAGCATGGAGGCAAACTGTACCCCCAAGGAATTCTGCCTTTTCCCCACCCAGGGATTGAGGAAGAAAATAGACCCCAACTCTAAGAAGCAAAGGTTTATTTCCTGACAGGCCACTGATGTTGGACAGGTCTGTCAAGAACTACTGAATAAGTGTGTCATGGTAGAGTTGATAAAGTATAGGCTCTAAAGCCTGAGAATCTGGGTTCAAATCCCACCTCAGTCTCTTAATAACTATGTGACCTTGGACAAGTCACATAATCTTCTAGGCCTCAGTTTCCCTATCTATAAAATGAGGAGACTGTCCAAGAGAGGATCTGAGGTTCCATTCAGCTCTAAATCTATTATACAGATATCTTTGGGAAGTATGAGAAGGAAATTGCTTCTACAACATAAGACAAGTTTTCAGGGTGGTAGGAGGTGAGACTGGTTATAGGAAAATAAGCAGGAACCTAGTGATGGGCCTAATGGAAGATAATACAGTCATGCACAGTGGATAAAGTACTGGGTTTGGAGTCAGGAGGGCCTGAGTTCAAATCCAGGCTCAGATACTTAATCTCTATATAACCTGGGAAAACCAGTTAACCTCAATTACCTGCAAATAAAAGGTAAATTTTTAATTTTTTTAAAAATGAATAAGGCAGGAACTTGATGCTAGGTAACTAGGTCTGTCACTCAACATATATTTATGGGGTAGGCATTGTGATGAGCACTAGCTTTTTGGGGTGCCAAGAGCAAATAAAGGCCAGCATGCTGATGAGTCAGCCTAATTTTGAACTAGTAAACTACGGACTTATCTTCTTATTTCCCCCTATCTAGAAGCCAAATTGGTGGCAGAGCCCAGGGCAGGGTAAAACCATCAGGGGTAGTGGTGGCGGGTGTAACTGGGCAAAAATAGTTAAGGGTATAGGTCCAGGAAGCTAGGCTGGCCCTAACTCTTCCCATGGAGAGAACTTGGAGGTGTTATGTGACTCACATGTAGGAGGGTGCCTCCATCTACTTTCAGAGATGAGGACACTGAGAATGCTGATGGCCAGGCCATCCCAGGGAGAGGAAGCAACACGCTAAGGGGGACTCTGAGAGAACAGCATTTCAGAGACCCACTGTGGGAAATTGTTCCCTCTCAGGTCAGGTCACTGCCCATTTTTAGAGGACTGGCAGGGCACAAGGGGAAAGACAATTCGTTCAGGGTAGAAAATTACATCTTTCTGGGGTAGTGGCATTTAATTTACCTCCTTTGAAATTTGAAAGCCAGATTTGATCAACTCCTTGGCCTTATGGGCTCAGACATCAGATTTACATATAGATGGGGAGCCAGGGCTTATAGAGGAGAAAGATGTTTGAAAATCATCTCTAGAGGATGAAGCTTTTGGAAGAGGCAGGTTGAGAAGAAGAGAACAGTAAAAGATAACACAAGAAAGGGCGTAGGGGCTTAGAAACCAACAACATTCTACAGACTTCCCTCTCCCTGCTGCCCACCACCACTTGCTACAGGTATAAAAGATTTAAGGTGGGTTTTGAAAAACTGGATCTCCCTAAGTACTTAACATTTAGAGAACTTCTTCAATTCTGGCTCCCATGCTTGTGTGGTCTTTCAAATGTTTTCCAAGATAAATATAGTTTATGCAATTCAACAAACATGTCTTAAACTCCTACTGTATACAAAAGTTCATACAAAAGTAATCAAGATTTTTTTTTTTTGATACTGGGTCTCCCTGTCTCAGAGCTAGATGTACAACAACAATTCAAGCAATTCCAATATAGATTAAGAGCTCCATCCCAGTTCTATTTTTCTGACCTGGGCTGGTTGACCCCTCCTCAGGAAACCTAGTGATCCTCCTAACGCTGGGCCTCATGTTGTGCTTAGTGTGGACAATTAATGGCTATAGAGCTGAGCCAGTTCAGAACTCCAAACCGCAAACAATCCACCAGCCTCACTGCCCCTGGTAGGGTAGGAACTACAAGTGTGTTGCAACACTCAGCAAACAATGTTTATTAAATTGAGCGTGTGCAAGGCACTGTACTGGGTCCTAAAGATGCAAAAATAAATCACCCTAGAGGAGGAGCACACAAAGAGCTTTTCCCTCTGTCTTACCTTTCATAGGTGGTAAAACTTAGTGGAAGGAATGCTGATTTTATAGTCAGAGGACCTGGTCTAAAATCTTGGCTTTGCTTCTTACTACCTCTGGGACCTTGGGCAAACCACATAGCTTTTTTGTGGCTCATTTCTCTCATGGGTCATGACTGATCAACATGTATTTATTAAGGCAGGTACTGTGCTAAGCCCTTGGGCTTAAGTACAAAAAAAATGAAACCTTCCCTACTCACAAGGAACTTACATTCTAATTGGGGATACAAGAACATATAAAATATGTTTAGCATAAATATAAAATTAATATATACAAATATGCATATATACTATATGTACATGTGTGTGCATATATGTACATGTGTGTTTCAATACATACACATATATATCGTGGGTTGACATCAGAAATTAAATGGGAATTTGGGGGGAGTTTTGTGGAAGATGCAAACTATATGCAAAGACCACCAAATGACCCACAGTGTATGACCAATTGCTTAACCCAAATTTTAAAATAAGGTACTATAAACACCCCTCGAAAGAAAAAGAAAAAAATCAGGCTTCTCTGGTATGACAGAAGGGTCAAAACATTTTACATGAACTTTCCAGATCACAGGGCAATCATGCTCCTAACCCCCATGATATGAACGGGTTCATTGTAGATCAGAGGTGAGGAACCTGCAGCTTCGAGGCCACGTGAGGCCTTCTGGGTCCTTGGCTTCAGCCTTTAAATTGAGTCCAATTTTTAAAGAACAAATTTTTTTTTATTAAAGGGGATTTGTTCTGTGAAGTTTGGATTCAGTCAAAGGGCTGCACTTGAGGACCTAGAGGGCCACATGTGGTTTTGAGGCCACAGGTTTCCCACCCCTGCCATAGATAGATAGATAATAGACAGATAGACAGACAGATAGATGGATAGATAGATAGATAGATAGACAGATAGATTGATAGATAGATGAGAGATATAGATCTCTCTCTTTACATGTGGATATATATATAAATATGCACATACATGTGTGTGTATATATATATATACATATACGCACATTATATATACACAAATACAAGATTGTCTGGGGGAGAGCTGTGAGATTAGCTGTGAGATCAGAAAGTGCTTCATGAAGAAGATGCTTGTATCTTAAAGGGAGAGAAGAATCATGAAATGAGGAGGTCGGTTACATAACCTGTAAGGTCCATCCTGGATCTAAAGTCTATGATCTCATATTCATTCATTAGCCAAATCCCGTTGATTGACTAATGGGAAGAAGTGAACTCTCACCCATACTTACAGTGGTATTTGGGATTAAGGGGTATGGAGCATGAAGACTGTCTCTAGGAAAAGCTTTGATGTGTGGTTTATGGGCTGGCCTAGTTTCTCCCACCTCTATAAGAGAGTCCTGGGGTGGCTAGGTGGCAAAGTGGGACAGGTAGGTAGCTTAGTGAATAGAGCACTGGCCCTATAGTCAGGAGGACCTGAGTTCAAATCCAGCCTCATACACTTAACACTTACCAGCCGTGTGACCTTGGGCAAGTTACTTAACCCCAATTGTTCTGCCTTCCCCCCTCCAAAGCACAAAAAAAGAAAAAAAGAGAGTCCTTTCTTCTGCTACTAAAAGAAACTATGAAAGAGCCTGTAAAGAGCCTGGGCAGTGGCATATGGGAGGGAAGTACTAAGAGACAGAGACTTTTGAGAAGGTAAAGATGGCTGAGGTAGCAGTCCTGGGAAACTGAGATCATTCATTCATTCATTCATTTGTTCGTTCATTCGTTCGTTCGTTCATTCAACAATCATATGCATCATATCTCCCTCAAGACATAGTATAGTACTCTGCATTCCATATGACCTTCATAAATGTAAATGTTTCAGTATATAGCAGGTCAGCATAAGAAATTAAGTGGGAATTTGGGGGAAGTTTTGCAGATGCTACAGACAATACACAAATGTCACCTGATGAAACAGAAAAAGCTTAGAAACTTAGAAATGCAGGAAATATACATATAATATTGTAAAATATTAACTTATTTTATCTTTTAATACCATAATAATTCACTCTTCTTCTCAGTAGAAAGAGAGGACCAGAAAATCTTACATGCATTTTCCAGATTCTGGGAGAGCCACGCCACTAATGCCCATGATGTGGAAAGGACAACTATATTGTTGTATAGTATTACCAGTCAGTAGAAGAGCCAAGAATTATAAATACTGAGTAAGGTCATATGATAGCCAAAGGTGTTTGCTCCTGTCATGGAGAACGTTCTGCATAGAATCCATAATGAAGCGGGATGCTTTATCTATGGTAAAGTTCTCCAAATGCTGCCTTTTGCAGATGATGTTGTGTCAATTACATTAAACCCCAAATGCTACGGGACCTCCTCAAAGAGTTCCATAGCCACTCAAAAGACTATCTTTCTCAGTCCTCCTCCAACTCTGATACCTCAAAGAACCTGTGATCTCACTGATCTGTGTACTCTTTCCAATGGAGCACATCCCAACCCATCCTCATCTTCTCATCCTCTGTGCTCCTTTTCCCTTCCAAGATCAAATAGAAAGTCCTCTGTTTGGCATTTACAGTCATTCACAACCTGGTCCCTTTCTACCATTCTGGTCTTCTTATACTTTATTCTCTTCCATGAATTCTGATCTAGCATCATTGATCTCTTTGCTATTATTTCCCACACAACATTACATCTCCCAACCTGATCCCTATTCACTGGCTCTCCCCTATGTTGGCAATGCTCTCCCTCCTTGTTTCTGCCTCTTGGCTTTCATTGCTTCCTTTAAGACTCAGCTCAAATCCCACCTTCTGCAGAAGACCTTTCTCAGCCTCCCCATGCCACCTCTAGAGCCTTCCCTCTGAGATTACCTTATATCTACTTTGCATAAGTCTTTGATCTACATGGTTATTTCTACATTGTCTTCCCCATTAGACTATGAGCTCCTTGACATCAGGGACTGTCTTTTGTTTTTCTTTGTACCTGCAGCACTTAGCACATAGTAGGTTCTTAATAAATGCTTGTTGCTGTGTGATTTTTATCCATTTTTCCCCTTTAAGTGTTCCTTAGATTAAAGATTTAAATGCTAGAGTCCTTTCCATAACTCTTTTAACACTTCATGGGGGTCTGTGAAGCACTTAGACTGACCATCTGTTATCCCCTGCTCTTGCTATGTGACTAGTGCACCTCCTTTACCGACAGTAGGGGTAGAGCCAGGGGTTGGGAACCTGCAGCCTTGAGGCCGCACATGGACTTCTAGATTCTTAAGTGCAGCCTAAGTGACTTTCTGTGTGCTTAACTGTGGCCTAATAAGTCACCAGGTCACACGTAAGGATCTAGAAGACCACATATGGTCTCAAGACTGCTCATTCCCCATCCCTGACCGATGATTTCATTGGGATACAAAACTCCCAGGTAAGAAACTCACTCTACCAATGAAGGCTAATGACTCCTCCCTATAGCACAAAGTCTTAGACAGTTGCCTAGAGCTTTGAGAGACTAAGTAACTGGAAAGACTTGGACTTATGAAGGAAAAGGTTATCCAACCTCAGAGAAACAGGACAAATAAGTATAGTATCGTCTTACATACATGCATATGAATATATATATCTATATATGAATATGATTACAGCTATCTAATGTATGTGTATGTACATATGGGTATCTGTGTATATGTATGTGTACACAAATATATACATATATCTATTTTTGTATATGTCTATATGTGTATGGGTATCTGTGTGTGTGTATCCACACTTAATTTTAGCCTGGGGAGGGGGGAAGAAGGGGAAAAAAGAACAAAGTGCACAAAAAAATATTAAAAGGAAGCAAAGAAAAGATGGACCAATCTCAGCACAATGCATAGGATTTATTATGTAGGCTTTCTAGAAATAGAAATTCATTGCTGTATATTTTGACTCCTCTCATGTTCTGCTGTGCACGTGGCCATGCTTTTGTATTAAAATAATATTTTGTATTAAAGTTTCAATATTGAAATTTATAATATATTTCTTTTCCTTTCCTTTTGTGTATTAAAGTTTTAGTTTCTTTTTTCTTATTGTGTAAGTTTTAGAATTTAAATTTAAATTAATAAATCTAAGATTAATAGAATTAAATTAATTTAAACAAATAATTTTAAAATTTAATTAAAATAAAAAGAGAGGTCAAGCAACTTCTTCAGAGTTATATACCCAGTGTGTATATAACTGAATCCAGCTCCTCTAGTCTCAAAGACCAATTCTTTAACTTTACCTCATTTCATAGTTAGGTGGTACATTGTAAGGCATAGTAAGGGAATAGGGATGATTAGTGGTAGTAGTTTCATCTTTCATTTACCACAATAAAAGAGGTCGAGCAGACTGAGAAATTTAAGGATCACATATGGATGCACCTTATCTAGGAATGCAGCACCTGGGACAAATCCACTTATTCTGCAGGGGTCAGAGTAAGGAATAAGGGTCCTAAGGTGACCACTCCCATTAAAGATTTAGGTAGACTGTAGACAGATGTCATGGGAGCTGAGGAGGCTGAGGGAAAAGGAGGCCAGGATGTTCAAAGAAGGAAGGGGTTGGAGTAGAGATAAAGATAATGGACTTGGTACTGAAGTTATTTGGGAGTATGGAGAGTAACCCAGAAGTCCATGAAAGATAGTCACAAGGATTTACTTATGAAAGAATAAATTTTAAAGAAGGAAAGATCATTTCTGAGTGATTATGGGAGATCTGAAAATGGTGGTGAGGAATGAGGACTATGATAGAGTGGTATAATGTAGTAGGGCTTTGAACTTGGAATAGGAAAAACCTTGGTTCTAATCCCACCAAAGGCATTTCTTATGTGACCTCGGGTAAATTACTTAACTTCTTAAGCTGCTTAAGCCACTGTTGTTTCACCAGGATTGGACTCGATGACCCCTAAGGTTCCTTCTAGCGCTGAATCTATGATCCCAAGATATTTCTGACCCTGTGTTTCCAGAGTGAGGCTGAGTAGACAGGATAAAAAATGACCCAACCAACCTTGGAGATGGTGCTAAGAGTGGTTGGGTCTTTAGGAGAAAACTAAGTTTTAGTGAGTCTTAGAAGACAGAAAGAATCTTGAGAGGAAGTGGTCTCATATGATGATAATTGTTTTTGAGCTGGAAGAGACTTTGCACTCATTTTATAGATGGGGAACGTGCGGCCAAAACCACTTGCCCAAAGTCACATAACTAGTAAGTGGCAGAGTCAAGTTTTGAACTCAGGATCTCTAGACTCTGAGTCCAGGGAAGCATCCAGAAGGAATAGAGGGAGAGGAGAGAAGAGAAGGATAGTGCCTAGAAAGTCTAGGACTGAATTTATGTTGGGGAAAGAGAAGGATGACAGAAGCTAAGACGATCTACCTTGGTGACTGATCCCAGGAAGGAAAGAAACAAGCATTTATTCAGGGAGTTATATGTGTCAGGCATCATGCCAAACCCTTTACACATATTATATCATTTGATTCTCTGAGTAACCCTGGGGTGTAGGCACTATTGTTATCCCCATTTTACAGTTGTAGAAATTGAAACCAACAGGTTAAATGACTTGCCTAGGGTCACGCAACTAGTAAGTATCTGAGGCTGTGTTTTAATCCTTGTACTTTCGACTTCAGGCCCAACCCTCTAGCCAATGTGTCACCAGAACCTGCTTCTTACTGCAAAATGTGCAGCACTGATTTGTAATGTTTCAGGTTGGGGGTGAGGGATGGAGGTCACCACTCCTGGTCACAGGACCATGAGAAATTACACGGGGAGATGCTGGGTATAGAGACTGTCAGTGAATCCACAAGTGTCTGCTAAGCATTCACTATGCATCAGACACTGTGATAAGTTCTAGGGACATGAACAAAAGCAAAACCAAATCGAGTCTGAGGCTGGCACAATACCATGGGTACAGAACAATCATATTTCCCTCTGGACACTAACCTTTCTTAATCCATTCCTAGTCCTTTGTACTTCTCTTATCAAATCAACAAAAATTAATTAAGTACCTACTATGTGTCAAGCACTGTGCTAAGCCCTGGGATGAGTGACAGTCCCTTCTTACAAGAAGCTTGCAATATAATGTGGAGACTACATGCACATTGTTCATTTGTATTGGACTCTTGGTGACCCAAATTAGGGTTTTCTTGGCAGAGATCTTGGAGTGGTTTGCCATTTCCTTCTCCAGCTCATCTTACAGATGAAGAAACTGAAGCAAACCGGGTGAAGTGCCTTGTCTGGGGTCACACAGCTGAGTGTGAGGCCAGATTTGAACTCAGGAAGATGAGTCTTCCTGACTTCAGGCCCAGCACTCTATTCACTGTGTCACCTAGCTGCCCCAAACATGTGAAATAACTTGTAAATAGTTATGTGCAAATAGACAGAAAGACAGACAGACAGACAAACAGATAGATGATGGATAGATGGATAGATAGATAGATAGATAGATAGATGATAGACAGACAGATAGATGATAGACAGACAGATGATAGACAGACAGATAGATAGATAGATAGATAGATAGATAGATAGATTGATACACGTGGTAAATTGGGGCTGATTTCAGAGAGAAAGCATTAGCATTAAGGGAAATTGGGAAAGGCTTCTTGCAAAAGATGGAATGTTAACCGAGAATCACAGGAAGTCAAGGAATTGAAGATGAAGAGAGCTGTAGACTGGGAGAGTGAGGCAGCTAGTGAACAGTCTGGAGATACAGTGTCTTGTATGAGGAAAAGCAAGGAAGCCATTGTCATTGGATCCCAGGGTACAGGGGGGTGGGGAAGGAGGAAAATAAGCTGTAAAAAGACTAGAAATATAGGAAGGAATCAAGGGATGAAGGCCTTTAAAAGTCAAATGGAGGGTTTTAGATTTGATCCTGGATATAATAGAGAGCCGCTGGAATAGGGGTGTCATGCTAAGGGGTGAAGTGAGAGGCCCACTCCCAAGGAGGCAGAAATGGTGCTTCTGCCCCATTAGCCCCTAGGACATTACCCCCAGCTACCCCAACCGTTCCACCTCTCACTCACATCTTGTAGAGAGAAGAGGGCTCTTAGAAGAGCAGACAGAATCCTGGTTGTGTCGGCCTCCATTTCCACAAGTCTGCTTGGCACAGTTCTAGATTTAGAAACCAAGGGCAGTGATTCAACCACCTCTCATGCTCCTCTTTCTACTGCTCCAGGATTCCTCTCTCCTCACCCAAGGGCTCCTTCGTCTCTCATAAGATCCACTGGCTTTGATGGAACAAGGCAATGCTCCAACTCTACAGGACTGAACTGGAGGAATCCTTTCTAGTTTCTGTATCAAATGTTAAAACTTCACTGAGCAGATGTTAAGCATGGATTCTTCAGAGTAATGTGGACTCCAGGCTTTTCTTGACTGCCCTTCATAACTGTTGGTGTTCACTGGGTCCTGCAAATGAAGAGTGAGCTGAACAGGTCTCCCTCCTGGCCTCTTCCATCAGAAAGGAGAGTTTGTATAACATAGTGGAAGAGGCCCAGATCTGCAATTCAAATGAGCCCACTTTGAATTCTGTCCCTGTTCCTTTTTACCTGTATGGAGCTTGAGAAAATCATTTAATGTCTTACAGCTTCCATTTCTGCATCTGGAAAATGAGAAGAGTGGATGAATGAGGCAGGCTCTAAGGTCTGCCACATCTGCTCTCCACATCTTTGATACTGTGAAGTGTCTAGGAGTTTTCTCCTACTTTAACTAGAAAGAAGGAGACCTGGGTGTGAGGACTCACTAACTGTATAACCTGGGGTAAGGAACTTTCAAAAGCATCCCTTGCTTTTCTATTCGTATCCCCAGAGAGTAACAATGCTTTGGGTGTTTCCCAAACTTCTGTCCTAGGCTTTCTCCTCTTCTCCTATGTTTTCTTCCTCTCTTGAGAATCTTTTTAGCTCCCATGGTTTTAATTATCATCTCTGTGTAAATCTATATAGTCAAAATTTATTTATTTATTTCATTTGTTTATTTATTATTTAGCCTTCACTCATATCATCAGTTAACTATTGGATATTTCAAACTAGTTGTCTCAGAAACATCTCAAACTCCATGTCTAAAAATTTAATTCATTATTCCCCTCACCCAAATTCTTCATCTCATCCAAGCTTCCATATTTTGTCTAAAGACACCAACATTCTTCTCATCTCCCAGGTTTGTAATTTCCACATTATCCTGGATTCTGAGACTCTCTTTCACCCCATGAATATAATCAGTTACCACATCTTGTATTTCTGCCTTCACAGAATCTTTCACATCCCATCCCTTGCTCCACCCTAAATCTATCACCTAAATCCACACCTTCATCACTCCTCACCTAGATAATTACAGCAACCTCCTAATTTGTCTCCCTGCCTCAAGTCTCATCACTCTAGTTCGTCATAGACATTTCTGTGAAAGTAATTTTCCTTTACTCAGTTATGACTGTCCTCCCTAATAGTTCCCTATTGACTTTAGAATCAAATTCCTCTGTTGAGTTTTTAAAACTTTAAATGACCTGACCCCTACCTCCCTCTGGAGATTAATTGCTCACTAAATATTCACTAGCTGATTAATCAAATACTTAAATTAATTGATTAATTACTCCCTAATTATTTACTCCCCCTACGATACTCTGCCATCCCGCCAAAATGAACTGCTCTTTGTTCATAGGATGCAATCCTTCAACTCCTGCCTTTGCTCAGGCCACGCTCAGAATGCACTTGTTCTTTACTTTTCCCTCAGAGTCTTCCTCTTTTTCAGAGGTGCAGCTCCCATCACCTTCAGTATGAAACATTTTCTCATTCCTTTGACTTCTATTGCCCTCCTCCTCAAACTACTTTGCATTTAACTCCTTTGTGTATGCATGCATATATGCATTTATTGACATTTATTAACTTCATAATTATTGTTTATTATATATATGTATATACAACACAGACAGGTCTTGCTTTTTGTAAATTTGCATTTCAGGAATTCTACTTTACATAAAGGAATCCACATTAAAAAGCCCATGCCTATATTAACTTCACTGTGCTGTACTGCATTTTCTCTCTCGATTCTTGCCCTCAGCTCAACTCTCCCCAACCTCCAGCCCCACCTTAAATCTAAAAAAACAACCAACCAAACAGACAAACCTCTCCAAATAAAAGCAGAAGAATAACATGGAGAGACTACCACTGTTCCCATTGCTGCAGCCTGGTTGGGGGCTTGGTTTGAGACCTCTTACACATGTCTGGCCCTCCCCCCACCCATTATTCTTTTTCACCAGGCTCCCAAGTGTCTGGTCCAGTCAAGTGTTCCTATGGTTGCCCTTGCTTCTCTGTCCCTGGATCCAAGGTGTCCTTGAACCCCATGCTGGCCCCCCTTCCTGCCCGCCTTCCTCCTTCCCTCCATCTCCACATCTGCAGACAAATTCACATTATGTTAAAGTTGCCTTACCTAGAGATTTGAAATATGGATTGTTTATGTAAAGCAAAAACTATATGTGTGTAAACATGCATATGTATTACACACATATATACATGTGTGCATATTGTATCCACATACAAACATGTATATATGTATTGTAAAATCACATATATGCACATGTGTGTGGGTATCTGTTGATAATATGTACATGTGTGATATACATATATGTGTATGTATACATATTCATGTGTGTACCTACAGATATAGATATCTATAGATAGATATAGATATAGCATGGACATAGACATAGACAGCCATAGGCACAAGCATAGGCATAGACATAGGCATAGGCATAGACATAGACATAGACATAGACAGACATAGGCACAGGCATAGGCATAGGCATAGGCATAGACATAGGCATAGGCATAGGCATAGACATAGACATACACAAAGACATAGACATAGGCATAGGCATAGGCATAGACAGACATAGGCATAGACATAGGCATAGGCACAGGCATAGACATACACAAAAACATAGACATAGACATATGAAACGTGTGGAGCTTCAGAGAGATGTCTACTGACTCACATCCCAAACAGGTGAAGGCTTGTCATTCAGGCATCCAAGTATTCTCCTTCCTTTGCTCCCTATTCAGTGCTCTGTACAGGTCTATCTCTCCCTTTCATTTGCCCAGGCTCAAAGGTGATGTGGCTTCACCCAAGGTATTTCTGGTGTGCTATCTGCATTTCTTATATACTTCTCAGTGAAGACCCTATCCTTCAAGCCTGAGGGCTGAACTGCACCTATCCTTCATTTATCTGAGTCTGTTCATTTAGTAAAACTGTGAATATTCTTAGGTTGTTGAGGAAAAGTTAAGAATTAAAAAAAAAGTAAAACAGAATTTAAAATAAAAATAGCTTACATTTATGGAGACACTTAAAAGTTTGCAAAGGGATTTGCATCTGTTATTTCACTTGGTTCCCAGAATCACCCTGGGAGATAAGCAAGGAGATAAGAATAATGTAGAGTATACATTGTTCTCACTTTACAAACGAGTAAATTGAGACTCAGACACAAAGTAACTTCTAGTAGATTGGAAAACTAGTAAAGGAAGAGACTGGGACTTGAATCTAGGTCTTCTAATCTGACTTCAGGTTTGTCTGTCTGTTTCATTGAAACTTGATGAAAACAAAGGCAGAAAAGGTATGGGGAAACAAATATCCCCTCACTTTCTTCTACTGGCCCCTCATCTCCAATAATTATTTTCCAAATTTCTGAGGAATTCTTTTGCAACAATTTGCCAAAGCAAATGCAAGAGACTTGGAGCAAGAGAAATGCTGAGGTCTCTCTGAGTGCGGATTTTTAAAGGTTGGGATCAGATAAATAGGTTAGTCACGGATTGTTCTTCTTGTCAAATCTCTGTCCTTCTGGCCTAGGTTAGCCATTATGTTTGGGGGAGGGGAGATGGTATGAAATTGAACTAGAAGATCTTCCATCTATCAAAGCTAAAAGAGATCTTAGAAATAATTTTATTCCATCCTCATTTCACAAAATATAGGCTCATAAATATAGAGCCAGAAGGAGCCCAGCCCAGTCCTCTCATTTTACATGTAGCAGCAATGATTACCACTCTTTCCATCCCCTTCACACACACACCATCCTCTGTCAGTCAATAGGTCAAAGTCCTCCAGAGATCGCTACTCTAGGTTTAAGGTACTCAATATGTCTGCACCCACTAAAAAACAGGGCTCATCAGCCCCCACTGATGTGTTAACCTTTAATAGTCTGTCAAAGGACAAAATCAGTTCAAATCAAATGCATTTAATGAAATGGCGTTGTAAGAAAAGTAGCAATAAAACATTTCCTCCTGAGGATTCCTCTTCTCTCACAAAGACGTACTCTATACACTTCATCAATAGGAAAAGTGAACAGATGTGGGAGAGGAAACATGTGGAGAGGTACACATGTAGAAATGACCCCATTGAGCATATTACTATGGGTCTTCTCTCTTCTACAAGCTTCTGGCTTCAACTAAATTCCTTGATTCTCCTTTCCTCTTGAGAAGAGCAGGCTCTGAAATTCTCTTTCAGTTCAAAACCCAGGCTTTTTAATAGTTATTTTAGGAAAGCAGCTGTCTCCAAACAGAACTAGTATCAGCCCTAGGGAGAAAACTTGTTTCTCCCCCCCTTATATGGTGACCTGTTTTCTAACCCTTAGAATTTGGTTTCAGGGGTCCCATCACTCTCCTGAGATTCTCTAACTCTAGGCACTAAGCTTTTTAAAACAAATAGCAAAGATGCTTCTAGCTAAGTAGCTAGTACCCTCAGGCTTGTCGGTCTGTTCTATGAACTCAGCTACTGGGGCCAAGGGATTGGATCTTTTAGTTAGATGCCTGATCCTAGTTTATGGGGATTATTCCCTATGCAGTCTGATTTTAATCTCTGAAGTTTAAATAAACCCTAGTCATTATCCACATAGGGACTATTAGTCCAATAATACTACCAAATAGCTCTGGAAGTCAGTTTTTTTATTCTAAACTTTTATGTAGATGAGTAGACAAAGAAAAGTAGACTCTGTTAAAACTAGATGGTCAGTTCACTGATTCTGGGAGTGGTTTAACCAGGACTTGGTTCTTCATATGCAAACATTGGATAAGGAAAGTCCAAAGAAGCTTTGAATTTACACTTACTTCCACAAGAGGAAACTGAGTCTGCAGAGAGTTTAGATAGATTGCCGAAATTTACACAACTGGGTACCCTAATCTTCTGTCGTGGCACTTACTGAATTTTGCTCTAAAATTCTGTATTGAGAAAGATGAAACTGCCTGGAAAACATGCTTGGAGAGACAAGTTTTTGACATTATTGCTAGCCTACCGTTCCTCTTCTTTTGTCAGCCTCTTTCTCACTCTGGGGGAAATTAAGATACGTTTCTTCTTTTTTACTTTTCTTTTTTTAGGGGTTGAAGGAGTTTATTTATTCCCGTTTAATAACATTTTATTTTTTCCAATTACATATATAGTTTTTAACATTCACTTTGATAAAATTTTAATTTTCAAATTTTTTCTCCCTCCTAGACTGCTCCCCAAGATAGCAAGCAATTTGATATGAGCTATACATGTGGAATCATATTAAAGATATTTCCATATTAGTCATGTTGTGAAAGAAGAATCAGAACAAGAGGGAAAAACCACAAGAAAAAAAAACAGAAAAAAAATTTTTTAAGTGAAAATAGTGTTTCAATCTACATTCAGACTCCATAGTTGTTTCTTTGAATGTGTGTAACATTTTCCATCATGAGTTCAAAGTACATTTCTTGATGTAAAAACAGAGTAAAGAAGGACATCCCATAAGCATAACACATCTCTATTGTGCCTTAAGGTTTATAACACACTTCCTTCATGACTTGTGAGTCAAGAGTATAAGTAATTTATACTTATTTTGAGCATGAGGAAATTAAAGCTCAGGAAATTAAAGACTTTACCCAAAGTCACACCGCTAATAAGAGGCACAGTCAAGGTTCAAACCCAAATTGGGGAAGGTAGTAACAAATTCAAGGCTCTTTCTACCATATTATATTACACTGAGGATATGGCAAATGGAAAATGGAATTGGGGATACTTGAAATCCTCTGAGAAAGAAGAAACTTCCTGGTACCAGAGACTATCTCATAAAATCATAGATTTAAATGTCATATAGTTCAACCCTTTCATTTTGGAGATGAGGACATTGTGGCAAGATGGGATGAAGTGATTTGACCTAATCTAAGAGGTCAAACAGCTTTTAAGAAGATGTGGAGCTGGGATACTTATCAGAAAGATGGTTTACCAGGAGTTCTTTGAAGAACCAGACTGTTACTCTCCACGTATTCCAGGGGTATGGAAGCACTTGTGAGGATTCTCTTTTTAAGACTGCATGGTTTAGAATGCTATGTAATGTTAAATCATGAGAAGAGCATTTGGTTCAGTTAGGAAGATATGGGTACAAATCTCAGCTCTTTCCCTTTCTAGTTAGGTGAGCATTGGAAGACCCAGTTCACTCTGAAGCTTCTAGATTGGGTGACAATTGGTCCCAGCCTAAACTCCACTTAATGGCTGTATTTTGGGCCCTCCTGGGTTAGAGTGAATGTCAGTGGTAACTGTTTCTCTTTGGAACAGCAACCCCGAGAGTCTTACCCTCCCAGCTTGATTTTTTTTTTCTTTTTTCTAATTAAAAGGGTCATCCCTGGACTCACTAATTAAAGAGGCCTATTCATTGAATGGGCATTCCCTCACTCTAAGTGAGTACCTGAAAAGGCCTTAGCCTAAAAAGCCCAGGGTTTCCCATTGCATCCTGGGCCATCTCCACTCATCCTGATGAATATCTGATCACTGGATCCAGATGGCTCTGGAGGAGAAAGTGAGGCTGGAGACTTTGTACAGCTGTTCCTCACTCAAATCCAAGTCAACTGCAAGTCATGTCATCATTTCCCTAATGCCATGGTCTTCTTTGAAAACAAAAGACAAAAAAACACAACCTGGGTGAGCTTGAGCAAGTGAAGACTTTCTCAGTTTCCTCATCTATAAAACAGGATTAGCAATCCTTAACATTGCCTGCTGGGGATCATATATCTTTATAATTGGTCCCAGTTAGTCCAACCCCTTTATTTCACAGATAATAAATTATGGCCTAATGAGATTAAATAACTTGCTTGAATTCACAGAGGCAGAGAGTATCAGCCTTGGGATTTGAACTCAGGTCCTCAGAGTCCCGAGTCCTTGCTCCTCCCACTATACTTTACGGGTTGTTGTATGAAGGAAAACATCATAGAAACATGTGTCTCTGTTTGAGGACTCCGTTGTCAAGTATTACAGAATTGTTCATGTCTCATTAATGGGCGCACTTAATGTTTCCTTCACAGGCATATTGAAGATTCAATAACAGAATGAGGGGAAAAAAAGGGAAAATGAGAAAGGAAAGGCCAAACTGTGTCTGAGATCGTTCCAGCAGACAGCCCGGGGCCTCGAGGGAAAGCGCTAATGCATGCACAAAAAACTCATGAATAATTATTTCTCAGAATCTCAATATTTTAAATACTGATTTTTCCCTCTCAGACTCATACAGCCACTATTTATCGCAGTGCAGAAGTCAGGAGCTGAATGGAAAGTGATTAACTTTGGTTTCCAGCAGATGATAGGCAGAGGAGGGAACAATAACCATGGACAGCAGGCTGGAGTAAATGAGTGGCAAGAAAGAGAAGGTCAGGAATTGAGACAGGGGTGGGGGGGGTGAGGAGGATGGTAATGCTGCCCACTTCTAGCCAGCCTCATGTCTAAGTTGTATGAGTAGTCACACCCTTAAGAGAATCATAGAGTTCAGAATTGAGGAGGACCTTAGAGTTCATCGAGCCCAACCTTCCCATTCTACTGAGGAAGAATTGAGGCCCAGGCTTGACCAAGATCACATAGCAAATGTATAGCAAAGACAGAATTTAAAACCCAGCATCTGACTCTAAATCCAGTGTTCTTTCCACTAAACCACTCCTGCCTCCCTATATGATACAGGTCCATACATCCAACCCTAATCATTCCCCTGAATTCTAGTCCTAAATCCCTGGGAGTCATCCCCAGTCATCCTAATCTATATCATGCCACTGAACCCAAATGACTCCAGAGGAGAAAGTAAGGCTGGTGACCTTGCACAACCCTCCCTCACTTAAATCCAATTCAGTTGCAAGTCACGGCATTGTCTTCCTTCTGTCCTGGTACTTTTCAAGGTCGAAGGAGAAACAACAACAGTCCTAAATCTCTAATTGCTTTCTAGATACCTCCCTTTGGGTGACCCACTTGCATCTCAAACTCAACATGTTCAAAACTGAACTCATCATCTCTGCCTTTTAAGTCTTTCTCACCTTCAAGATTCTGTATTTCTATAGAAGATATCAGTATTTTTTCAAGTTATTCAGTTCTATAAAATCATCCTTCTTTTTCTCTCCCAATCCCCACCTCCCCACCCACATCTAATGAGTTAAGTCACCTCAATTCAGTCTCTACAACTTCTGTCATGGTGACTCAACTTTCCCATTTGTCATCTCTGTCTTCTTCTCCCTATCCATGCTGCCATCATCCTCATCACCTCTTACCTTGATGTGAAATAACCTTCTGCTTGGTCTCCCTGCCTCCAGGTTCTGTGGCATGGGACAGAAGGCCTAGGGGATCAGGAGTATAATCTAGAGAGGAACATAAGTAAAATGAGGGAGTTAGGATAGATGAGCTCTAAAGATGGTCTGCAACCTTAAAATATGACTCCAGATCTCCAAGGTAATTGTCACTGCCTTCTTCCCACTTTGCTATGGTTCCTGATGGAAGACGATGATGCTCCCTTCCCCAGAAACTTTTGTCAATTGTCCTTTATTCTCCTTTCACCCCACCCAGCCTTTGTTAAGTAACTTTAAGATTTTGAAAGAAATGAAAAGCAGCACCTCCTTCATAAAACAGATATAAATATTTGATCTCATCATAAAGGAAGATCTCTGTATTTGCACCAGGAGGCTGAGGTTCAAATCCAGGTTCTACTATTTACAATCCTGAGCACATTACTTTAGCTTTCTGGATTTTGGCTTTCTCCTCTAAAAATAGAAAGAGTAAGACTAGATGACCTTTGAGGTCTCTTCAAATTTAAAACCCTGTGATTCTATGATACTTAATGTGATGGTCAGAGGAAAGTTCTGCCTAGAGAACTCTTCCCCACCCAAGCACCACAGTATCTGAAATTTACTATAAGAGATTCATTTCTTTGAGTTTCTCCTTCTGAAAATTGGAATACAACTACTTAATTTGTTTTCTCTTCGTGACATTTGATTCTTTTTTTATTTTTAACATTCATTTTTCAAAAATGAAGTTCCAAATTTTCTCTCTCATTCTCATCCCTCTCCAACCCATTGAAAAGGAAAATGTTTGTGGTGTAAAAAATACCCATTATTCTTAATTTAATTAGAAAAGTAAACACAGAGATGCCTTAGATAAGAAGAGGAATTTATTCCCTTTCTCCCGGGAAGAAAGGAGTGCCCCATGGGATGATGTCTTACCCATGTTGATGCATGAGGTCGGGGCCGGAAGAGAGAGAGCCTAGCCCTGTTCCAAGGTTTAAAAACCTAATTTAGGACATCCCCTCTTCTGGCCAACTGCCTTCTTTCATTGGTGAAAAATTCACCTCCCAACCTCCTCCCCAATGAGACTACAAGGGGGTTGGCCTTCACCAGGCGGGAAGAAATGAACAAAGGAAGATAAAAGTAATTGACAGGAGAAGGGGGAGGGTAGACACTCAGGAGGGGAGGGTTACATTCCAGACTGAGAAGTTTTCACTAATTTCGTGTCCCACACATACACATGTGAAATCATACAAAACATATTTCCATATTAATTTTGTTGAAAAAAAGCAAAAAGAAGGAAAAATCGTATGCTTTAATCTGTACTAAGAGTTCATCAGTCGTCTCTTTGAAGGTGGATGTTATTTTGCATCATGAATCCTTTGGGATTGGATAAGTCTAATTCATACTAAAATGTTCATGACATATAAAAGACTTTCCTCTCAATATGAGGGATTCTGGGCAATTTGAGATTCCTTAAGTATGAAAGAGTCAGAGAAGTCATTAGAGTCCCTAAGGAAAAATTTTGGAAACATGTCCCAATTTGCTAATTGTTGCCCCTTTTAATCTGAAATTGCTTTCTTTAAGCCTGTAAAGTTCTTTTTTATGGCTTCTTTACTTTACTCCTATCACCCAGACCAAACTGGCCAAATTTGCTTTGAACCTCATTTTGTTCTTAGGAAGAAGTTCCTCCCCTATGTTGGTACCAGGTATGTCTTTTTTGGGTTTCTGGTCAAAATTATTGTCAACTCGCCCTCCTCTCTCTCCAATTCCACCAGTGCTCTCCTAAGCATCCCTGTACCCCTAAGGATGATCTCTTTTCTCTAGCTTCTGTCCCTGGCCTTTGTTCCTAGGCCCTTCTCATACCTTGGTCATCTCCTGATCTATATCTTGCCACTGGACCCAGATGACTCTAGAGGAGAAAGTGAGGCTGGTGACTGTGCACAGCCCTCCCTCACTTAAATCCAATTCATTTACAAATCATGGCATCATCTTTCTGAGGTTATGATCCTCTTCAAGAACAAAGGAAAAAGCACAACAGGTTGGCCCCTATAGCCCCTCTACTCCTAATAGGCTTTTTCTGGATTCTTTGTCATAGTCAGAGGTTCAGAATCTCAGTCACAGGTGTTTTGGTATATGTTTAACAACTGTCTCTCTAAGGAAAAAAAACATGTACACAGGACATGCCTCAGTTTAATCTGTGCTATTAATATTTTCATCATCAATTTCTTAAGGCAGACAAACAACAAAACATCAAATCCTCATTTGTATTACTTGGTGATTTCCAAGGTCCAAATGTTCATATGGAAAATTTAACTATTGGCCTCTCTAGCCAGTAAGAGCTGACTCTAGTAAACCACTGATTCACATCTGAGAGGTGAATTTTTTAATCTTAGGAGCCTTCATTTCCTAACAATCTTTATGTCCTGGCTCCCACCAAGGGTAAACTCTTGGAAACTTTAGAATTTGGCTCATTTCTCTTTAGGGCTCTGTTCTGTAGGCACTAAAGCTCACAAAACATTGAACAAAGAACAGGTTTATAAGAAATAATAGAGAAATATCAATAGAAATAACTCCCTCCTCCCTGCTACCCTGAAAATTTAGCCCTCCCACAAAGCAATGGTCCAACACTCAGTCACTATCTAAGTCTTAGTGAAGACAGGAAGGTCTAGATGGCTCTTCTCACCAGCTTTTCTCTGGAGTCTCCTCATATTCCTCCTACACTTTACATAAAATTTAACTCTCAGTCCACCTATACATTCATGCCTTAGCTCTTCACCCTAAACTATTTCTGTCTTTCTTTCTGTGAAATGGTTGCTTTCATCAGATCAGTTCTCTAGATTTGTAAACCCCTGGGCAATGTGCTTGTATCTTCATACTGGTTCCATCTGTCCCTGATCACCAATTCTTTCCCCACTGTCCCAACAGACACACTCAAACCCTGTGAACAGCTTCTCCACAGGGACCGCACACAAAAGGAGGAGGAAGGATCTGCTCCAGGGAGCCTGTTGTTGTCATTGTTGTCATTATTATTGTTGTTGGTCCTTCATTTTCAAAGAGGACCAATGATATTATTATCTCGACTTGTGCAAAATTGAATTTAAGTGAGGCAGGATTGCAGAAAGTCATCAGCCTCATTCTCTCTTCCAGAGTCATCAAAGTCTACATGCAAGACAAAAGTCAAGATGATCCAGGATGCAGTGGAGGACCTTGGCATCTTCTAAGTCTGACCAAGCTCTAAGCCTGTTAGGTGTGTCTAGGGCAAGGGTGGTAGAACCTACGGCCTTGAGGCTACATGGGCTCCTCTAGGTCCTCAAGTGTGGCTCTTTGACTGAATCTAAACTTCACAGAACAACTCCCTTGGCCTTGAGGCCACATTGGGCTCCTCTAGATCTTTAAGGGTAGCTTTTTGACTGAATCCAAACTGAATGTTGAAAACTAAAAATAAATAAATATTTTTTTAAATCCTGAATGATAGGAAAGGCAATATTATGAGGAGGCAATTAATTCCATTGGAACAATGTTTTAAAACTGTAATCAGTCAAATATTACATTGGAATTTTACAAAATCATAGCAGAGCTTATAACATGTCATCAATATTAGCATAATATGTTGTTATTCAGTTGTGCCCGACTATTCATGACCACATTTGGGGTTTTCTTGGCAAAGATACTGGAGTGGTTTGCCATTTATTTTTTCAGTTCATTTTACAGATGAGGAAACTGAGGCAAAGAGGGGTAACTGACTTGCTGAGGGTCACCAGTTAGTAACCTTCCAAGGCCAGATTTGAATTCAGGAAGATGAGTCTTCCTGACTCCAGGCCCAACATTTTATCCTCTGAGTCACCTAGCTGCCCCATCAAAATAATAGAAGTAATTAGCTTCTACAATTAACCACGTTGATACAGTTAAAGCAAATGGCACCAAGGAATGTATAAAATAGAACTGGAACCCCTGGTTCCAATAGAGCACATATATGTTCAGTGCTAAAGGATCTGGGTGTGATGCAGCAATCTCTTAGTTCTGGAGGCAGCAGGGAGTGGGGGGCTGCATTAAAGATGACCGGACACAGTTCCAGAAAAGCCAACTTACTCAGTAGACTTTAAAGCTGTCTTTGGTTGATACTTTTAGAAGAGAATGGGATGGACTGTAATGGAAGAGAACAAAATCCCCTTGGATTCTGACTGCCCTCCATTCTATCCCCAACAACACAAATATGTACCTTCAGTGTTTCTTTTTATAAAGAACCTACTATGATGTCACAAAATACCAGAGACTTCATGATTCTCTCATTGTAGTTGGTGTTGATGGAGGTGGCAATGAGTATGATGATGAAGATAGTGATTCCGTGCGCACTGCAATGGAACGGTCTGTGCACTGCAAATATAGTGACCACTCCAACCTTCCCACCAGTAATACCACTGTGGGCAGCAGACATTGCCTTCTCTGGGAATGGAGTCCTCCCCCGAGGATAATGTACATCCTCTTTCAAGATTTGGCAAAAAGAAAGAGGGGTTAAACCTCAACCTGGTGGAAACTTAGGCAATTATAAACATAGCTCATATACTTTGTGCCAGGTAATGTGCCAAGCATTTGGGATGCCAAAACAAAGGAAAAGCAAATGGAAAGGCAGAAAAGGGTTCCTGCCTTCAAGAAGCTTAAATCTAATGGGGGAAAACAACAAACAAAGTGAAGCTGAAAAGCAGGAGTGGACAGAGGAAAGGGAGGGTTGTGGGGAGGAATGCTGGAGAAATCCAGAGGTGTGCAGGAGCCATTGATCCACGATTTCCTGGCAAAGATACTGGAGGGGTTTGGCATTTCTTTTTAAACCAACTCATTTAACAGATGAGGAAACTGAGGCAAACAGGAGTAAGTGACTTGCTCAGGATCACCCAATTAGTAAGCGTCCAAGGCCTCACTTTCCTCCCAGCAACCCTGTGAGCTAGGTAATACAGTATTATTATCATTATTTTAGAGAACAGAAAAATGGTGGTAAGATAAGTCCTTGGTTGCACAGCTAACAAGGGTCAGAGTTAGGATTCAAGCCAAAGTTTGTTGAATTCAGATCTGTCACCCTTCCACTAGACTATGTTGTCTGTCCTTGCTCGTTGGCATTGTTCAGTCATGGCAGCTGTGTTTGACTCTTTGTTACTACATTGGGGGTTCTCTTGGAGCCCTTGGACTCTGGAGTGGTTTGCCATTTTCTTCTCCAGCTCACCTTACATATGAGAAAACTGAGGCAAACAGGGTTAAATGACTTGCCCAGGGTCGCACAGCTAGAAAGAGTCTGAGGCCAGACTTAAACTCATGAGAATGAGTCTGCCTGATTCCAAGTCCAGTGCTCTATCTGCTGTGCCAACCAGTCTCCCTTATCCTTGCCAGTTCTCTTTAGGTTGGAGTCCACTTACTTGCCAGTCACCAGCCACGGGCAGAAACCTTATGAATGATTCAAAGCATGGTTGCTCAAGGGATGCTCCCACAATGGAATTATGTTTCTTAATCCCAGGTGGTGATTTATGTGGTGCCTGCCTCTGAGACTCACATGGCCTGCATGGTGCCTGGGGCTGTTTCCATTCGACTCACTCCCTCTCCACCTGCTAGGGCCTATCAGAGATGGTGTCCTTCTCAGCTCTGAACAAGATGCATCTCTGATGATGACAAACACAGCAGGCTGAGGTTGGCTCTGTCAGTCTAAGCACGAACCCTTCCATGCTGTTTCTTTTTAATTAAGCAAGCAAAATACATGAAGGTGCAAGCTAGGGGACAGATGGGAAACAAGGGAGGATGCAATCTCCCAGGCCACAAAGAAGGCTCTACGGGTGCTCTACACTTTGCAACATGAATTCAAATACATATGTAGGAGCATGAAAATAAGTGCAAAGGTGCAAGCTAGGCATGGATTGTAAGATGATATATTCAGAGCTAGAAAGAGCCTTAGAATTCATCTGTTCCAGCCTTCTTATTTTACAGATAAGGAAACTGAGGCTGGGAGAGATGAGGAACTCATTCAAAGTTCCAAATATAAGTAGCAGAGATAAGATTTGAACCCAGGATCTCTGACTTCTAATCCAGCGTTCTTCCCACTATACCATGTGGCAGATGTATCGGTGAATATATGTGCTTCCTGTTAGGTCTTTACGAAAACATCCCACTTTCCCATCGGAAGCCAGCAAGTACATTGTACAAACGTTTGACAGGTAGCAATAGACTGGTTCCAATTGTAAGATTTGAAGTCAGAAGGGACTTTGGATATTTTCTCATCTCACCCTCTCATTTTACAGATGGAGAAACTAAGGCACAGGGAGAGGAAGCCACTTTTCTGAGATCACCCAGATTTTAAGCAGCAGAAATTAAATCTGACCCAGATCCTCAGACTCCAAACTAGTGTTGTTTTGACCATTGTCACTGCCTCAAAGTGTGACAATTCCCAATCAATCACTCAGACTGTAAGCATTTATTAATAGAGGCAGCACAGTGACAGAGCCAATAGAATGCTGTACTTGGGGATAGGGAGACCTGAGTTTGAATCCTTTCCCCATCAGTTATTAGCTGTGCAACTTTCTGCAAGTCTCTTACAATGTCTGACTTAATTTTTCCTCGGAATATACCAGGTATATGGGATGATACGCAATGAGAGGGACAACATGGTAGAGTCCATTGAGAGGTGCCCTCAGAGCCATAAGACATGTAGAAAGAATGATAAATACTGACTGTGCATTAGTCTCTCCAGGCTCCCTGCAATTCTCTTATACTATACATTTGAGAGAAGGAGCTAACTTGCTTTGGTAGAGAAGTTTCCTTGGCCAGAGAATTCCCATCTAGCCTCTATCCCCCATATTATGTACAAGGCCGGGTGGAGGTGGTTGAGGAGATGACAATATTTATTTTGAACTTTATGGATGTGAGAGGTCACTGGGACATGTAGGTGGGATAATCTAGCCCTGAACAAAGTGGATCCTTAACCTAATTCATGCCCAAGACTTGAAAGAAATACGATCTCATATAAAGAAACGAGACAGCTGGTCAGCCCTAATTTTTTTTTAATTTTTTTTTTCCTTTTTGCTTTTTGGAGGGAAATTGGGGTTAAGTGACTTGCCCAGGGTCACACAGATAGTTTTTGTTTTAAGTGTCTGAGGCTGGATTTGAACTCAGGTACTCCTGACTTCAGGGCCCATGCTCTATTCACTGCGCCACCTAGCCGCCCCTCAGCCCTAATTTTAATATTACATGGGCCTGTTTTCCTGTCTCCCAGGAGTAGGTCCCCCAGTGTCTTACGTGGAAGTTTCTTGGTAGGTGAGCATTCACCAAACCCCATTACACTAAGAGAAATCAACTCCTTCTCCACTCCTATTCCGAGCCCCCATGAGTGTGCTCAATGCAAAGAACCCAGACCCAGAGAGAAAGTATCTACTTTATATCCTGGACCTACTATTTGCTATCTGTGTGACCCCAGAACACGTCATTCTCCTATCTGGCCTTTAGTTTCCTCATCCATGTAAGGAGATAGCAACCCTGTACTGGGTAGAGGTTTAAAAAAAAGAAAAAGAAAAAAATGACCTAGGCATTATGGCTAGCAGAAATGTATAATAAATCCAGGAACATGGACAAAAAGGATGAAAAGTAAAAGTCTTGGCTTCTTCATTTCATTTTTGTTCTGATCCCTAGCTTAATTCACCTGCTGATTAAAGAAGATTTGAGGAATGTGACTCATCTGATCACCTCAAACTTTAACCAACTTTTGTGAGATGCTTTGATCAGAGTCTCCTAACTAGATTTAAGGTGGCATCAGCTGACAATCTGAGGTTAAACACAAGTTACAAGGAATTCCCTAATCCTAAATCAGGTAATTGTCTGATCTATATATCAGCACACCGGGAGCAACCCTGAAAATAATATCTTAAGCTTAGCCTGGGACAATCTGCTAACTTCTGTTGACTACTTTCTTTGAAGTTTGTGGTTTATAATCCTCAACTATGAAACAAGAGATCTATCACTCTCCTTGTTGTCCCCCAGCAGTCACTGTAGAGAAGGTAGCAGTTGGCCTCTAAGAGGCTAGATAGCTAAGGTCCTGAGAATGGAAACAAAGAACTATGTAGTGATGATAGGACCAAAGACACCCAGTAGGGACAAGTGTGATATTATCACCAGAAGACATCAGTAGCTCAGCAGAATCAGCAACAAGAATGTTGTTTTGTTGTGTTATATTTCAGTTGTGTCCAACTCTTCATTACCCCTTTTTGGGGTTTTCTTGTCTAAGATACTAAAGTAGTTTGCTATTTCTTTCTCCAGCCCATTTTCCTGGACAAACAGGGTTAAGTGATTTGCCCAGGGTCACACAGCTAGTAAGTGTCTGAGGCTGAATTTGAACTCAGGAAGATTAGTGTTCGTGACTCCAGGCCCAGTGAACTACTACCTGCCCTAAATATTAATAGCTCCAGCCAACCATATACCCTTCAGATAATTTCCCTGGCCACATGTGTTCCATATATATGTTCTTTTCTCTCTCTATATATGTATATATATACACATACATGTGTATGCATATGTTTATGTGTAGATGTAGATGTAAATATATGTGTGTGTGCTCACTTCCCCCAGGTAGTAATGGTAACCTGTGGGAAAGTATTCATGGGGATCAGTTATCTTTTCATTAAATATTTTTTATTAAATGTCTTCTACTTTGAACTGATGTAACCCCTGATTGGTTAGAAAAAGTAAACATACCAATGGGTTAGCAGGTGCTAACCCAAAGAGTTCCTTAAACCAGGAATAGTTGCTCTGGAAGTGCCATACAAAGGGGTGTCCCAGGTACTACTTCTGCTAAATGAAGATTAGAATAGGGCAAGAGTACTTCATCGTGTGGGGGGGAGGAGGGGAGCGTGTGTGTGTGTGTGTGTGTGTGTGTGTGTGTGTGTGTGTGTGTGTGTGGCCCCTTTGGCAGTTCAATGAAGCTTATGGACCCCTTCTGAGAATAATGCCTTAAGTGCCCAGAATAAAATACAAAGGATTACAAAAGAAACTGATTTTTATTAAAATTCAATTATCAAGAAAAATTTTTTTTTAATTAACAACCCCCAGGTTAAGAACTCCTGGAGTAAATGATGCTTAAAATTTCTTGGGGATTTGAATCTATGATTTTATCCTATGAAACAGACCTTTTCCCTTTTCCATAGTCAGTGCTGGTTATTTTCTCTTCCCTGTCTCTCTCCCTCTCTCTCTCTCTCTCTCTCTCTCTCTCTCTCTCTCTCTCTCTCTCTCTCTCTCTCTCTCTCTCTCTCACACACACACACACACACACACACACACACACACACACACCCTGCCCCCGACAAAAAGGAAATTAAGGGCAGGGGTGCAGGAGTTGAGGGGTTGGTGGTAGGTTAGCATTTTTTCTCCAAGACTTGCTGGGTCTAAATCTTGGGAGGATTCAGGCAAGTTCTTACCCCTGGGATCAAGAAATCTTCACCCCCACCCTCTTTATTGCTTTGCACAAAGGAAGGATTATGCAGTGACTTGTTAGCAGCTCCCCCACCACCTCCTTTTTCTCTCTCTCCTTCTTCCTTCCCCCACACCCCCACCCCGTTTTGCTACTTCAGAGACCTGGACGTGCTGCCTTTTATCTTTGCCACAAGTATTCTGAGTTCTAATTAAGTTCATTTCAGCCCTCTGATTTGAGAAGCCTTATCAGGAATACTTAACCTGTGCAAATAATATGTAGAGCCAGAGAGTATTTCCCTGGAATGTTAATTGAACTTCACACATGATTTCAGAGCCATCAGAAACAGTCAGGCCACCAGTAAGTCCTCAGAGGAGAAGGGAACAAATTTTCCAGAGAGGCAGGAGAGAGAAACCAGTCTTGAACCCTTGGGAACTGGTCATTTCACAACTGGACAGTTCAAATTTAAGAAGCTAAGGCTGATTTAGGGCCAAGATCTGGCATTTGGAAGGTGCTCTTGGGGATCAGCTTTTGGGCTTAGTCACAGCTATTACACACAGGCTGAGAAGGTTACTGTCCACAATGGCCCCTGCTCTGAGATCTCATTCTGCTAAACTCCTCAGGGGTGGGTCTGGTTGTATGTAGCCAGAGGTCAACAATGACCAATTCTATAACTATATTATCTCAGAGCGGGCAGGAGATGTAAACAAGAATCTTTAATAAAAATAATAACTAATATTTATAATAATAATAGTAGTTAATGTGCCTAACACATACAAAGGACTCATATTTATGTGACTTCTGACTCCAGCATATATAGCAACTGTATGACCCAGGACAAGTCATTTTACCCCTGTGTGACACAATTTCCTCATTTTAAAAGTGGAGATAATAATAAACTGACTAGTTCCTGTAACAGCTGTGAAGAAATCATTCCTTAGTACCTTTTGCAGGGCTGTAGAAATGGGATATAATAGTAAATTGTAAATTATCTCATTCAATCTTTACAACTACTCTGTTAGCTTAACACATATATTATTAGTCCTACTTTGCAGTTGCCAAAATCAAGGCCCAGAGAGAATTTAGTGATCACTCCCAGATGGAATTTATAGATCATAGGATCATAGACATTGGAAAGGACCTTAGGGACCATTTTCCTCAACTCCCTTCACCAGAAGGGAAGTGATTCACTCAATTTTCACAGTCAGACAACTATTAAAGAACAGTCAGGATCTGAACCCAGGTATTTTCACTTCAAATTATATACAATCCATGGGCAGCTAAGTGGCATGGTGGATAAATTGCTGACACTGGAGTCAGGAGGACTTGAGTTCAAATCCGACTTCAGGTACTTCCTAGCTGTATGACCCTGAGCTTAACCCAGTTTGCCTCAGTTTCCTCATCTGTAAAATGAGCAAAAAAAGAAAATGGCAAGCCACTCCAGTATCCTTGCCAAGAAAACCCCAAATGAGATCACACATACTAAGACTCTTTGTTTGATAACTTCTTTCTGTCAATCAGTCAATAAATGAAGCATTTATGTAAGAAACGAGAAGATGGACTTCCTATTTACCTGGAGAGGCTTATACGAACTGATGCTGAGTGAAAAGAACAGAACCAGGAGAAATCTGTACATAGTTACAGACACAATGTATGTGTGACTACCAACTTTGACAAACATGACTCATCTCAACAATGCAACATTATAAGAACTCCAAAAGACTCATGATGGAGAGGTCTACATTCAGAGAAAGAACGAGGAAGAACAGAGAAAGAACAGCAAACTACCTGCTCTCTTTTTCTTGTTTAGTTTCGTTTCCTCTTTCCCATTGCTCATTCCATCCTTTACAATCCTTTATAACCTGACTAATGTCTAATGTGAGAGTGTTTGCAAATCCTATACTTGATTGCATGCCGACGTGAACAGAGTGGGGAGAAAAATGTGAAACTCAAGGGATTGTGGAACTGAACCTTGTAAACTAAAAGTAAACAAACAAATTAATAAAGACCAAAAAAAATTTAAAATATAAGTGAAGTATTTATTATTGCTTACCCTGGATCAGACACTGTGCCAAGCGCTAGGGATACAAAGAAAGGCAAAACAACAAACATACACATACATAGAGTATATGAACGTAATCTGAAAGAGGAAATCTCTGGGTCCACAGTGATGGAACTCCTTGACTTCATGAATCTCCTGAATTAATTCTTCATGGAATAGCTGCCTGAATATTTGGCCTTCCATTATAGTACTGCTTTTGTCCTCACTAGAATTAGAACTCCTGAAGTATAAGGACGTAGGTTCAACCAATCAGCCAGCTCTGTACAAGAGACTAGATGGGAATCATGGGGACCAGAGACACAAAAAAAGACTCTCTGGATGAGGAGACTCCCAGTTCAACCAGAGAGCCATGTCTTCAAAGTCTAGAAATGGTATCTGACTAATGAGCAAAGGATTTCTATAAGAAGAACAAGTAAAGGAGGAAAAGATGAAGAAGGTCAAGCTTTGAGTGAAATTCTAAAGGAAAAGAGAAGCAAGACAGGGTCTCCAGTATACAGCAGATACAACCCTGGGCTTAGAATCAGGAAGACTTATCTTCCTGAGCTCAAATCTGACCTCAGACACTTACTAGATGTGTGACCCTGGGCAAGTCACTTAATCCAATTTGCCTCAGTTTCCTCATCTGTAAAATGAACTGGAGAGGGAAATGATAAACGACTCCAGTATCTTTGCCAAGAAAACCTTAAATGGGGTCCCAAAGAGTTAGACACGACTGAAAAATGATTGACTAAAATGGAATCTAGGGTAGAGGAAATAATTTAGATAAAAGCTTGGGAGTGAGAACCTGAAAGTTGTTGTTCTTGTTTTCATACATTCAGGGCAAAATGGGAGAAGGGAAGTGGAGAGGACAGGAACAGAGACCATGTGAACCTAGACAGAGCTCTATCATGCCCCTTCTGGTCCCGTAACTCCTACTGGTTGATCTGCAATCCACACCTTCTTAAATTCTTGCTCCCAGATTGCTTTGAGATTAGAAGAAACCTTGCAATGGTGGGGATGATCCAAGACTTAAGAATCCACTGTGGCCATTGTAGAGCCTTGGCTTTTTGACTCTGTTAGATTGTGGTAGTGATCATGACAGTGATGGTGACTGTGATGGTAATAAAATTAACGATGATTTTTATCATGATAAGGGAGCTAAGTGGTATGGTGGACAGGACATGGCTCTGAGGATAGAGTCAAAAAGGAGGACTAGAATGCTTAGTGTGAGGGTTTATCAAACCCTTTTGAAAACTGTTCATTCACTTTTGGTGTCCACCTTCACCCCGTTCTCACCTGTGGCTCCAAGAATGTGAAGACTTCCTTCGGCAGAATGTGCAGATTGAGAACAATTTGTTCCAACAGCCATCGAAGTGACTGAAGCAGGCACTGGGGAGTGCTTAGAGCTTGGTCAGACTTTGAAGATGCCAAGGTCATCCACTGCATCTTGGACCATTGCCAGTTGTCATGACTTGTCTTGCCATCATACTTCAATGATGCATGAAGAAAGAGTGAGGGTGTCAACTTTGCTTAACTTTGCCTTCCTTAAATCCAATTCTCATGCAAGTCAAGAAATTACCCATGATGTCAATGGTCTTCTTTGAAATGAAGGATGAACAAGAACAATCTTTTCCCAACTCTAAGCCTTCCCCTCTTCCTGACTTTCCTATTACTGTGATGTAGCACCAATGCAGTATTCGTAGCACAAACTATGAATATGTAGGCACAGTTCTGAATCACAATATATAACAGACTCTCCATATAGAAGACAGAAGCAAAACATTATTCAGACACCAGAAAACTGAATATCAACAACAGAAAGCCAAATCCCAACACCAGAAAACCAAATCCATCATAGCAACAAAGAAGTTAATATACCATAACAGAGCAGGGAGTCATACCATCCTTTAGCCTTCCTATATAAACACTCACAAGCCTGTGCTCTCTCTCTCCCACCATGCTAGCTGCTCTGAATCCCAGTTTCCTGTGGATTCTGCTCCACCCATTCAGCAAACTCCTCCTACCACAGGCTCCATGTGATTACATTTGGTCTATTAGGGGGCAGGGAAGACCTTCAAATTCCCATTACCATTACATGTTGAGAGGCTCTTCATCCCTAGTCCCTCAGTCTCACAATCTAAATGTCATCCTTGACTCCTCACTATCTCTCACAGACCTAATCCACTCTGATCCTGTCCTGTTGATTTTGCCTTCATAACGTCTCTCGTATGTGCCCCCTTTTCTACTCTGACACTGCTATCACCACATTTGCAGTGGTCTTCTGGTTAACCTTTCCAGCTCAAGACTCTCCACTTTCTTGTCCACCCTTCATTCAGCTCAGATTGATCTTCCTAAAGCACACACCCAAACATGTCACCCCCCTCATTCAATAAATTCAAATGAGTCTTCAAATATAACATCCTCTGATATTCAAAGCTCTTCACAACCCAGCCCCTTCCTACTTTTCAATCTTCATATAACCTGCTGTCCTTCTTGTACTCTGCAGTCCAGGGATGTTGGCTTCTTTTTGTTCCTTTCATAAGACATTCCATCTCCTCATTCTGGACATTCTCTCTCCTCATGTGTCTGGAATGCTCTTCCTCCTCATCTCCACGTCCTAGCTTCCCTGATATCCTTCAAGTCCCAGATAAAAGCCCATCTTTCCCCCTTAGCGATAGCACTTTCCTTCTGCAATTAGCACTAATTCATCATTTCTATATCTTGTTCTCCCATTATTCTTTGCATCTATCCAGAGTCTATCCAGAGTCTAACCAGAGTCCCAGCAAAGACTGATCCTTTTTTTGCCTTTCTCCATATCCCAAAATTTAGCACAGTGCCTGGAATATAATAGGGACTTAGTAAATGCTTGTTGACTTGGCTTCTAACTCTGAAGATATTTTAATCATCTATCCAGTTGACAAATTTTAATGTGTGATAATTCCTCGTTAATGCCAAAAATGTTCAGCACCTCTATTCTGCTAGTTGTTATATATTAATATGTGTTGATTGAGAAAACGTATAGTGGTAAGAGTACAATGCCATCCCTGGCCCAACCTTAGCGATAATCCACAGATTAGGAATCATTCATCTAGTCTCACCCCCTCTCTTGGTATATGAGAAAGAGGGATCTGGATGTGTAATTTCATTAGTATCCACTCTGGGGGAGAGACTCTCTACTAATGAAAGTTGGCACCTTCTCTTACAGTTTTAGAGAGTTGTCTAGAGAAATGAAAGGTTAAGTTGCCCAGAATATATCTATCAATCAATTACCATAACTAAACATTTATTAAGTGCCTACTATGTGTCGGACACTGTGCTGAATGCTGGGGATAAAAGGAAAAGCAAAAGATAATCTTTGCCCTCAAAGAAATCACAACCTAATGAAAAATAAATGTTATGTCATTTGATCCTCACCACAACCCCAGAATGCAGGTGCTATTATTATCCCCATTTTACAGTTGAGGAAACTAAAGCTAACCCAGTGAAATGACTTATAAAAAGACTCCCAATGAGTAAGTCCATTCTGCACACCCAGTAGGAGCCTTCCCAGGTACTGCTTCCCAGTGATCAGACTTTGTTCTTTAGGATCAGTACAGGTAACACAGCATGGATTATGCACCTACGGACCCTCATCCCCATTTTATATGCACATGGAATTTTGGTGTATTAAAGGATAAACATAGCATAGCTATTGGACTGCTGCAAATGAAGCCAGTAGATTTACTAAATGCAAGTTGTTTTGAGCAGAACTAGGTTGATCAAGGAGCAAAATGAGGATTAAAGCAGGATAAAGAAATTAGAAGGCTTCAGCTAATCTAGCAATCAGACAAACCTAAGCAGAATCTTGGTTATGTTTTTTTTCTCCCCCTTCAAACTATGAATAAAAATCAAGCAAATGGTCCTTTTGATAATTAATAGCTCAGCAAAAATTGGACCAATTGAGCAGCTCGCTCAGGGAGGGAGGAGGAGGGGGTTAATTTGGTGAATTGTGATGTAGTGAAGTGAGTCACACCAGTGTGAATTTGGGGAACCTCAAAAACCTGTATGTATGAAAGAGGCAAACAGGCAGTGCAGTGGTTAGAGCCCTGGCTGTAGAGTCAGTAGTACCTCAGTTCAAATTTGGTCTCAGACACTAGCTGTGTGACCCTAGGCAAATCACTTAACCTTGATTTACTTAAAAAAAAAGACTATATGAAAGACTTCTAAATTTCTATCTCAGGTCCTAACCTCCCCCTATCTCACCCATCCTTAATTTCCAGGTGCCTTTCTACACATCTGCAATGCAACATGCCTAAAACAAAAACCATCTTCCATAGTCCCTGGTATTTCTTTTAGGCCCAGTCCTGTGATTTCATCAGGATAAGGAATTTCTCTGTGAGGAAAATCACTCTACCAAAACACATCTGCAGCTGTTCTGCAACTTAGAGTCTGAGAGAATTGCCAGGAGGCATAGAGTAGGAAAAAAATCTGCCCAGGGTCATGCACTCAGAAGGAGGACTTGAACTCAGATCATCTGGGATTCCAGGCTGGCTCTCTATCCCTTCCCAAAGGAACAAGGAAAATGATATGGGGAAAAGAGAGAGAAAGAGAGGGAGAACGAGAGAGAGACAGAGACAGAGACAGACAGAGACAGAGACAGAGACAGAGAAAGGAAGGAAGAAGCAGGGAGGAGATGGGAGAGGGACAAATAAGTGGAGAAGGGGGAGAGGAGAGGAGGAGTCAGTGTGATCTAGATTTCAGTGGTTTACAAGGATGCTGACAAGGATCACTCATTTCTGTTCCCAACTTGGAACCCTGAGAGTCTCCCGTCAATTTGCTTTCTACTTACTGTGTCATCTGGATTCAGTTTACAAATCAGCATAATGGGCATATGAGCTATCAATTTTTTATAAAGTGCTTGTTATATCTGGTATTTTAAAGTGGTTGTTTGCACTACTCTAGGCCTCATGATACCCTTTCCCAATACAATATCAGATATTTTCATGTGTATATGTGTGTGCATATATGATATATATATATATGTATATATCTGCCTATATCATACACATAAGACACACAGAGGC
>CM053593.1:209173468-209199263 GCA_028646575.1 Pseudocheirus occidentalis
GGAGTCTGCAGGCCAGGGGCTCTGAAGTAGCCCAGTGGGGGCCGCCAAAGGTTCCAGCAGTTCCCCTCCCACTCTGCTTCCTTTCCCTGAGGATGGATTGGCTGAACTGCTTTTCCTCCCCCAAATTATTTTTCAAAGTTTCACTTTCAATTCCACTGACTGTCTAATCCTGGCTTGGTGGATGTGAAGATTCCCTCAGGTGCTTTAGATCTCTGAAGTAGACTCAAACTGTGGCTTGGGAGGCTCAGCTCCTCCTGGCTGCCCTGGGGCCTGGCCTGGCCTCGGCTGCATTTTGGGGCTGGGCCAGTCTCTGCTCCGGTGTGAGCTGCCCCTCTCCCATTCCTGTTCCTCACGCCTTGGCAGATGTGGAGGTGCTGGAGGCTGCAGATCCCCTCCTCTGAAGACTGGCTGCTGCACTGCTCAGTTCAGCTCAGCCCCGCTCCTTCCCACTGCCCCAGGCCTGGCCGCGGTCTTGGCTTCAGGCTGGGCCAGCCTCCGCTCTGGCTACTGCGATGAGCCCCTGCTGCCGAGCCGCGCTCAGTGAGAGATGTGTTTCCTGTATTTTTGTGAGTCTGAGAGTCCTAGACTCTGTCTGGGCTCATATTTTATGGGTGTTTAGGGTAGTGGTGTGGGAGCTGCGGGGCCTTGTTGCTTCTACGCTGCCATCTTGGCTCCGCCTCCACCAAAGTAGTAAGTACCTCTTAAGGGTAAGCTATTCTGCTGGGAATGCAAGGATGAGAGACAGCACAGCTCCTGCCTTCAAAAAGGTTATAGTCTAAATAGAGAGTATGTGGAGGAGCTGGGAAGGGTAAATACTCGTATTAATAATATCTAACATTTGGGGTGTCTAGGAGGCACAGTGAATAGAGCACTGGGCCTGGGATCAGGAGGATTTGAGTTCAAATCCAGACTCACACACTTAACATAAAAACTAGCTGTATGGCCTTGGGCAAGTTACTTAACCGCAATTGCCCTGCCCTCCCCCCTGCAAAAAATTAAAAAATAATAATATCTAACATTTATGTAGTACTTACTATGTGCCAGGAATGTTCAAACTCTTTTTAATGATTATATCATTTGACCCTCTCAACAACTCTGTGAGGGTATTATTATTATCCCCATTTTACAGATGAGAAAACTGAGGCACATAGATTAAGTAACTTGCCTAGGGTCTCAAAGCTAGTAAGTGACTGAGAATTTAAATTCAGGTTCCCTGACTCCAAGTCCAGCCCTCTATTCGTTGAGTCACCCAATAAGATATACAACCAGGGTATGAGGTAAATTATAAACAGGTCATGGAGATCCAGGAAAAGTGATGTGACGAAGATCTGAGGATGAAGTGATCTCAGCTAGCTTTAAGTGCTTTGACCTTTATTACCTGAGGATGAATCCTGGCTCTGTAACTTACTATACTTCCCATTTTGGTGCAACACTTTGCTCTTCCCTGGGTCTCATGTGCCACCTTTGCCAACTTAGGGGGTTGGGCTAGATAATACATAAGGTTTCTTCCAGCTCTTACTCCTGTGACCCAATGCATATTTTGGTAAATGATTGATTTCACTGGGGGGAGTAAAAGGAGACCTTTGAGGGGAGCAGCACTGTGGAGGAGTACCCTCTGCTGGCAAAATGAACAGCAGATGCCCAGGATGATTGCTTTTGCCCAGCTAATTTATTCCTGAAGCTGCCATAATTAATTGATTGCCTGTTTTCGAGTTTCCAATCCAGTTCCTCCTGAAAAAGTGGTAGTGAGGTCACGCCCATTTTTAATGAGAAAGAGAGAGAAAGGGAGGGAAAGGGAGAGAGAGGAAAGGAGAGATAGAGAGAGAGGAGGGAAGGAGAGAGGGAGGAAGAGAGGGAGGGAGAGACAGAGAAAAAGAGGAAGAAAAGAGATAGAAGGGGAGAGAAGGAAAGAAAGGAGAGAAACAAAGAAATATGGGGAGAAAGGAAGATGAGTAGGGAGAGAGGTAAGGAGAAGAAGGAAAAGAGAAAGACAGATGCAGAGGGAGATAAAGAGAACGAAAGGGGAAGAATGTGAGAATCAAAGGGTAGGGGACAAAAGAAGAAAAAGAAAGAGAAAGAGGGAAGAAGGGAGATGCAGGACGAACAAGGGGACAGAGGGAGGAAGAAAGAGAGGAGGGGAGGGACAAGAAGGGAAGAGACAGACATACAGACCGAGATAGAGCTATGATAGCTACTGTAAAGCCTCACCAGGCCAAGAGTTGGCTCTCTTTACCTTGGCAGAGAGAGCTATAATTAATCCAAGGTTCTCTTCTTTCATTAAGCCTTTACATTTATACTTGAATTAACTTTTCACATCCAGTTAAGGAGAGAGAGGTGCCTGCTTTCCTCCGATGTGACAAGTATAAAAAAGGTTGTGAATTCCAGAAGACAATGGCTCCCCACAGGGACTTTTCTCCATGGACTGGGGGAGGGAGGTATTGTGTCCCCCATCTGACCCCTTCCCCCCCTCCACTGCTCCTCATGGGGATCCAGATCCGACCTCCATTTATATAAGAAAAGAGCGTTTGTAATTCTAGAGCCCTATCCAGAAAGCCTTAAGAGAAAGAAATGTCACACATTTTGGCAATGGCAAACATAGTGCCTCCCTGTTGTCTCTCCCCTCTACCCCTAGGGTTGCAGAAATAGAGTCAGACTCCCTCCCTTGCTTTCTGTTCTGCTGTCTCCCAGGAGGGCCTCATTTCTATCACATAACGCTTAAAGGCTTGGCTGCTTGCCCTACCTCACCCCACCATATTTTAAGAACAACTTCTTTTGTGTTTTGAACTGCCACTGTCCCCCACCCTAAAACAGACCAGCCTTCTCAGAAGGAGTGTGTGTGTGTGTGTGTGTGTGTGTGTGTCCGTCCATGCAAGGAAAACAGATGGAATATTGGCTCTCCCTGGATCTCAAGGTTGGCCATTAAAGAGCCAAGTATTCCTTTGGCAGTTTTGCAGGATAAATGCTCCTTCCTGACTCACTTCATCCTGGGAGCAGGGCCCAAACTTGGGGCATGCTCCTTGGGATGCCAAGGATTAATGAGATGCCATGTAAGAGTTCACTACTCTCCTTCCGGACAATCTTCTGATTTATACAGAGTGAAAGACTTTCTAGGAGCAGCCCAGAAGCTTTCAACCATCAGACTCCCCGTGGGGAGAGAGGAAAGACAACTCTTTCGGTCACTTTCTAGGGGTTTGAAAACCTTTCCCTTCCTCTGTTCTCTGGTTCCATAAGACTCACAAACTGAGTCATACATGTACGACATGTACTGCCCTTATAATATGTGCAAGTCAACAAAGAATGTTGAAATGTGTAGACGGGTGACTGAAGGGAAAACACTAAATGTACATCTCTGGAATCGTGTTTCCTCACTCCCACCCCATGTTGAGATTTCGGCCTTGAGGGGAAGAGGAGAGTCTGCCTACTGTGTCCTCTGAAACATCACGGAGCCTTGAAGGAATGCTATCCCTCTGTCTCCCAAATATCGCTCATCCACCGGCGCAATTGGTTCAGAACGTCAAGCCGCCAGTTTCCTTGATCACTGCCCTTTTAAGTCATTGGCTTCATTCCGTCCTACTAAAGGCAGGTTATACAGAAGACCGTCATAAAAAGTGAATAGCAAGCAAACCCATTTACCCAATAAAGAGCACATAGAAATTGGAAAAGTTATGCAGATTAGAATATAATAAAAGTAAGCAAAGGAAATTAGCTCTCCGTCCGGGGCGTGAGATACCTCATCTCAATCATGAGAGAAGCCCTGATCTCACTAGAAGTCTCGAGGGAAGGACACTGGAAATCAGGCATGCCTTGATGAGCCAACTCCCCCTACATGTCTGCAAAGGAGACTTTTTCTTTCTTCTCCCTGGAGTCGGTCCTGGAGAGATTCAGAAAACATGTGCTTCTCTCTCCAAGAAGGAATGAAGAAAGTCTCTCCAAAGTTCTCACATCAATGCTGCTTGTGACATAGCCACACAGTGTTGTGTCAGCATTTTTTCCACTAATTAGGGGAGTCTCAAGCAAAATGCTAAAGACAGGGCTGTAAATTCAGGTTATATGTAATTCACTGGATCAGATGTGGAACTGGAAGAGATTTCAAAAGCAATCTAGCCCAACTCTGCCCTCACTTTATAGATGAAAAACTGAAACCCAGGGAGATTAAATACTTTGCAGCTCTATAATCCTGCACACAAGTATACTCCATATAAGATCACTGGACACATTGTATGGGACTACATAGGAATAAGAACTATTGGGTATGATTCTTTATATAACCACAAGATATTTCAATTTGCAAAAGGATTTCCCCCACTAGAGGCCCTTAAAATCAGCTTCTCTAGTTTAGCAAAAACGATCCAAATTGTTTTAAATTTATTTATCAAATGATATGACACATATAAGGCACCATGTAAATATATTACACTAGCTATTATCTTTTTAAAAATCCAATTTAAACTAAGCTTTGCAAAAACCTGTCTATCGTGAAAGGTGAAGAAACCTTTAAACAATTAAATAAGAAAGAATTTCCAGAGATTGAGGGCATGTGAAATAATAAAATGGTCATAGGCAGAGGCTGTGTTCACCATCTAGGCATTTTTTTTAGATAGAGGAGATTACCATCTGTTTCTGGATGACATAGGTATTTTGGTCCAGGGCTTTAAGAGGATTCAGTTGACATTCAATAAAAAGGTATTAGGCACCTGCTATAAATATTGCTGTTTTAAAAATGTTGAGGAAGATATGAAAAGAAATAAAACAGTTCTGTCCCTCATCAAGTTTGGAGTCTGGCTGAGTAGTTTTGGGGGGCATGCAGAGCTGTGCAAAGTCACCAGGAGAGAGATATCTCAGGTTAACCAAGAAAAAGATGTCCTGATATCTCCCAAGAGAAAATTGCCTGAAATCTCCAGGGAGGCAAGTTCAAAATCTGGGGCATGTTGGAGAGTTGGTTTTATTCTCTGTGCTTGACTTCTATGGTCTTTTCTTTTTCTTTCTAACTATGCATTGTTATTGTTCCCTCCTGCCCTCCAGAAGAGAATCTGGAATTGTCTGTCCCCTGCATCAAAGTAGTGGTGAAGAAGATTGTCTCTTCTTTCTAAAGTTTTGATTCAACACTGACCCTCAGACAGCCGTATAGTCATTCTCACTACCAGTCTAGAATTATACCTAAGGAGCAGAATTGATAAGACTTGGCACTTGACTGAATATGAGAAATGAAAGATAGGAATGAGTACAAGCTGATGCTGAGGTTTCAAATCTTGGTCACTGGAATAGTGGACTATATCATCAATTGAAACAGGGGAATTGGAAGGAGGGAAGGATTTAGTGAGGAAGATAATGAATTCAGATTTGGACAAATTGATTTTTTGAGTTCTCACAGAATATTCAGGGGGAGAGATCCTGAAAATAGTGGAAGATGCAAGCCTATAGCTCAAAAGAGATTTTGGTAGGAGAGATAGATTTGGGAGCCATCTGCTGAGTTTACAGAAGTTGATGAGAACACCAAGGGTGAATATGTAAAGAAAAAAGAGAATATGGTCCTGGACAGAGCCTCCAGAGTCACCACACTTAGGGAGATGGATGTCAAACTTCTTATCAACAGAGACTGGAAAGGAGTAGGCAGACAAGTTGGAGGAAGACCAGAAAAGAGCCATGTCATGGAATCCAGTGGAGGAAAAATTAACAAGAAAGAGTGTCAAAAAAGTAGAGGGAAATTCATGGCAAGGGATGAATGAGAAACAGGTTTTGTACTGGGCAATGAGATTACTGATTATTGAGATAACTAAGAAATGGCTTCATTAAGAGGTGATATGAGAATTCAGGTTGTAAAAGATTTAGAAGTGAGTAGGTGATTAGGGTAGTGAGTGTAGCTTATTCTTTTTTATGAGTTTAGCAGTGAAAGGGAGGAAAGCACATGCGATCTATTTCTGGCTCGAGGAATTGGCAGGATCAAGTAAAGTTTGCATTGTTTGCTTCTTTTATTCTATTTTAGTGATAGGGATGACCTAAGTATATCTGTGGGTAGTAGAGAAGGAGCCAGAAGGGAAAAACTGAATAGAAGAGAGAAAGGTTGAATTATTAGTTTTGAGGCAGCTACATAATGCTAGACTCAGAGTCAAGAAATCATGAAGACCTGTGTCCAAATCCTGCTTCAGATACTCTGGTTATGTGGCCCTGGGCAAGTTACTTAACCTTTCTCAACCTCAGTTTCCTCATCTGCAAAACAGGAATCATAATAGCACCCATTTCAAAGCCTTGTATGAAGTTCTAATGTGGTAATACACGTACAGTGCTTTGAAAACGTTAAAACTTTATATAAATGTTAGTTATTATTAACAGAGGCAGTAGTAGCATCAATTGGGGCAGTATATAGGGCATCAAGATCGCGAGTGTGATACAGTGAGAACAATACTGGGTTTGTAATCAAGAAACAGAGATTGAAATCCCGGCTTACATTAGAGAGTTTACCTCTCTGGTCCAAAGTGAACTAGAGGCGGTGGCAGTAGCAGGCAGAGCAGCAGCAGAAGCCTTGGGAGCTCTCAACCTTGAGAGAGTAAGGGAATTGGACACCTGTTCATAAAGAGATTAGAGGGGACCCTTTACTGGCACTGAGTACAGGTCGTGCTGACTGGCAATGCTATTACCCATAAGCAGTTCTGTGTCCCAGTTCCAAATACAGAGGAGCACTGAGGGTTGGTCACAAGAGGGAAGGGGCCCTGATCACAGTACCAAAGCAGAGAAGAGTGCTAGTATGTACAGTTGCAGGGGAGCAGGGACCTTTCCTTGGTAAATGCCAGAGCAAAAACTAGGAAAGCAGTGACTATACCTTTTCCAGTATCACTCTTCCTTGGAAGCACCAAAACCTTGCAGACCTCCAAAACTAGCTCTGATAACTGCAATACAAAAAAGGCTGAAGCTTAGCACAGTGTTTCCCCACCCCCAGGTAAGCAGAGCCTAACAAAGTCAAGAAATATGCTGAGAAAATGATTGAACAGCAATAACAAAAAAGAATTTGACCATAATTTGACCACCAGCAGGAAAGACCAAGATATAAACTCAGAAGAAGACAACAATGTGAAAATAGTTACCAAAAAAAAAAAGTCTTGAAGAGAAAGTCTAATCAGTCCCAAACCCAACAAGAATTTCAGGAAGAGCTGAAGAGACAAGAGTGATAAAGAAAAAGAAATGAGAGTAATGCAGAAAGAAAGAAACAAAGAAAGAAAGAAAGAAAGAAAGAAAGAAAGAAAGAAAGAAAGAAAGAAAGAAAGAAAAAAAGAAAGAAAAAAGAAAGAAAGAAGAAACGAAGGAAGAAAGAAGAAAGGAAGAAAGAAAGAAAACAAAGAAAGAAAGGAAGGAAGGAAGGAAGGAAGGAAGCTTAGAAAAAGAGGTCCTCTCCAAAAAAAAGTTCTGAAGAAAATAACACTTTGAAATACAGAATTGACCCAAATGTAAAAGAAGCACAAAAATTAAGTTAAGAAAAGAACTCCTTAAAAAAGCAGAATTGGCCAAATGGAAAAAAAGTCATACAAAATTTCACTAAAGAAAATAATTCCTTAAAATTAGAATAAGGAAAATGAAATCAAATGGCTCCATGAAATATCAAGAAATAATAAAACAAAATCAAAAGAATGTTTTTAAATAGAAGATGTGAAAGATCTCATTGGAAAAACAACTGACCTGAAAAATAGATAGAGGGGAGGAAATTTAAGAATCGTTGGAGTACCTAAAACTCAAGATCAAATAAAAAGCTTAGACATCATATTTTATTAGATACTATCAAGGAAAACTGCCCTGATATCTTAGATCCAGTAAGTCAAACAGAAATTGAAAAAAATCCACCAATCACCTCCTGAAAGAGATCCTCAAATGATAATTTTCAGGAATATTTTAGTCAAATTGAAGAACTCCCAGATCAAGAAGAAAATACTTCAAACAGCCAGAAAGAAACAATTCAAGTAGCATGGAGTCACACTCAGGATAACACAAGATTCAGTGGCTGCCAGGGCCAGATCAGAAGATTTGGAATATGATATTCCTGAAGGCAAAAGAGTTTTGATTACAATGAAGAATAACCTACCCAGCAAAACTTCCCTTCAGAAGGGAAAGTGGGTATTTAATGAAATAGAGGACTTTAAAGTACTTCTGATGCAAAGACCAAAGCTGAATAGAAAATCTGACATTTAAACATAAGACTCAAGAGAAACATGAAAAAGTATTAATGAGTAATCATAAGAAATTTAATAAAGTTAAACTATTTGTAGTTTATATATATATATATATATATAGATATATATAGATATATATATATGAAGAGATCTAGGAAGATAATAAATATAACTCCTAAGAACTGATCAGGGTTGTTAAAAAGAGGTACAGAGATAGAGAGCATGATGTATCAGTTATGTTGTAATGATCTCCCCAAAGGGGGTAAGAGAGAAAGATGCACTGGGAGAAGGCAGAAGAGAAAAGTAGAATGGGGAAAATTTTCTCACATAGAAGACGTACACAAGAAAGAGCTTTCACCATTTAGCAGAAAATGGGGGTGGGGAGGGTAAGCAGGCAATGCTTAAACCTCATATTCACAGGAATCAATTCAAAGATAGATAGATAGATAGATAGATAGATGGATAGATAGATACACACACACACACATATATATATACACACACATATATTTATACACATTATATAATGTGCATGTGTCTATACACATATACATATATAAAACAGAAAGATAGAGACAGAGTTAAAAATAAAGGTCTGGAGCAGAATCTAATACGCTTAAGTTGAAGTGGGATAAAAAAAGGCAGGGGTTAGCAATCATGATCTCAGACAAAGCAAAAGTAGACCTAATTAAAAGGAATAATCACGGAAATGACATTTTGCTAAAAGTGATCATAGACCATGAAGTAATGCCAAAAAAGATTTTACGACAAGTTTCTCTGATAACAACCTCATTTCACAAATATATACTGAGCATAGAACTGAGTCAGACTTATGAAAACAAGAACCATTGTCCAATTGATAAATAGTCAAAGAATACAAACAGGCAGTTTTCAGAAGACATCAAAGCTAGCTCTAGACATATGAGAAAATGCTCTAAATCAACACCGATTAGAAAAAAATTAAAACAAAAATTAATGAAAATTAAAACAAAACCTCATATCTTTTAAAAATGAGAAATGTTGGATGGGATGAGGGAAAGGCAGGTATACTAGGGAAATGGTCTTGCCATTCTGCAGGACAATTTGGACCTATACCTTGATCTAGAAATACTGCTACTAGATCTGTACCCCAAAGGAGTCAAAGGAAAAACAAAAAGGACACATATGTACAAAAATATTTATAGCAGCTCTTTTAGTGGCATCAAAGAATGGGAAATCAAGGGGATGCTCATCTGTTGAGGAATGGCCAAACAAGTCATGGCATATGATTATGATGGAGTACTATTGTGCTATAAGAAATGAGAGGGGGGAAATAGTTTCAGAAAGATATGACAAGGCCTATATGAACTGATGCAAAATGAAGTGAAAAGAACTAGGGTATCATAGTGTTCAGAAACTGCAATGTTGTAATGATGATGAAAGACTTGGCTACTCTGATCAACACAATGATACAAGACAATTTCAAAAGACTCAGGATGAACAACTTCTGTCCTCCTGCAGGGGAGAACTGATGACCTCTGAATGCAAATTGAAATATAATTTTCTCATTTTGAAAATTTTTCTTCCTTTTTAAAAAATTGCCTAATAGGGAAATATGTTTTTCATGATTTCACACATTAAAAATAATAAAGGACTTGGACTATATGACTTCAAGATCTGTTCTCTCTCTAAATCTATAACCTCTGAGCCCCATGAAATTGGGACTCATGAGTATGCAGAGATTATTTTCACTTAACACTATGTGGTTATATCCAGAACCTAATAACACAGGATGAATGAAGAGTTTGCTGATAAGCCTAGGAGTAGAATAGACAAATGGAAACAGTTTTAGTTCTGAAGTCAGAGGACTTGGGTTCCAATCCCACCCCTGACACTACCTGTATGATCTTGTCACTTGACTTCCCTTGTCCTCAGATCCCTTATCTGATTTTTACTCTATCCTATGATTCTTTTTTTAATTTTATTTATCTTATTTTTAATTTGAGAAATAAAACAAGCATTTCCATAACATAGTATAGTAAAAAAAATTGCACATGAAACTAAAAATCCATTGTGTACAACTTGCTATTCCTTTTAAATAAATAGTAGTTATCATGCAACTTTTGTCTTCCCTCCCCCCACTCTAGAGATGGCTACCATTAGACTCAAATATGTGTGTACGTATGTATATATATATATATATATATATATATGTGTGTGTGTGTGTGTGTGTGTGTGTATGCATGTATGCATATGTATATACACACATGTGTGTCTAATGACCTAATGGGTCTAATACATCTAAGTATATAAACACATATATCTTAAATCATTATATACATACTTCTATTTATTACTTCTTCCTCTGAATAAATTGTTGTAAATATTGTCTTCCTTCATAGGTCCTTTGTAGCTGATTTGGTTATTGATTATAGTCAAAATGATTTAGTTCTTAAAATTGTTCTTAAAACTATATTGTTGTTACTGTATACAATGTTCTCTTGGCCCTGCTCGTTTCATCCTTTATTATTTTGAGTTTATCCATTTTTTTTCTAAAATTGATGAATTCATCATTTCTTGTAGCACAGTAATATTCCATCATAATCATAAGCCACTCTTGTTCAGTTATACAACTTGTATCCTATGGTTCTGTAATCCTGATCTTTCTCTTAAGCTGGGTCATGCTGACTGAGTCATGAGACTGAGTAGCTACAATTTACCTGCTTGTATATAGCTCCTATCCTAAGCTACATTTATGGGGTGGTATGGTGATTTTGTATACTAGCTGGTTAACTGTGTAAAATTTGCATGAGCCATTAGCAAGGGGGAGTTTACAGGCAAGGTCTCAGTCCTAGGATTAGGGCCTCAGGAGGAAAAGAACTTGATCCATTAGGTGGAAAGTTCCCGGCATGGAGCACCTTAAGAGCCTTCTGTTTGGGGATCCCCAGGTCAATTTGTCTCAGCCTGAGGTTATTTATGCAGCTCCTTAGCTGTTTGTAGTCTTTACTGGGAATTTGATGAAGGCTTTGATGGATAAATACAGCAAGGGTTTCTGGGTTTTCAGGTGAATGTTTATAGGGCTCATGACTTGTGTTTTTAAAAGTCACAGCTCTAAGTACACCACATGCACTGTGGTGTGATACTTAACACAGTGCTAGATACAGGGTGGGTACTTAATAAATGCTTGTGGACTTGTTGTCTTGGCCCACATATTATGTGTATTTATCCCTAGGGAGTGTTTCGAGGTAATATGGGATAGTGGAAAGAGCCTTGGATTATTCGTGCAGAATGAGGCTTGGTCAGACCGGTATGGGGCCAATGAGTTAGTTCATTTTATTTAATTGTTCTGTTTTGTTATAAGGAAAGGTTCAAAGGTGAGGGGTAGGAGTGTGTGTGTAGGGGGCGGGGATAATTGGAAAATGACAATCCTGTTACAGAAGGCATAAAATAAAACATTCACTTTTTAATAAGAATACTGTTCTGGAAAGCAGGAGGCCTGGGTTCTAGTCTCAGCTATTTCCATACACAGCTCCAATGGCCTTTAGCAAGCCACTTTTGCCTTTTAAAGACTCAATTTCATGATGATTATGGATATGTTTTACATGACCACATGTGTACAACTTCTATTGAATTGCTTGCCTTCTCAATATAGGGGGTGGGGAAGGAGGAAGGGAAAGAATTTGGACCTCGGTTTTAAAAATTAGAATTAAAAATTGTTTTTCCATGTAACTGAGGAAAAATATGAAATAGAAGGAAAAAAGAAAAAACTTCAGTTTCCTTTTCTGTAGAACGAGAGGGATGATCTCTAAGGTCCTGCTCATTTTTCACAACGTACATTCTGTGTTCCAACTTTTTATTGTTCTGATATCCCTATCAACCCTGACAGTCCATGCTTTGCCTAACATTCTGTTACACATTCCCTTCCAACTCTGACAGTCTCATAATTCCGTGATTTCCATTCATGGACAGGCTGTTTGTGCAATACAGGCCACAAAGATAGACCAGCTCAAGGTGCAAGGGTGGTTTGTCACTATATCACAATTAAGAAACTAATTTCCTGGTGCTTTTTCAATTGACCATATTGACAGTGTCTTGAAATTGGGGTTTTTCAGTGACACATAAAGCTTTTTCCATGGTTAACACATTTGAGTTTAATTTCAGTAATATTTCCATTAACAACCAGTAATTAAAGCATCTAATAAAGATCAGTAATTCACTTAGCTGGATTTAGGAAAGGGGGAAACATAACAGAAAGGAAAAGAAAAAAAAAGCCCTCATGGAACTCAGATTCAATTCTCCTGTTAAATGAACATTATGGTTTTTCTAGGTCTCTTAATTGAACCTCATTTTTTTTAACAGGAATATTAAACAAATTAAATTAAGCAAGTAATTTCCCTTTTTGGAATAAAAAAAAGCACTGGAGTGGAAAAGTGCCTCCAAAATATCCATTAATGTAATGGGGGTGGAGGTTGTGATGTTTTAAACAGAGTTCGTCGTTTTTGCTTAAACAGCATGATGCTGATAGATACAGTAAGACCCCACATAGCCGGATGGAGCAAATTCAGGCACTAATGCAGGAGGCAGATGGCCCTTCAGTGGCCTCAAATCTCAGGACCTACTGGCCTCTCTAGTTCCTCCTCTGGCACTTACCTCGAGATGGTAGCGATAGTCCTGGATTGCTGTAACATCTGTATCTAAGGCAGAGCAGTACATACAACGAATGCCAGACCTAGAGTCAGGAAGACTCATCTTCCTGAATTCAAATCTGGCTTTAGACATTTACTAGCTATATGACTCTGGGCAAGTCACTTAACTTTGTTTGCCTCAGTTTCCTCATCTGTAAAATTAGCTAGAGAAGGAAATGGCAAATCACTCCAGTATCTTTGCCAAAAGAACCCCAAATGGGGTCACAAAGAGTCAGATATGACTGAAACAACTGAACAATAATAGCAATGCCCTAAGATGTTAGAGAAAGAGCAAGTGACCAAACAGGACAAATATAATCCCTCTTCAATCAATCAATCAATCACAAGTATTTATTAAGCACTACTATAAGCCAGGACTTACACTAACTAGGCTCTGCAGATAGAGATACAGTGAACAAAACAGTAAGTGGGCACAAGGTGCTTACATTCAGACTTTTACACACTTGAAGATGACTTACCTTGCCCCTACCCATTCCCCAAGTGTTCTCCGGGCTAAACTTCTTTTTCAGTCAAGCCTCTTATCATAATCTTGCAGCCTTTCACTATCCTAGTTACCTTCCAGTATTCCCATTTTACAGAACAAGAAACTCAGGTGAATAGAGGTCAGATGACTTGCCCAAGGTCACACAAGTAGTAAATTGCATTTCTGAGATTCAAATCTTGGCTTTCTGACTCTAAAGGCATTATTTTCTCTACTACACCACAACTGCCTTGTTTTAACTACTGTGTAACCTTGAACAAATCATACACATCTCTGAGCTTCAGATTCCTCCCTGTAAAGTAGAAAGGATATTTATTATTTGCACTACCCTCCTCAGGTTGTTGAGAGGATTAAATGAAAGAGGTAAGGCAGGACACAACACACTTTCTGTTAGCCAAACACTGTGCTAAGAACTCCAAGCATACAAGAAAAAAAAAGGTGCCTGCCCTCAAGGAGCTTATGTTCTAACAGAAGACAATGAGCAAAAAGGATCAGAAAAGAAGGGGGTGGAGCACAATATTGAGGTCTGAAAAGTCAGAAGCAAAGCTCAAAAGGGAATGTGGGTTGACTGGCCTGGGCCATTTCCCAAAATGAAGGAAAATGGAATAGTATAACCATGATGTACTATGCAAGTATATGCTAATATTTTTGTTTGTACTATTTCCTTCCTTATGGTCCCTGACCTCAGTTCTAAATGTATACAAAGCCCTGTTTTGGAACAATGATAGAGAGAAACAAAGATATTCAGTAGACTTACAGGGAAAATACAGTCTTCATAATAGCTAAGCTTCCTCACCCTCCTGGAACTTACCATCTGATAAAGGAGATAGATGGTCTTAGACCTCAAGAACCTACCAGTTTGATGAGGGAGACACAATCCATACATTATCCTGGTTGCTATTATATAGCAACTCTTGCCCCATGTCATATTCCTACACTGGCTTCCAATTCAAGTCCATATGTTCCTTCCTGGAAATGTGTCAGTATTTTATTGCCTCTTAGAGATGGGTTGGATAAATGGAAGAGGCAGAGAGGGATAGTCCTACTTTCTTCCCCATCAGGATCTTTATTTCAAGAAAAGAATGTTAGGGACATTCTACTCTCCTTCTGTCCCATGGGTTCATCTTTTTTCTTCTCTCTCTTTAAAAAAATTAATAAAAGTAGCTAAATCCTATCATTTTATTGCTTATGTCTATATTTTTGCTTGTGGAAGCAGTTCTAGGAAGGCATAGTAATTCAGTTCAGCATCTGAGACTGCATAATCTCTTGTCAACCACTCGGCCCAATGATTACCCTTTTATCACAGGCTCATAAAATTCCCATATTCCCATGAATTATGGGACAGAAAGAACAAGGGAAGTTCAACCAGCTCCAGAGTAACATCAGGAACAATAGCTAACACAGTAGGGTAAGGTTGTAGACTGAGAGCACTCAGGACTCTGTGTCAATCTGTCTTCTTTCTGCAGGGGAGTGATGGTGAAAGTCATTCTCCTTCTCTCTTAAGATTGGTAAACAATGCCCACTTCTGCCCAGAAAAAAAGAAATACTAAAAGGCATTGCACATATAGGTCATATTCCGTTCTTCAGGAAGCCCCTGGCTGGTGAGCTGATGTGGTGGACTGTATGTACAAAGATCCCAGAATTTAAGAGCTGGAAAGAACCTTAGATATTAGCGGGTTCAGATCTCTTATTTGATTTATGAGGAAGGCAAACATGTTGGAGACCACATTGACAATTCATGATGGAAGCATGAGTCTCCTAATTTCCTGAAATACTAATGGATCCAAGGTCAAATATGAAGGAAATATTCAAGGTAAAGTTAAGCAAAGGATTTAGATGGACATAGTAGCCAAATCTAAGAAAGCTAAAAGTGAATAAGCAATCAGGACCCCAGAAACTGGCAGAAGCCAGAGCCCGAAGGAAGATCAGGCTTTTAGGAGTCAAGAAGTGTTTGAAAATGGTAGTTAACAGGAGGCAGTGAGTCAAAGCTGGATAAGCCGTCAGAAACTCAGGGGTTCACACAGAAACTGGAGGCCAAGACAGAGAAGTGAATCAAGGCCTGGCAAGCAGTCAGAAGAGCAGAAATAGCAGGGATGTGCCAGACATGATAGAACTTTGAAACTGAAGCAAAGTTGGCCTCAGATAGGAAGGCTTCTATATTCTTTCTATCATAGAAGAAATCAGGGACTGATCAAGCTTAGGGCAGAGACACTCAGGCTGCCATGGTGGTACAAAAACCAGATAGGTGTGACAGAACCATGTAGAAAGTCTTTGCTAATTGAGTGACTGATTGACTTAGGGATGTGTACACTTTAAAAACCGGCTTTTAGTGTAAGGTATTTCCATTGAACAATCAGAGATGTATCTGTGTCTTTCATCTACCACTTGCAAAAAGTTATTTGTTGGGATAATTCTAAAGCAAGTAGGTACAAGGTCTTAGGGAAAAGCTCAATCAATCAGTAAACATTTAAGTGCCTACTATGTTCCAGAGATGAAAGAAAACTGGATGCCCAAGTCAGGAAAGCCAAGTTCTGCATGACTTTGCGCAAGTCATTTCCCCTTTAGATGCCTCAGTTTCCTTCTCTGTACAAATGAGGTGAAGAATTATATAGTCTTTTCTTTGTCCATTATTTTGGATTAAGTACCCAGCAAGATGTTCAAGTGTATTTAATGCTGAGGGAGGCATTTTAGAGCCTTGCTCTTGCATGGTGTTCATTCCCCCTGTAGTCTTGATATCCAATAAGTCAGTCAATAAACATTTAGTAAGTGCCTATTATGTGTCAAGCACTGGGCTAATTGATGGGGACACACAAAAAAAGGCAAAAGGCAGTCCATACTATCCAGGAGCTCACAATCCAAAGGAACAAACAAATATATACAAACAAGTTATATACAAGACAAATAGGACATAATCAAGAGAGGGAAAGTACTAGAATTAAGAGAGGTTGGGAAATACTTCTGTAGAAGATGGGATTTAGAGTCCAGCTAATATGGGCTCTGGATAATAAGTGTGAAATAGCAAAACTTTTGAAAGGAACCTGGGAAGAGAGGGAAAGAGGCAAGGGATTAATATTGCTGAGGTCACATATACCATATCCTGTCATGGGTTTTGAAGACTTTGAAATTTCTCCAGGATTTGGCTCAACCACAAAACTCAGTTTCATCTGGAGGTTTAACCCACTCAGTGCATCCTCTCCATGCTAAGTCCTCTGTGCCAAAGCAGTATAATTTCGTCCATACTCAGTGACCACTTCCAGTAGGAAAGAAATCTCAAAGTGTCCAAGACATTTGTTGAGTACTTACTCTGAAGTGCAGCTGAAGGGAACCTGAGTATGAGGGCACATAAAGGCATGGTACATGTGGCCTCAAATAAGTTATGTCCTTCTCTCTCTCCTTTCTTCCTAATTCCTCTCCCACTCAGATTGCCTTCCATGAACTCTGTAATGTCTTGTTTGTATGTAGTTATATACTTATGTATGGTTCCTGCCTCCAATTAGACTGTGAACTCTTTGAGGAGAGAGACTGGCATTTCTGGTATTTGTATCTTTATTTGTACTTAGCTGTGCTTAGCACAGCTCTTGGCACATGGCAAGCACTTAATAAATTTTTTATTAACTGACTCTAAAGTCCTGCTCATCTAGAGTCCACATCTCCCTGGGCACTGAGACTATTGAGAATAATGCAGACTAGAGCATAAACCTATTAAGAAAGCACCAAAACAGTTTTTTTTTAACATTGATTAACTTAAGTAATTTGTTGAATATTCCAGCCATAATTATAGACGTGGAAGCACTTTGGTACAGTGGAAAGAAATGAAGTCAAAGTTCCTGACTTCAAATCCCTTCTCTTATACTTACAACTTTAGTGCCCTAGGGTGAGACATTTCATTTCTCTAGGTTTCAATTTCCTTATCCAGAATTCACTCTTTCATCTTTACCTGCTGAAATCCTTCTCTTTGAGTACTGATGAAGTCACATTGGAGTGTAAGGGGTATCCAGGGAGGACTAGCACCTCTGGTATGAGGGCTGCTGAGCCCTTTTCAGGGCTGTTCATCTGCCTTTGGTGTCCACCTGTCACCCAACTCTCTCCTGTGACTCCAAGAAGCTTTAGCGTGGGAAGCAGCCACACTCCTTAGATTCTGATAGGATAAACCAGGTTGAGGGTAACCAATAGGACTCAAACCCATTGGTGAGTTAGAGGGATGTCTACTCGAAGCATGTGAAAACTTTCTTCAGTAGAGTGAGTGGATGAGAATAATTTGTTGAAATAGCCATGAAGGCATATGGAGCAGGCACTATGGAGGGCTTAGAGCTTGATCAGATATTAAAGATGCCAAGGGCCATCCTGGACCATTGGCAGTCATCTTGACTTTTTTTTGCCACTGACCTTCAATGACCCTGGAAGAGGGAGTGAAGCTGAGGCTAACAACTTTGTGCAACTCTGCCTCGCTTAAATACAATTCCCATGCAAGTCAAGACATTACCTGGACATTATTGGTCCTCTTCAAAACTGAAGGATAAACACCAGCTGCCTCCCTATAGCACTGAGAATATATCACTCTTAGTAATACCTGGCTTTCAGACTTGAGAGGTAGACCAGATGACATTTTAAAGAAATTTTCCTGACTTTATGAACCTGTAGACTATATAGTTTTAACTTCTCGTTTTATTAAGAAAAGAAAAAGAAAAAGAAAACTGAAGATCAGAAAGAAGAAATTGAATTGCTCTAGTCATACAGATAGTTAGTGCCAGATAAGCACAACTCTGAAAATTTACTAATCCTATATCCTATACACTAATCCTACTCTCCTAAGATTTCTAGTTTCTCCAGATTGACCTTGGAGTCAGGGGCCAAACCAAGGGATTATTATGGCTTGGACTCACAGTCTTCCATCCTTAGTAGATTAGGATGAGACAAGGCGGCTTGCTTAGATCATGGGTGTTGGGAGTATTTGCTTCTGGTTTATTTCCCTTACACAAACACATTTTACTAATTAATTGTTTTGAGCTTTCTTGTAGGGGAAAAAACCTAGCCCTACAAAAATAAGGAATGGATGGTGGTGAAAGCAAAGAAAGAGAGTATCTGAGTTGGAAAGAACAGGAATCCCAACTCCTGGCACATTAGAAATCGCAGCTCCGTTGACTCATCCCATGACTCTGATAGCTCAGCTAGTGACTCACCAGTCCTTGTGATTCACCAGACCAAAATTCTCTTTCTTGGCTACCATTCCTCCATTATGTATGTTTTCTCTTATTAAAATGCAAGCTTCTTTAGGGAAGACACTGCGTCTCTCTGGTATTTATACTCCCAACTCCTAACATAGTGTTAGGTATATAGTAGGTGCTTAGTAAAGGCTTCATTCATTCATTCATTCATTCATTCATTCACTCACATACTAAAGTGGATCGAAGGTAAGATATTCTACATCTTCATCTTTAGACGCCTGTGTTAGCTGGTATTTAATTAATCAATAAATATTTATTAAGTGACTACTATGTACTTGGCACCTGAGGCTTAATCATTGTAACAAACTCAGAACATAAGATTTAGAATAAGAAATAGCATTAGAGAACACCCAGTGACCAGCCCAACCCCCTCATTTTGAAGAGAAGAAAACTCAAGCCCAGAGAGGGGGAATGACTTGCCCAAGGTCACACAGGTATGTATCAAGATGGAATTACTACTAAATACAGCTCTTTATACTTTAATGTAAAACTTCCTCTCACTGGGCCCAATGTTGACAGCAGCAGCCACAAGTCTTTTCCTTTGTGATTCATTAAAAATTTTATTTTATTTTCTTCCTAGTTAAAATAAATCTTTCTTCTCCAAAACTGTGAATTGTACGTCAGTAAATAAGGAGGCATTCTTAGAGTATTGGGTCATTACATTCCTATGTTTCGCTTTGTTTTCAGAGTGGGAGACAGAAACCAAAACAATCTCCCAAAGTATACCCCAGCCTTGTAAGTTGGAAGAGCCTCTGCTCCAAGGGCTACAAGTCTTATAGGATACATTTTTAAAAATTAGTGCCTCAATTATCTAGTCCTTTTAGGTTGAACTGATATGGGCTAGATCAATCAAACAATAAGCTTTTATTAAGTTACAACTACATATAGCAACTATACACTACACAATGTGCTATCAAGTACCAACTATATACTACACAATCATCAACTATTCAGTCATTAAACATTTACTGCGTCAGTCTTGTGCTAGGCACTGTACTAAGCTCTGGAAGAACAAAAAGAAGCAAAAGGAAGTCCCTGCGCTCAAGGATTTCACAGTTTAATGAGGGAGATAATATACAAACATCTATACACATATAAGCTCTATGCAGTATGAATTGGAGATAATGAACAGAGAGAAAGCTGTCACATTAAGGAGCATGAGGAGAAAAACACAGTTGCAAAAGGGAGATGGTCCTCACCTTCAAAGCACTTACATTTTACAAGGGAATACAGCATGTTTACAGATGTAAAATGTGTGTGTGTGTGTGTGTGTGTGTGTGTGTGTGTGTGTAGTATATGGGCAAAGAAATTCTTATTTATCCCATGCATAGCTTATTATATATGTGTGTATATATATATATATACTTTGCCCCATAGATTGTAAGCTCTTTGAGGGCAGACTCAAAGATTCTTTTTATATTTCCAGAATTTAGCACATAGCCTGGTGCTTAATAAATGTTTATTGATTGGTTTCTAAACTTCTACAAACTGTTTCTACAAACAAGGAAAGGTCTCTTTAAGGTTGTAGCATTTGGTCTGAGTCTTGAAAGAAGACAGAGGTATCAAAAGAGAGAGGTAATAAAGAAAAGCACTGAAGATATGAGGAATACAATCAGTGCAAAGTCATGGAAAAAAAAAAAGATGGAATGTCCTATGTGGGGAACAGCAAGACTGACAGTTCTTGTATACAATGGGTGTGCTTTGCAGCTTAGGGTATACAAAAGGAAGTAATGTGTAATCAGCCTTGATAAATAGCAGAAAGTCAGATTATGAAAGATTATAAGTGCCAAACAGCGAAACTTGGATTTTAACTTCAAAGCAACAGGGAACCACCAAAGCTGGTCGAGCAAATGAATGACAAAGGAAGATCTATGCTTTAGGCATACCAATTTGGCGTCTGCATGGAGGATGAATTGGAGAAAGGAGAGATGAGGGATTCAGGGAGACCAATTAGGAAGCTTCTGGAATGGTCTAGGCAAGGGGTAATAAGGGGCTGGATGAGGGTAGTTGTGATAGAAAGAGAGAGGAGACAGACATATGAGATATTGAGAAGATGGAATCAATCAGACTTGGTAACAGATTGGATATGGGGAAGGTAAATGAAATTGAAGTGTTGAAGCTGAGTCCTAGATTGTACACCTGGGTGACTGAAAGAATGATGTTACACTCAACAAAAATAAGTGAATTAGGAGAAGGGGTGGATTTAGGGAGAAAGATAATAAGTTCTCTTTTAGACATATTGAGTTTGAATTGTCTAGGGGAAATCTAGGTAGAGATATCCTTGAGGCAGTGGGTGATGCAGAACTGAAACAGAGAGAAGATGGAGAGATCATCCAATACCTGTCCTTGATTTCTCTCTTATCCCCATTTCTGCCATTGCATTATCCCATCCCTCGTGCCCTGTAGCCAGTCAGCAGTTGGAATTCCCAGCCCTTTAGGAAATTACACTCTGATTTTCACATCAAGTGTATTCTGGTGTCATTTTTTTGTTGTTGCACTTTTAATGACACTTTTAATGCAAGTGTCGGCAAACCCTTTCAAATTCTAGCGCATTAAACAAATGTCTATAGAGCATGGGGAGGGGGGCAGCTAGGTGGCACAGTGGATACAATGCCAGGCTTGGAGTGAGGAAACTCATCTTCCTAAGTTCAAATCTGGCTTCAGACTCTTATGAGCTGGGTGAACCTGAGCAAGTCAATTAACCCTGTTTGCCTCACTCTTAAATAAAATGAGCTGGAAAGGAAATGGTGAAACCCTTCCAGTATCTTTGCCAAGAAAACCCCAAATGCGGTCATGAGGAATCAGACATGACTGAAAGAACATATAGCAGCCTAAGTGGCATAGAGGATAGAGAGCCAGATTTGAGTTCAGGAAGACCTGATTTCAAATCTCTCCCTGGAAATGTACTAATTGTGTGATGCTGGATAAGTCATTTAACCCACTTGACCTCTACACGTCTTGGACAGCTTCTTAGGACTTGTCTACTAAATGACGGACAGTCACGATCTACAGTAACTTAAAGCGGAAGGATGAGGAGTTCTTCAAAATGACAATATCCCAGAATCTTTGTATATATGTATATATATATATATATGTTTGGTATAGAACACTGTACTAGGCACTGGGAAGTCAAAGTTATTAAACACACACACACACACACAAATGACCTTTGCCCTCAAGAGGCTTAACTAAATGGAACTTCAATTCTTCTATAAAATGGAGATAATAATACTTGCATTATGAACTTCAGTGGTTTGTGAAGAAGCTGCTAAACAATCCCTAAATTGTTTTACATACAAATGAAAGTTATTGTTAATATCATTGCAAGGGGGAGAATAGCATGTATTTTGTCATGCTAGAGTATGATGGGGCAAAACATCTAGAACAGAGTGATCAAGGATAATTTTAGGAGTGAGTAGGAAGGTTTCGTGGAGGGAGTGGTACTTGAGCTAAGCCTTTAAAGAGGATAAGGATTTCTGCAGGTAAAGACCAAGAGGCCTCATGAATACATAGAAGCAAGAGATGACAGAAAAGGGTCACCAATGGCTAGTAGTCAAGGTTGGCTAGGCTATGAATGTGTGAGGAGAAATAATAAGGCTGGAAAGGTAAACTAATCAGATTTGTGAGGATTTTAAACACTAGGGTAAGGTGTTTATATTTTATTTGGTTGGTAATGAGGAGTACTTAAATAGCTATGAACAGGAAAGCAACTCTATGGTCAGATCTGTATTTTGTTGGCTATGTGAACAATGGATTGGAGTGAGGAGATAGGGAGAGAGTTAGAAGTTGTTTCAGTAATTAAGGTGAGAGGAAATGAAAACCTGAATAAGGATTGAGGGAGTATGAGTAGAGAAGAAGAAAAGGATGAAAGAGATATTTAAGGGCAGAGATAACTAAGTTTGGTAACTGATGAAACATGGAGAGTGAGGGAGAAATCAAGAATCAAGGATGACGATATGCAAGGTTTTAAGCCTTGGTGACTGAAAGGATAGTGATGTCATTCACACAAATATAGGAAGAGGGGTAGAAAGATAAATTTAGTGGGGAAGATGATGAATTTAGCTTTAAATATGTTAAGTTTGAGGGCTTGAAAAGACATCTAGGCCTTGACTAGTAGGCAAATGGAAAAATGAAACTGAAATTCAAAAAGATGGAAAAATGTTTCATCGTAGTTGGTAGCACACACATACACACACATATATACACTTACACAAACACACACACACGCACCTTATCATGGAGATTTCAGAGGCTCTTCTTTGGATCAAAGTGATTTGCCGAACTAGAATATATATATCTGCACATAGGAAACCTCAGGTTTTGTCTGCTTCTTGTAGGCTTGAAAGAAACTTCAACCCAGGAACCATGAGCAAATATGGAAGGGAAGAAAGATTTCAAGAAATTTTTGGATTCATGCTTCTCCTGGCAAGGTTGCAGGGAATGAGAAGATGGAATACTGCTCCTGGGACGGATAGCAAGAGATGCACAGCAAAACCTGACATGATTGCATAGAGCAGGGAAGAGTAGAGTGAGAGAAAAGAAGACCTGAGGACTGGACAAGCAGTCAAGCCCAAGGGGATTGCAGTCAAGATTACATCAGGGTGAGCAAGCTGTAGCTGTTGATGAGAGTGAGTAACATCCAGCTCATAGCTCATTTCTCCTTGTTTTCCCTGAACACAATGCTAGGGAAAGTTCTGCTCAGAGTTTAAATCCCCATCTGTTCCCTCTACTTTATTCTGACCAAGTGGGAGGAATGATAGGAAGAAGGAAAATTCAACCCTAGCTACAATCTTTTTTTTTTTATAGCCTGATATACATTGTTTTAATCTCTATCTGAATTTTTCAAATTTATTTGATACTGCTAATTAATTACATGATCATACGCATTAATCCTGCAAATTTGTAGGTATAAGATGGAGAGAGAAAGCCAGTCCATCAGGGGAAATTAAGTCAATTACAGAGAGAAAGACGGGGAAAAGCCAGAGAATGATGTAAGAAAAGAGAGAGGGAAGAAAGAGACAGAGAGAGGGAAGAGACAGAAAGAGAGAGAAACAGAGAGACAGAGACAGAAACACAAAAGCAGAGACACAAAGAGACAGATAGAGGCAGAGATGCAGAAGCAGAGACACAGACAGACAGAGACAGACAGAAACAGAGACCGAGAGATTTTGGTTTTTGGTAATTTAAGTATATTCCAAAGCATGTCCACTATACTTCCTTGAACCTGGGGAAAATTTAGTAAGGAGGTGAAACTACAGGTGGTGTGTGTGTGTGTGTGTGTGTGTGTGTGTGTGTGTGTGTGTGTGCGTATGTGTATGTGTTGAGGGTAGGAGGGATATTGCTTCCAGCCCCATATCAAATGACTTCTCTGTATCCATACCCATATTCCTAGTTTCATATAGATTTAGGAGTCATCAACAGACATGAAAAGGGAGTCTCTCATACTGGATGAGACTATTAGGAGAAAGAACATAATGAGAAAGCAGAGAGGGAGATAACAACAATGACTTAAGGGGCAAACTCATACTTAAGAGAAGATGTTCCAAAGGAGTCCAAGAAGAATCAGACAGATAGGTTGGAAGAGAACCAGGAAGGAGAGGAGTAACAGGTCAAGCAGGGAAATAATATCAAGAAGGGTGGAGTCAGCAGTGTTAAATGCTACAGAAAGTTTTGGGAGCTTGAGAACTAAGGAAAGGGCCCTTGGATTTGCAATGAGAATCCATTGGTGAACTTGGGAGAGGAGTTTCATTAGATTGGGGAAGACCGGAGCCATATTGCAAGAACTGAGGGGGAAAATGGGTGGTGAGAAAGCGAAGGCTGTGAGTGTAGATGATTCTTTTTAAAAGTTTTAATTCTGAAAAGAGGTGAAAGACGGGATATTATGTGAAACAATAAACATGTTTTGTATCTGGGGTTTTTATTGTTTTGTTTATAGATGAAGGAAAGTAAGAATGTAGGCAGAGGAGAGAGATTAAAGATGTGTGAAAGTGAGGGAAGAGGGGAAAGGAGGAGAGGGAGAAGGACAGAGGAGGGGAAGGGAGAGAGAGAGAGAGAGAGAGAGAGAGAGAGAGAGAGAGAGAGAGAGAGAGAGAGAGAGAGAGAGAGAGAGAGAGAGAGAGAGAGAAAGAAAGAAAAGGAGGGAGGGAAGGAGAGAGAGAAAGAGAAAGGGAAGGAGGGAGGGAGGGAGAGGGGGAGAGAGAGACAGAGAGAGAGAGAGAGAGAGAGAGAAAGAGAGAGGGAAGGGGGGAGGGAGGGAGAGGGAGAGAGCAATAGATTGAGTCAGATCTTTGAAGAGAGGGGAGGAGATGGGATCAAAAAAGTTTAGCATCTGCCTTGTTTGTATCAGGAGCCAAACACCAGGCCTGTGTACACCTTGGGAGACTAGAAAATTTCCCACCAGCTGTTAACACAGCTGTCTCTTCAGGTCTCAGGATGCCTCAGGTTAGAAAAAGGAAGGGGGAGGGGCAAGTAGAGATGAAACTAAGGAAGATAGAGATTGCTTACTTAGTACTGAGTTCCTTCATTCATCATTAATTCATTCATTTACCCTTTATTAAATACCTGCTATGTGCAATTCATTATGCTGCTCCTGGAGTGTGGAGAGGTATATAAAAGCATGAATGAGACATAGCCTCTATTCTACATATGTCTTGGTTTTATTTTTTCTACCTTAAAAAAAATATGGACATTCTTTGCTTTTACATCACCTTTATTTCTAAATGCATTTCTCCCCTCTTCCCAAAAGTGCATTACAAACAACCTGCCGACTGTGTATATAATACGCCACTTCCATAGTCCTTATTGGGAAGGGGATAGATTTTCTTAACCCTTCTCCAAGGCCAAGCTTGGTTATGAAAAATATGTAGCATTGTGTGTGTGTGTGTGTGTGTTTAAATTATTTCAATGTCCATTGTTGCAATGGGGTATATTATTTTCCTGATTATGATTACTTCACTTTGAATCAATCTGATTGTCTTTCCATCCTTCCCTGGAATCTTCTGATTTGTTGTCTCTTGCACAACAGTGATATTCCATCATTGTTGTGGTTCTTGTTGAGTTGTTTCAGTCACATCCAACTCTTCTGACCCCATTTAGGTTTTTCTTGACAAAGATATTGAAGTACTTTGCCATTTCTTTCTCTAGCTCATTTTACACATGAGGAAACTGATGCAAACAAGGTTAAGTGACTCACCCAGGGTCACACAGCAAATGAGTGTCTGAGGCTGGATTTGAACTCAGGAAGATGAG
>CM053593.1:209199763-209212284 GCA_028646575.1 Pseudocheirus occidentalis
TTTTTTTCAAGGGGACATTTCACATTGTCTTCTATTTTTTCATTTGTTTGGATCTGTTTAATAGTATCTTGATTTCTCATAAAGTCATTTGTTCCATTTGCTCCACTCTAATTCTGAAGGAATTATTCTCTTCAGAAAGCTTTTGAGATTCTTTTCCCATCTGGCAAATTTGACTTTTTAAGGCATTCTTCTCCTCATTGGCTTTTTGGGCCTCTTTTGCTATTTGAGTTAATTTGTTCTTTAAGGTGTTATTTTCTTCAATCAGGTTGTTGACTCTCTTTTCATGATTTTCTTGCATCATTCTCATTTCTTTTCTCAATTTTTCCTCCACTTCTCTTATTTGGTTTTCAAAGTTCTTCTTAAGCTGCTCTATGACTTTTAACAAGTATACATGTTTCTTGGAAGCTTTTGGTTTGGGAGTTCTGACTGTGTAGTCTTCCTTCCATTCCATGCTTTGATCCTTTTTGTCCCCAGAAAAGGAATGTAAGGTTGTATTGCTGCGGTTGGTCTGCTTCCTTTGCCTGTTCACATTGTCAGTCATTTACTTGACTTTTTAGCTCTGTGGAACTCTGCTTTCAGAGGGGGAGAGTTCTATCCCAAATTTCTGGGAGGTTTTGCAGCTGCTAGAGCTATTAGGAGACTGCTGCAGCCCTCATCAGCTTTGGCTCACTGAAAGCACACCTTGGGACCACCACCTAAGACCATGATCTGGATCCAGGCAGCTTAAGGCAAGAGCACTTAGCCTCTGAATAATCACTTGGCCCCCCTGAAATCTGCAGGCCAGGAGCTTCTGAAGCAAGCACGTGGAAGTTCTGCAGGGCTGTTGCTTCTACTGCTTCTCTGCCCTGGAGGCAGTTTGGTCATAGCTTCTACCCCAAATTTAGCTGAGTTCCACTAACCTTTCACTTAATTCTTATGGCTTGATAATTCTCGAAATCACCACAGCTGCCACTGATCCACTCTCCTGAAGGCTCCAGCTGTGACTTGTCCTGGCTACCCTGGGGCCAAACCATGGTTTCAGGCTGGGCTTGGCTCAGCTCCCAGAGCTCTGCAATGAGCCTTTCCTGTCCCACCTGCCAAGCTGCCTTCAGGAGGAGATGTGTTTTCTGTAATTTTTTTAGTTCTGGAGCCCTAAAATTTGTTTAGAGTCATATTTTATGGTATTTGAGGTGGCTATGTATGAGGTGCAGAGTTTTCCTGCTTCTACACCACAATCTTGGCTCTGCTCCCCTGCCTATGTTCTCTGAGCTCAGTGGAGGAAGCCCCATCCAGAAACTCACCCTATCTGTTTACAAGATTCAGGCAAGAGAGATCTTTGACTCTTATGGAAACCCCACTGAAGATCAATTCTGAACTGCTAGGCCCAGTGGTACTTCTACTGGTATCCATGAAGTTGTGGAGTTCTGAGACAATGAAAAGACCTGCCACGTGCAGAAAGGTGTCTCCAAAGTGGTTGAGCACATCAATAAAACTTTTGCCCCAACTCTGATTAGTAAGAAAGTGAATGTTGTGGAACAGGAGATCAGCAAATTGATGATAGAGATGGACAGCACTGAGAATAAATGTAAATTTGGTACAAATGCCATATTGGGAGTATCTCTAGCTGTTGGTAAGGCCAGAGCTGCTGAGAAAGGTGTCTCCCTCTACTGCCGTATTGCTGACCTTGTGGGCAATGATGAAGTCATCCGGTCAGTTCCAGCCTTCAGTGTGATCAGTAGTGGCTCCCATGCTGGTAACAAGTTGGTCGTGTAGGAGTTCATGATCCTCCCTGTTGGAGCAGCAAACTTTAAGGAGGCCATGTGCATTGGATCTGAGGTGTACCAGAACCTAAAGGGCATGATAAAGCAGAAATATAGACGGGTTACCACCAAAGTAGGGCATGAAACTGGTTTTGCTGCTAATATCCTGGAGAATAAAGAAGCTCCATTGCTGATAAAGCATAAAAAATAGCTAGGTTGGCTATTCTGATAAGGTCATAATTGGTGTGGATGTCGCTGCCTCAGAATTCTCCCAATCTGGGAAATATGGCTTGGACTTCAAGTCTCCTGATGAATTCAGCAGATATATCTCACCTTCTGAGCTTGGGGACCTCTATAACAGCTTCATCAAGTGCTATCCAGTGATTTTTTTGAAGATCCCTTTGACCAGGATAATTGGGAAGCATAGACATCCAGGTGGTAGGAGATGATTATCACAGTGACCAATCCCAAGTGCATTGAAAAAGCTGTGAACAAGAAAGCCTGCAACTGTCTCCTACTCAAAGTGAATGAGACTGGTTCCATGACTGAATCTCTCCAGATGTGCCAGCTGTCCCAGTCTAATGGGTGGGGAGTAATGATTTCCCATCATTCTGGACATACTGAAGATACCTTCATTACAGACATGATGGTGGGTCTATGCACTGGGCAAATCAAGATGGTGCCCCCTGCCCATCTGAACATCTGGTAGAAGTTTGCTCCTGTCCTAAGAATGAACAGCACCAAGTACTAGACCAGTTTTGTTTGGGGGCAGGGGCATCTGCTGCTTAACTTTCCTCTCCCTTCCACATTTCTGTGATATTCTCACTGCTTACACCAGAGACTACCTGATCACCTGGCTCTCTGTTGGAAGACCTTTATCATCTTCTGACTGGGATAGAATGATGTCTCATCCCCCAACTCTGGTGTTTATGTGTGAAGCCATGTATCTGTAATGCAGCACCAGTGAGCCTGCAGACCAGATCCTTAATAGCTTCCTAGATAGATCTATAGATTGATCGATGGATCGATGGATCGATGGATCGATAGATCGATAGATCGATAGATCGATAGATAGATAGATAGATAGAAAGATGGATGGATGGATGGACAGATGGATGGATGGATGGATGGATGGATGAATAAATAAAGAGATAGATAAATAATGAATGAATGAACAGATAAATAAATAGATAAATGAATGAATGAATGAACAAACAAATAAATAGATGAATGAATGAATGAATGAATGAATGAATGAATGAATGAATGAGTGAATGAGGAAATGGCAAACCACTCCATTATCTTTACCAATAAACCTCATGGTCTGTGGGGTCATGTAGCATTGGACACAACTGAACAACAATAAGACATTTTTTCATCTCTAGGTTTTGGGCCCTCCTAACATTACTACTGTTGCTTCTGTCAGACTGTTCCTTCTCATCCTCCTTTGCAGACAACTCCAAAATATAAATATTGTGACCTTATTTTGCTCAGAAGCTTTGATCACAAAACATCAACTGCCTCCAGACACCTTCACCCTATAGGCATCTCAAACTCAGAATGTCCAAAAATAGAACTCATTATATTTCCTGGAAAAACTTACTCTTCCTCCTAACTTCTCTATTTCTACCATGTTTCTCCATTTACTCACACTCACAATCTTGGAGTAATCTTCACTCTTTTTCCTCCTCATCATCCTGTTCCCACATCCCACATCCAAGTCTTGTTGATTCCACCTCTACAATATCTCTCCAATCTTACACCTTCTCTTATATCAATCATGCTGGTTTAGGCCCTCATCACCTCTCATTCAGACTGTTGTATAAAAGCAAACAAAACAAAATTATAATTACTCTTCATGTACCCATTCTCTTCCTTCACCAATCCATCTTTTATTTAGTTTCCAAACTGACATTGCTACAGTACAAATCTGACCCCATCAGTCAGTCAGTCAATAAGCATTTATTAAATGCCTACTATGTGCCAGGAACTATGCTAAGCTCTGGGGATACAAAAAAAGGCAAAGGATAGTCCCTGCCCTCAAGGAGCTCACAATCAAATGGGGGAGACAACAAACACACACATACAAACAAGCCATGTACAGGATAAATAACAGAGGAAAACACTAGAATTAAGACAAGTTGGGAAGGCTTTCCCATAGAAAATGAGATTTTTTTTTGTAGTTCCTCTTCCGAAGAAGTTTGAGTGGCTCCTTGTTGTTTCAAGGATAAATTGAAAACTCCTCTGTTTGGCATTTAAAACCCTTCACTCTTTCACTTATCTTTCTAGAGTAGCTGTTCATTCCTCCCCTTTACACTTCTAGCACAGAGCTACTTTCCATTTCTGAGTGTTTATACAGACTGGATTATACCCCCTAGAATGTTATCTACCCCTCCTCATCTTATCTATGAACCTTTAGCTCCCTCCAGAAAATAGATTAAATGGTACCTCCTACAGGAACTTTTTCTAGATTCTCCTAACAGGGTTGTGGCCTCAAGGCCACATGTGGCCCTCTAGGTCCTTAAATGTGGCTCTTTGATTGAATCCAAACTTCACAGAACTTCTCTTCCCTGTTGTTTTGCCTTTACTCTGTGTTTTATAGATTGTCTGTATATTTGCTGTTTCTCCACAGTAGAATGTAAACTCCTTGAGGACAGGACCTGTCTCTTTTTGTTCCTTTGTCTTTTTATCCCCAATATCTGGGATATGGTGTTTAATTCACACTTGTTAAATTTAATTAAATTGAATAAAGTGCTTGGTGTGATTTGAGAGGGAAAAGTTATCATTTATAGGGGGATTAGGGAAAGCTTCACTAAGCAGGTAAATTTTGAGTTGGGCCTTAAAAAATAAAAGGCAAGACTTGAACAGGCTATTAAGTAAATATAAACTTCTCAAATGTATACATCCTAGTTTTCCCACCAACAGTCTTCTGAAAGTCTCTAAAATTGAACTAAAGATTTGAGAGCATCCACAGGAGACAGAACATGGGAAAGAAAGACAAGTAATTTGCATGCATGGGACACTTTGAGGGAGATCAGGCCTGCCTGGATAGAGCATCTCAAAAGAGGACTTTTGACAGCTAAAGAGGCAATAAAAAGCACTCAGTATGCATGGAGGGAGGTGGAAGGAGGACTTGTGACATTAGGCAAGTCATTTCCCCCATCTAGGTCTCATTTTTCTCACCTGCCAAGTGAAGGATTTGGACCCCATGATCTCTGAAGTCCCGTCCGGCATTGCAGTTCTGTGATTCTGGGTATTAGAAGCAGGAAGAGAATAGAAAGGCAGGTGGGAGGGCACCTGGAACAACTTTCCAACTTGGCACAGTTTATCCATGGATGTGTATTATAAGGTAGACTTCCCATTGGTGTAGAAAAATAAAATAACAGAAGCTAAATCACACTGTACTCTAAGGCCACTTGCCCAGTGATTTTAAAAGTGACCAGTGAATGATATGATTCAATCATCAGTATCTTCCCCATTGGAGTGAACTGTTATAATCCATTTCCTCCACACAATAATTTCAGTTGCTCGATATTTTTTTAGTTGTGTCCTATTCTTGGTTACTCTTTGGGATTTTCATTGCAGATACTGGCGTGGTTTGCCATTTCCTTCTCTAGCTCATTTTACAGATGAGGAAACTGAGGCAAAGAGGGTTAAATGACTTTCCCAGAGTCACAGAAATAGTAAGTTTCTAAGGCCAGATTTGAACTCAGGAGAATGAGTCTTTCTGACTCTGAGATGCTGGACCCTAGTGTCAGGAGGACCTGAGTTCAAATCTGGCCTCAGATACTTACTAGCTGTGTGACTTTGGACAAGTCTCATCACCATTTGACTCAGTTTCCCCATCCGTAAAATGAGCTGGAGAAAAATGCAAACCACTCTAGTATCTTTTTCAAGAAATCTCAAATAGGGTCACAGAGAGTCAGGCATGACTGAAATAATTCGACAACAAAAATTACTCCCCTTAATCAAAATCTCTCCTAAAACTGATCCTGACATGGCTTTCACCCTCTCACTTTATCCAACCCTCCCCTGAATCCATTAGGGTAGTCAACAGTTAGAGAAAAGTGTGCAAGAAGAAGTGACAATAGACAACAATCAATCCACTGGTATTGTTGTAAGCACCTGCTCTGCTCCAGTCACTGTGCTAAGCCCTGGGGATACAAAGAAAGGTAAAAAAACAAACAAACAATCACTGCTCTCCAAGGGCTTCCATTCTAATAGGGGAAGCATCACGTAAATCACCACGTACCTAGAAGACACAGGTAAAGTAGACGCAAGGTTATCTGAGCAGGGAAAGCATTGGCAGCTTGGAGATCTGGGGAAGGTCTACAGAAAGTGGGATTTGAACTGAGATTTGAAAGAAGCCAGGATAGCAAAGGAAAGGTGCCAAGTTTGAAATATAAAAGGGTTTAGAGACTAAGAGGGTGCAGAACATTCCTCTTGGTTCCTGGAGACTTGCCGTTCAGGTCTCAAAGTCGGAGACAGAAGGAAGCATGAAGATGATGGAAGCAAACTCTGTGCCCTCATCTGACTTGCCCTCTACTGCGCCCCACCCCCCTACTTCACAAATGATGCATTAGCTGCGGCAAGAAGCAGGTGGAGGTCTCTGAACAGGAAAGTGTTAGCTGTCAAAGTCTTCAGTCAGTTCTGAATCCCGAATCTATGCCGTAAGCCCCCAGGAAGAATTGTGTGTATGGAGTTCCAGAGTTTTCACTTAAAGACTGACCCTACTAGAAACATGAGACGAACATCACCTGGGGACTGTGTTTGCTTTCTCTGCTCCTCTACCCATTAAAAGGAGGAACAGACATCAGGGACCAGACAAACCAATCTGTGGTTTCCCAAGGACTCCTTGGATTTGGAGAGCTCGGTCACTGGCCTAAAGGTTTTCTGGGTTTGGGAGAGGCTGCAGACATATAGTCACACAGCAAGTATATTATTATATATTGTTTTATTACTTTTATTGATTCTATGCCAAGAGTAAAACACCATGTACAGTAAAGCATGTTCTGTTCATTCCTGTGGAGAGTCAAATCCATTATGCCAAAGTCAGGCCATCAGGGCTCAGTAAAATTTACTGAATTCAGGGAGAAGGTGAGATTTGGTTAGCAGGATAAGAACTCAGAGTTCATTCTGATTGGTTAAATGTACACTAACCCACTCATTAACAGAACTAGGTGGTGCAGTGGATAGAGTGCCAGGCCTGGAGTCAGGTAGACTTGAGTTCACATTTAACCAAACTTATTAAGTGTGTGACTTTAAGCAAGTCCCTTAACCCTGCTCACCTCAGTTTCCTCATCTATAAAATGAACTGGAAAAGAAAATGGCAAAAACAGTCCAGTATCTTTGCCAAGAAAACCCCAAATGGGGTCACAAAGGGTCAGATATAACTGAAGAATAACAATAAAACCCACCCTCTGTATCAATGGGTTGGTAAAACTACCCAGAAAGGCAGCAGTGGAAAATAGAGGGTCATCCACTCCCTGAAAACGCCCGAGGGCTCAGCACTTCTGCTCAGCAGGGTGAAATACTGTAACTGCCAGGGTGAATCTGGGACTCATCCAGCTCCTTATCCTCAAATAGGATCAAGATAGTGGTTAATGGAACCACCTGATGGTTAAATAGTACTTTACATTTTACAAGGCATATTAGATCCCTTATCTTATTTAATCCTTGGAACAAAGTCTTGAGGAAGGTGGTACAAGTATTATTATCCTCACTTAACAGATGAGGAAATTCAGGCTTACAGGGACTCATTCCATGTTATATAATAAGTCTGCCTTGCATCTGACATTTCCAATAAGATTTGTTGTTGTTCAGTCAAGTCCGACTCTTCATGATCCTGTGGACCATAGCATGGCAATGCTGTCCACGGGGTTTTCTTGGCAAAGGTACTGGAATGATTTGCCATGACTCTAGTCCATATTTTCCCATAAGTGTGCTACAGCAAGAGTAACCCAACATTCTAGAGGATCTCCTTAACTTCTCTTGACATCAGAAATACCAGTTGATTACATAGACCACCCAAAAGGAATACATCATTTGTACCACAAAATTAATCTAAATTTTTTGACATGTTTTACTCCAGCACAACCCTGGAAACAACAGTTTAGAGACATAAAGACTAACCCAAAATGCTTCTTACCTTCAAAGAATTTACATTTCATGAGGTGGAGGGGGGCCTAGATATGAAAAATCAACAAAGACGTAAATATAAAGTAACTTTGGGAAGAAGAAAATACTAGATACTAATGAGATTTGGGATAAGATTTTAGGAAAGAAATTAGAGATTTTAACAAGCAAAGTTGAATAGGGAATAGATTCCAGGCACAAAGAATAGCCCATGTTGAGGCACAGAAATAGATTGTGGACTAAGGGTTAAGTAATAGTCCAGTTAGGTTAGAATATAGTGTCTGTGGAGGGGGGCAATAAAACAAACATGGAAAGGTAAATTTAAGTCAAATTGTAGATGGCTTTAATTAAAAAGTATGAGAAGTTTGTATGCTATCCTAGTGGAAATAGGAATCCACTGAAGATTTTTGGTTGGGAAAATTATATAATCAGATCTTTGGATGACTGGTGAATAAGATATAACAGATATTGAAACTAAGGAGGTCAATTAATAACTTGCTGCAATAGTCCAGGTAAGAAATAATGAGGGTCTGAACTAGGGTAGTAGCCCTGTAAGTGGAGAGGAGAGACAGAAGACACGGGAAGTGAAATCAACCAGATTTGTTGAAAAAGAGAGGTTTGGATGAAAGATGGGTTTTGGAGGAAATATAATGAACTGCATTGTGACCATGTTAAGTTTAAGATGACAATGGTACATTCAGTTGGAGATACATAGCAGGAAGTTGTGGGAGAGCTATTAGAACTTATTTGGGGGATCTATTTACATAGAGATGATAATTAAATCTTTGAGACTAATGGAATCTATCCAAGAGAAAGAGCACAAAGTGAGAAGAGAGCCTAGGATAGAGTACTGGGGGACACCCAGCTTTATGGGTTATGAAATAGATAATGACCAAGCAAAGAAGACTAAAGAGTGATTAGGCTAGTAGGAAGAAAACAAAGATTGAAGACTTACAGAAGTCAAGGGCAAGAGAGGATATTCAGGAGATAGGAGTGGAATATAGAGCAGAACTTCCTGGACTCTAAGAGCTAAGAGTTTGGTAAGATGGCCTGAATGTGCACACATAAAAGCTAACACAAAGCTTATATGTTAAGACTCAGATGAAGGCTCAGCAAGGGCTAGGGAGGAAGTCTTAATCTATTTCTCTTTTTTATATGATGTTGAATTGAAAGGGCTCTTAGATGTCATGTAGCCCAACTAATTTATTTTACATATGAGTAAACTGAGGCTGAGTAGAAGTGAATCACCCAAGGAAGTATATATCTAAATCAGATCTTCTTATTCTATACATGTCTTATTGTTGAGGCAACTATGTGGGTAAGTGAATAGAGTGATGGTCCTGGAGTCAGTAAGACCTGAATTCAAATACTATCTTGGTAACTTATTAGCTGTGTAATCCAAGGTAAGGCACTTAATCTCTGTCTACCTCAGTTTCATCATCTGTAAAATGAAAATAAAAATAATTTCTACCTCCCAGGATTGTTGTAAAGCAATGTTGGTAAAAGTGCTTTGACAGCCTTTAAGTGCTATAAATTCTAACTCTTATTACTGTTCCACCATATCCCACTATTTCTCCTTTATAATAAAAGCCCCAGGGACCACAGTAGCAACAGGCTCAATTCTCAGGTGGAACACCCTGTCTGACTAGCCAAGTGAGGAAGCAATAACAGCTAGTGACAATAATGCAACCAAAGGACACTCAATTTAGAATCATTAACCCTTGGATTAACACCTATGTATTGCCTGGCTCTAAAATGGTAAACTGCCAGGAGAGGGGGAGGGAGAAAGACAGAGACACTGGAGACAGAGATGCTGAGATTGTAAACATACCTATACATGCTCCAAATGAAACCCAAAGGAGGAAACTATCCCAAGCTAGATACCAGAGTCCAATATATGATGGGTGAAGTCAAAGATTAACCAGGTCCTATTTACAAGAGGAAGAGATTCAGCAGGGTTGTTTGTATTTGCTAAGTGATTTGGAAATGAGCATGGGAGATAAGGAAGGGGGAAAGCATTTATATAGTGCCAGATAGCACCTACTTGGATAACTGGATGACTGATAGCCTGAGTGCCAGGCTTGGAGTCAGGGAGACTCATCTTCCTGAGTTCAAATTTAGCCTCAGACACTTATTACCTGTGTGACCTTGGCCAAGTCACTTAACCCCGTTTGCCTCAATTTCCTCATCATGTGTAATCAGCTTGAGAAGGCAATGACAAACCATTCTGGCATCTTTGCCAAGAAAATCCCAAATTGCATCACAAAGAGTCTGACACAACTGAAACAATTAAACATTGTTGTTATTTTGGACAAGATCTGAGATTTCATTAATCTAGGGAGGTCCTAGTAAGGAAATCCCATCTATTAATGAATAGTAGCAATTTTTCTGAAATGTATAATCTGAGAGAATAATTTAAGGTACAAGTGACTTTTCTAGGGTCACACAGGAATTATGTGTCAAAGACAAGAAATGAATTTAGGTTTCCTTGTTTCTGAGGTCAGCTCTCTATCCACTCTACTATATGGTGGTGGCCACTGTCATGGTAGTAGTGATCATGATCATGATGGTGGTGGTGGTCTTCCTCATCATCTTATCATCATCACTGTCATTGTCATCATCGTTTCTTAATACAGGAGTCCCTTAATCTGGTGAAATCACAGATCCAGATCCCATCCTACTCAAATCAATACATCAATTGTCATTATTGTGAAATATTTTTTCTCAGCTTGTTCAATTGAATTTGAGTAAAAATATTCTCAGGACATGTCACTCTATTGCTTTTGTTCTTTTAGTTCAGTATTCTATGGCATGGGTAGATGGAATCATTGCTTTTGGTAGCTGAATAAAAGTATTGAGGTATAATCTCACCTTTTCTGAAGTTAATGAAAGTGTCTTCTGGACAACTCCAGTAGCATAGAACATAATAGAGATGATATATATCTTATTGTGTTCACAGAGGATTTTGGAGATTATGTATATTTAACATGACAATGTGTATTAAAATATTGATCCACCTAGAAATAATACCGACCCATTAAGTTTTTATAAATCAATATTATTTCCGGATAATTGTGGACCATGGTTTATTATAATGATTCTGTTCCTGTATCATTAATTATTGAGTTTAGTTCTCAATGATATTTTAAGGTCTACATGCAGATTTATTGTCTGTCAGTCCATGAAAGACAGGAAGCTTCTGATGTAGACTTCTAGCTAGTAGATTTTGTCTCCCTAAGTATTCAGAACATGCTAATTTTTTGCAGCTTCCAGTGATGTGTAATATAGTTTCTGGTATTCTCTCACATAATTTGCATTGATCACTAATATTCCTTCAGAATAATCCTTCTTTAATTTCTTTTATTTCCAATTTATTTATTTATTTTTAATTTTCACCATTCATTTACACAAGATTTTGAGTTACAAAATTTTCTCCCTGTCTTTCCTTTACCCCCACCCCAAAATAGCTAGCCCACTCAATACTCCTTTCCCCATTCTGTACTCTCTTATATCCTTCTCCACCCCCATCCCCCCAAATTTCTAGTAAGGCAAGATGGACTTCCATATATTGGTGCCTGTATATCTTATTTCCCAGTTGCATGCAATTTTTTTTTTACTCATTTGCTTTTAAAATTGAGTTCCAGATTTTTTCCCTTCTTCCCTCCTCGCCCACCCCCCTGGGAAGAAAAGCAATTCAATATAGGTTGTATATGTGTAGTTACACAAAACGTTTCCATAGTAGTTATATTGTGAAAAACTAACTATATTTCCCTCCATCCTATCTTGCCCCTCACTTATTCTATTTTCTCCTTTGATCCTGTCCCTTTTCAAAAGTGTTTGCTTCTAACTACCCTCTCCTCCAATCTGCCCTCCCTTCTATCATCCCCACTCTTATCCCCTTTCCCCCTATTTTCCTATGGGGTAAGATACCCAACTGAGTGTGTATTGCTGTTCCTTCCTTAAGCCAAATTCAATGAAAGTAAAGTTGCCCCATTCCCTTTTACTTTCCTGCTCTTCTTTTCCATTATAACAGTTTGCTCTTGCTTCTTTTATATGAGATAATTTACTCTAATCTATCTCTCCCTTTCTCCTTCTCTCAATACATTCTTCTCTCACCTCTTAATTTTATTTTTTTAGATATTATTCCTTCATATTCAGCTTGTCCTGTGTCCTCTGTCTATGTACACATATATACTCACATTCACATATGTATTTATACATGCATATGCCCTCCTATTTAAACATATGTACATATATATATACGTATATTTACATATATATTCCCTCCAGCCAACCTTATACTTAGAAAAGTCTTATGAGTTACAATGATGGTTTTTCCATGTAGGAATGTAAATAGTTCAACTTTAATAAGTTCCTTATGATTTCTTTTTTCTGTTTACCTTCTCATGCTTCTCTTGCTTCTTATATTTGAAAGTCAAATTTTCTGTTCAGCTCTGGTTTTTTCATCAAGAATGCTTGAAAATCAGGGGCGGCTAGGTGGCGCAGTGAATAGAGCACCGGCCCTGGAGTCAGGAGTACCTGAGTTCAAATCTGCCCTCAGACACTTAGCACAAAAAACTAGCCATGTGACCTTGGGCAAGTCACTTAACCCCAACTGCCCTCCAAAAAGCAAAAAAAAAAAAAATT
>CM053593.1:209212384-209247384 GCA_028646575.1 Pseudocheirus occidentalis
ACTTAAATTGTTTCTTTCTGACTGCTTGCAGTATTTTCTCCTTCACCTGAGAACTCTGGAATTTGGCTATGACATCCCTAGGAGTTTCCTTTTGGGGGTCTTTTTTAAGAAGTGAGAGAGGTGAATTCTTTTGATTTCTATTTTGCCGTCTGGTTCTAGAATATCAGGGCAATTTTGCTTGAGAATTTCTTTAAAGATGGTGTCTAGGCCCTTTTTTTTCAATCATGGCTTTCAGGTAGCCCAACAATTTTTAAATTATTTCTCCTAGATCTATTTTCCAGGTCAGTGATTTTTCTAGTGAGATATTTCATTTTGCCTTCTATTCTTTTATTTGTTTGAATCTGTTTTATAGTATCTTGATTTCTCATAAAGTCATTAGCTTCCATTTGTCCCAACCTAATTTTGAAGGAGTTACTCTCTTCAATGAGTTTTTGAAATTCCTTTTCCATCTGGCAAACTTGACTTTTTAAGGCATTCTTCTCCTCGTTGACTTTTTGGATCTCTTTTGACATTTGAGTTAGTCTATTTTTAAGGTGTTCTTTTCTTCAGTCGGGCTGTTGACTTGCTTTTCTTGAGCTTCTTGCATCATTCTCATTTCTCTTCTCAGTTTTTCCTCCACTTCTCTTACTTGGTTTTCAAAATCCTTATTGGAGCTCCTCCATGGCCTGTAACCAGTTCATATTTTTCTTGGGAGCTTTTGATGCAAGAGTTCTGACTTCATCATCTTCCTCCCATTCCATGCTTTGATCCTTTTTGTCCCTGAAAAAAGGATTCTATGGTCTATTTGTGCTTCTGTTGCTTGCTCATATTGCCAGCCAATTACTTGACTTTTGAACTCTTTGCCACAGTAGAACTCTGCTTCCAGAATGTAGAGAGCTTTGTCCCAAACCAAATGGGGTTTTCATAGCCTCTGGAGCAATTAGAGGGCCCCCCTCTACAGCCCTCACAGGCTCTGCCACCTGGCCACACACCCCAGGACCTCCACCCAAGACCACGATCTAGTTCTAAGAAGATTAAAGCAAGAACCCTCTGAATGGTTGCTTGATCCCCCTATAATCTGCAGGGCAGGAGTTCCTGAGGCAGCCACATGGTGGTGGCTGCACAGCCACTGCACCTCCAGCTGCTTCTCATTCCAGGGGCAGGGGCCGGACCATGGTCTTCTGTCTACCTCTGTTCCACTAGAGTTCCTCATTGACCTTTTATTTTGTCTTTGGTGTTCATGGGTTGAGAAGTCTGGAAACTGCCACAGCTGTTGGTGCTTCACTGTCCTGAAGTCTGCTCTGGCCACTCCTGGTCAGGGCTGCCCTGGGGCCAAAACCACAGCTCACACAGGGCTGGGCTCAGGTCCCAGCTTGGTGCAATAAGCCCTTCCTGCTGGCCTGTCTTCAGTGGGAGATTTACTTCTGTCACTTTTTGAATGCTGTAGCTCTAAAATTTTTTTAGAATCATTTTTTACAGGTATTGGAGGAAGTAGAAGCTGGAGCCACAGGGAAGTCCTGTTCCTACTCCACCACCTTGGTTCTGCTCCTCCCCTTTTCTGTAATTTCTGATGCTGATGACTTTGGTAGTGAACTGCTATCCTAAAGCCCTCCATTTCTATAGACAAATCTACCTGAATCATTTGTTCAGCACCTCTTTGAGTGGCAGCTAAGTGGTGCCATGGATGGAGCTCTAGACCTGGAGTCAGTAAGATCTGAGTTCAGATTTGGTCTCAGATACTTATTACCTGTGTGATCCTGGACATGTCACTTAACTGTTGTCTGCCTCAGTTTCCCAAACTGTAAATAGAGATTATTATAAAAGCATCAACCTACCAAGGTTATTTTGAGGATCAAATGAGATATTTATAAAGCACTTAGCACAGGGGTGGGAAGCCTGTGGCCAAGGAACCATGTGACCCTCTAGGTCCTCAGGCATGGTCCTGCAGTCAAAGAGCTGCACTTGAGGACCTAGAGGGTCACCTGTGGCTTTCAGGCCACAGCTTCCCCATCCCTTGACTTAATATGATGCCTGGACTATAATGGTGCTTAATAAATGTGTGTTTCCTTCCCTGGTAACATATTATTGCCTCAGTGTATGTGGATATTGCCTATGTGGGACCTTTTAATTTCACTCTGGCATCTTAGGTACATTATAGTTACATTCAAGACATCCAATGGAATGTACCTATTATCAGCCTTTCTAGTGGTCAATGAAGTCTAGCACTCATTTATATAAAAATAATTATAGCAGTTTTCTCTCTCTCTCTCTCTTTCTCTGTGTGTGTGTGTGTGTTACACACACATATACATATACACAGATAATGAACCGGAAACTAAGAGGGTACCCATCAATCAGGGGAATGTTTGAGCAAAGTATGAAGTATATGAATATAATGGAATACTATTTTGCTTAAGAAGTGATGAAATGGAAGGTTTCAGGTTTCAGAAACACCTGGGAAGATTTAAATAAATTATATAGAGTAAAGCAAGCAGAACCAGGAGAATAATTTATATTATAACAGCATTGTAAAAAAAATTCTTGAAGAGTTAAGAATTCTAACCAATGATTCCAGAGGACTAATCATGAAGAATGCTAACTACCTCCTGACTACCTCCCCTAGAAGGGACAGAATGAGGAATGAGATATACAGCTGGGGACATGATCAAATTGGGAATTTGTTTTACTTAACTCTATAGATTCATTACGAGGTTCTCACTCTTACGTTTTGCTTTTCCCCCCTTTATAGTGATAAATGAATTACTGACAAAGCACTTACCAGATTTGTCTTAGATTAAATCTTCCTCTTGCCTTTCTTAAAAGAAGGCATCCCATATCTAATGCCAAAAGATAAGGCCATCAGTGAGCCCTCCAAATAAAAGTCAACTAAAATTTATGTACATTTATGTACAGATGAAGCTTTGTCACAGGTAGGGAAAACAGTGAGAGAGAAAATGGATTTTTAAAATTTCTTTTAGAAAATGAAGTCTACATGCTCCAAAAATATTTCTATACATTTTTTAACCTTTTTATCATGTGTTCTGTCAATGTCAGTTTTCTTTTTCCTTTGTGGCAAGAAAGTTTAACATTTGTATAACTACCTTATCATGACAGTTTTTGTATTTCATTAATATTGTGTAGGTTTCTTTTAGAATACTTTTTAATCTATTATTTCCATTTCACAGTTCCAAAAGTATATACACTTAAAATGACACTACACAGGAGCTAATTGCTTTAAATATGTTATTCTCATTAAGCTTTGATGTTAGGAAAACAGTAAATCTCTTAGCATATTCAGTAAGAGCTTTCTCCTTGATAGCTAAATGCTCCATGTTTCTTGCCTAGAGGAGACCAAAGTCTTTGTAGGTACCACCTTCCTCCACTCTTTAAATTTGAGCTATATATTAAAACTCAAAAACAATTATTCTCTATTTTTCCCTACTTTGTGTTAAGAATTTTATACTTCTCAAGTCCAAATGACATTTTGATAGAGTTAAAGATTCCATGAGCTGAAGGCTCTGTTTAATGTGGTAGACAGGTAGCTTACTTGATGCAAGCATATCACATGGTTAACAGGGAGTTTTTCTTCTACTCTAATTTGGAAACCTTACTTAGTTCTTCTCAGGAGAGATGGCAGTGTATTTATGGTTGGGCTGATCTATTATAGGCTTTAACTATCTCTGTTTAAAAAAAGTCATATTTCCTACCAATTGTTCTTGACATTATTGTAATGGTAGCGTGATTTAAGTAGAAAGTAATTTTCAAATAGATATGAAATACTCTGAAGTTCTCACTATACCTTGGGTCTATTTTATATGTATTTGCAATGCATGGATAAGTCATAACTGCAGAATGGAATCAAAGGCTTGGTACTCATTGATAATGGCAATGTAAACTAGTGGAGTGTATAGTGCTGGGCCTGGAATTCTGAAGCCCTAAGCTCAGTCCTGCCTCAGCCACTTAGGAATTGCATGACACAGGATGAGGTACCTAACCTTCTGTTCTTCTATCCTTCTTTTCTATAAAATGATGATGACAATAACCCCTACCTTCCAAGATTGTTGTAAGGATTAAACAATATTTTGTATATAGATGTACAGATGTATATGTATATGCATATGTATATGTGTGTGTGTGTTTATAAAGCACTCTGCAAACCTTAAAACTTACATAAATGATAGGAATTCAAAGTTATAAACACTTTGGGATGGTTTATTCAATAATTACCAAATTGCTAATGTTTTTCTTTACACCCCTCACCCTTTATGACATGGTCTTTTTACTCTTTAGCCAATACATAGTTTATTGCTGTTTTTCAGTCATGTTTGACTTTGTGAGCCCATTTGGGGTTTTCTTGGCAAAGATATTGGGATGATTTGCAATTGCCTTCTCCAACACATTTTATAGATAAGGAAACTGAGGCAAACAGGGTTAAATGACTTGCCCAGGGCAAATATATATGGATTCATACCAGTAAGTGTCTGAGATCTGATTTGAATTCAGAAAGATGAGTTTTCCTGACTCTGAGTCCAATGCTCTATCCACTATGCAACTGGTAATACATATATTACACATTACATTTATAATATCCACAAATATTTATGGGCTTTTTAGTTATATAAGCTTTGATTATTTTCTATAATGCATGCAAATGTATAATTGGCTTATATTTGGAGGACTTACTGATGGCCGTATCTTTTGACATAAGATTATGGGGTGCCTTCCATCAAGAAAGGTGGGATGAGGATTTAATCTAAGTAAGAGGAATCTGGTGAAGTGTTTTGCCAGCAATACATGTATCACTGTGAAGTATCAAAGCCAGTAATTATGGATATTCTCTGGCCCCATCACTGTGTAGTTTGCAAAGAAGCTAGAGTTTCAGTCTCCTCCCTTGATGTAACTATTGTGCTAGTAGCGCACAAATTTTCTGTTTCTTGTTTGATTCAACTTGCTTCTTCATTATGTAGGAGTTTTTAAAACCATTTAGATGATGAGAAATTTTCCACATTATTCTTCTCTCTGTCGTCTGATTTCTTTCCTTCTTAAGCCTGTATAGTAAAGTGTTTTTATTGATACTAATTTTTCTATTGTTTACACTATTTTGTATTCCTGTATTGCCTTATTTTTTTACCTTTGCTTTCAACTGCTGATTAAAGGACTCTAGCATTTCTGACATACTTCTGTTGTCTGGATTATATTCTGTGTTTCCTTTTATTATCTTCAACTGAATGCTATGACATTTAATGTTTGGTTTTATTGTTGTTGATTTACCATAAGAATCAGCAAAATATTGATCCAATTTCTCATTGCCTTTGCATAAATCATCAATAAGCACCTTCTAGCTGTGATGGTGCCACAGTTGTGTTTCTTGGTAGCTTATGATTTTAGATAGATAGTATATAATTTTTGCCATAGTAACTAGCAGCATAATATGTCATTGTGTGCAGGTCCCAAAATATTTTTATACTTCCTGCCAAATATGTTCATTCGTGATTTTTATAGTCAATGTTAGGTTTTGATTTTAAAAAATACTGATAATATTTTTAGTCCAATTAGTCTTCTCATCGGATTCATGCCATTAAACTTAAAAAGAACTTTTTCAAAATTCCACTCTAAGTATACCTATCTCCTTTTCAAAATCATCTCTTTCATCATTACAGATAATTTCTGGAGTATTGAAGAAAGCAAAGATTTTCAACAAGCTGAATTTTTTCACCTTTACCTTCATTGGATTTTAGTAGTCTTTTGATGTTAGTTTTTATTTCACCTAATCCAAGGACAGGAATCAGGTTATTTCTTACAATTGCCTTGAACTGGTCTGCACTACTGAATTGCAGAATTATTTGAAATTAAGGGTTCTAGATATAAAAAGCTATAAGAAGCTTTTGCCTATAATAATAGTGGCACATACTCAAATATTCAGATCATCCAGTCCATTTCAAGCATTCTTGTGTTCTACTTGTTTTCATGATTAGCACCATTAATGCTGAATCATTTCTAGTCAGTGGGGTAATCATATTTCTTATTTGTTTTCATGTATCTTACCTCCCTTTGGTCTCAAATCATAAAACAGTGACATTCGCTCCAATTTCCTCCAGATCAACTCGATTGTTATGACAGTTTCAAGTAGAAATAGTCTATAACCCTATACCACCCCACTTATTGGTTCTTAGGAGGACATTATTATCATGACCAAGGTGCTGATTCAGTCAGTAGTATTGACAGAGTCCATTTGTCAATATTTCAGGTCTTCGTTGATACTGTAACAGTTTCAGAGAACAGAGTCACCACTATATACCACCTTGTCTGGCATCCTCCTGCTTTGTCATTGCCCTCTGCCCCTTCCTCTACCACATGGAAAATACATTGTACTTTGAGCTGGGGGCATTATAATTGTTATCATTAGTATTACTGTACTTTCTATGCCATATAACTCTTATAGAGAAACTATTTTGTGCAAGCACCGTAGAATAGCAGAAAGAACATTGTATCTGATGTCAAAAAGTGCAGGTTCATATGGTGATTCTGCTACCTATTACCTGTATGACCTTCAGCAAATCATTGAGTCTCTTTGTGCCTCAGTTTCCTCATCTGTAAAATGAAGAAGCTGGTCTGCATGGCTTTCTAAGGTCCTTTTCAGTTCTAAATGATCTTTAAATCACTATAAAAATGTATATGATTATTAGTACTGTTACCAAGAGTACAAGTTTGAAAGTAATTATACTAAATGCTCTCATTTCTATAGCACTTAATCGTTCACAAACCAATTTCCTTCTAACAACCCTAGGAGTAGGAACAGTAAGTTTTCTTGTCTGTTTTCATAGAGACAATTGGAACTCATAACAGTAAAGAGACTAACCTTAGGGTTATTTAGCTACTAAGGGTCACAGGCAGAACTCAAACCCAGTTCTCCTGAATCCAATCTTGGTGCCAGTTCCTCTTGACCAAAATTGAAGGAATAACCAGGAACATGTGCCCAGGATTTTAAAGCCAAGTTTCAGAGTTCAGCAAGGCAAGATGGAATACAGATGGCATCTGGAGAAAAGACAGGGAAAACTGACACAGTTACCAAGACAAGGTATATGTAAAGCTTGAGGGAACTGGGGAAGGAAGGAAGAAAATGTTTTATTTAATAGTCCATGGCTTCTTGAAATTTTCTTTCTAGCCATGAATTGATGCATGGCAGACACAACTTTTTACTCCCTTAAAGCAGCTAGATTGCTGAGATTTAGAAATTGGTTGGATAAAATAATTCACTTAATGGATCCTGACTTACAGATTCTAGGGAGCAACTTTTCCTTAAAGGGTTTTTTTCCCAGAAGAAAAACAACTAAAATGTCCATAGTCTCTGATCCAGCATTGCCTCTACTAATGTAAATTTCAAGATGGTTGGAGAATGAGGGAAAAGACCTGTTATAGCATGGAGTAATGAAATGAGCTCAAAATGGATTTGGAGTCAGAGAACCTGCATTTAAAATGCAACTCTGCCCTGTAATTACATTATCATCACTTCTCTGATTTTCTATCTCATCTGTAAAATAAGTAAGTTGTTCTGCAAGGTCTCTTCCTCATCTCAAACTATGATCCTATTGTTACCCTCGTGGCTACAGGTATTCACTGTGGGGGTCAGGGTACAGTTGGCTAGCTGCTACTCATCACTATCTTCTCCCTACTCTCTTTGACTCTAGGACTTCAATCAGCTACATCTATCAAAGGAATTAATTAATTTTTCAGCCCCTAGGGTCCACTGTGATCCTTTCCTCTACTGCTTTATAGAGTTTATATTAAGTGACAAGTTAGGAGTGTGATCACAGTAGCTCAGACTCTAGTCAGGAAAATTCCCAACAATTCAACAGAGAACTCTGCCCAAATTTGAATTTGTTTATCTCTAGGTAAACCATGACCTCTTAATGGTTGAGGCAAAAATCTATGTTAATGGAAACCCTGAGACAAAGAAACATGCAGTGTACATTGCAGTGTCTATTAATGGATAGGCACTATAAGGTGAAGTTGGGTGAAGAGTAGACCTTTTCTTCAAGTTTCCCTCAGTAGCATCTTTGACTCTGGCTCTGAGATAGCTATAAAGACCAGTGGTTTTTCTTGAAATCTATTGTTTCTGAAACTTTTTTTTCTCCTTTCTCCTGTTAACCCTGTGTCATCAATTCCTTCTGCCTCAGCACTCAAAGTCCCCCTTCCTCACAGTCTGTCTCTTACAGGTTATATTTCTTTAAATACCACAGGGCTTGACTCAGTTTTACCTTCTAGGCTCAAAAGATTAAGATTGCTTCAAAGCATTCTCAAGGCTGAAAAGGCTTGTACCTCGGAACTATAAATGAAGAGACTAATTAGTTTTCAAACCACTATTATGCTACATATCAATCAGCAAACCTTTATTAAGCACCCATTATATTCGAGGCACAGGGGATACCAATACAAAAATAAGAAAATCTTTACCTTTAAGGAGCTTCTCTTTTTACTTATACCAACATAGTAGCAGTTTGTTTAACAAAAACTGGGGGGAAAAGATATCCATCAATTGAGTAAACAAACTGTGGTATATCAATAGGATAGAATGCTATTAAATCCTAAGAAACAAAAAATGTGAGGGATTCAGGTGAACTGAGAAGGCACGAACTGATGCCAAATGAAAAATGCACAACTATGAAAACAATAAGCATAATGACTGAAATAGTGTGAAGAAAAGGAGCATGAAAAGACATCGGAAATCAGATCCATGCAATGACTGATGTGGCTTCCAGAGGATCAATGACATAGTTCCCTTCTGTCCCTGGAGAGGTTATGAACTTGGGAAGCAGAATGCTGCATACATTGTCGGACATGGTTGATGCGTCCAATGTGTCTATTTTATTTTCTTTAGTTGATTCTCCTTGTTTCAAAGGGAGGGTTCTATGCTGGGGGAGGTTATTAAAAACTTAGAATCTTATTTTAGAAAAGAAGAAAATTTGTAGGAAGTCAGGGGGAAAGAAGCCATTGATAAGAAAAAATCCCTACAATACACCAAAATATTTACAGTGATACTTTTTATGGCAGCAAACTGGAAAAAGTACATATCTGTTGGTTGGGGAATGACTCAACAAATCCTTGTGTTATATAAATGTAATGGAATATTACGCTAAGAAATTATGACTATAAAGACTATAGAGAAACATGGAAAGATTTACATGAACTGATGCAGAGGGAAGCATAGCCTAGAGAACAGTATAAACAATGACTACAATATAAATGGAAAGAACAGCCACAAGATTGTTAGAAATGAATGTTGAAAAATTATAAAGAATAAACTTAGCTTGATAGAAAAAAATGATAATATATTCTCACTATTCTTTAAATGAGGTGGGAGGCACATGGATGTGATACACAGAACATACCACATTTCACCACATAATTGTCACAAATTTTATGGCAATTTTTTTTCTCAAAAAAAGTGAGGGGTGACCATTATGTGAAGCTCTTAGAAATTGTGCCAGTATTACTTAAAAATCATTTATTTCTGAATTATCTCTAGTGCAAGATTAGGATGCATAGAATACTCATGAATATGTTAAAATTGAATACTGATAATGCATACACACTGAGAATTCCAGGCTCATGGCTCATAATGCACAAGAGATAAACGCATATCTACATGCCACTGGTGAATACATTGCTGCTCTGTTTACCTTTTAAGAGGTGCGATGAACAGAATTATACCATGGGATAATTACTGGATAATAAGGTCATAAACCAATTTTTGGACTGATAAAAACAGGGTGCAACTATTATGCTACAGTTATGATATATGGTGAAATTGGTATTTTCAAACCATATTTTTCAGACATTTTTCAATGCATTGATTCATTTTACTGATTTTCCCCTATTTTTAATGTGATTATTATTTAGAATGTCTCTCAGTGATAGAGAGGAGAAAGAACACTAGGAGAAATTTTAGTGATGTAAAAAAAAAGATAGCAATAAAATTTTACTTAAAAAAAAGATAGACTTGCTCCCTTTCAAGTTCACTCCCTGCCAGAAAGTCTAGCAGAAAAAATACATACCTAGGTGGAAGCCATGGAATGTGGAATCTTTAGTGGTACCCAGGTGGTGGGCACAGCTGGGCTCACCCCATTCCCTTGATGGAATGGACCCCTTTCCGTCAGTAGAATGAGTCCTGGCCTCCTGTGAAGACTTGCAGCATCACTTGGAGCTCACAAGACTTGGGCTGTGGTGGTGATTGATTGCTTCTGAATGCTGCTTGTGTTGTTGCTCCTTCCAAGTGCGTAATTAGGGGCAGTGGGAGAGAAACAGAATCCTGCTCTTATATCAGCTTTTGTGAGTTTCATATTAAAGGAGAAGGGGTGGGGCTGGACAGGATGCACAGCTGTTATTTATAACCTTGAAGTTGAGGAACAAGATGAGATTAGGAAGCTATTTAAATGGCAAAAGAAGGGATTTGAGCTAGATTTCAGAAAGAACTTTCTGCTAGTGGAAAGAAGACCAAAGCTGAAGTCAGAGAATCTAGAATCATACACTGGCTTTGCTATTTCCTAATTCTATAACTTTGGGCAAATAATGTCTCCTTTGTAGGCTTTGGGTTATAGAAGTTGGGAGTCGGGCTAATGGGTTCAAATCTAGTCTCATGTACATATTTGCTATGTGACCCAGGGCAAGTCACCTAACCTCTTTTTGCCTCAGCTTCCTCAGTGATAAAATGATGATGATGGCATCAATCTCCCAGGGTTCTTGTGAGATACAAGTGAGATAGTGATTCTAAAGCACTCAGCACCATGTCTGACACATATTAAATGCTATACAAACATTAAGTATTAGCTGTTATCCACAAAATAAAGGGGTGGAGCAGGGAGAGAGGGGTTGAACCAGATGACTGCCAAGGTTCCATCAGCTTGAAGTCCTGTGACCCCCTGAGACTGAGTAAACCAGGGCAAATACATGAACAAGGGAAGAGAACTCCCCTATCTAAGTTGGGTAAAACAAGGAAGCAGATAGCTCAATGGGATGACCCCCAGAAGGCTATGTGTTCCTAGCTCTAGCAGAAATATGCCTACAGTAAATAGAAAGGTTTTTTTTTCTTTGTTTGCATAGAGATTGCCTGGAACTTTCCCCAGAGAAGTTGGGTGGAACATGTTTATTTTGTGGCTATTAAGAAGCTCGCCGACAAGTAGCAGATGGTCAACTTCCCTTCGTGTATGCCCAAGCCTGGTATGCACTGAGTGTAGCAATAGCATTACCCCTGTGACTGCAGTTAGCAGAGATGGGGGAGGGGAGGTGCACAAAAGCTGGACTAATGGCTCCTCCCCCTTGAACTTCAAGCAGGAACATTGTGGAGGCAGTTCTCAGAGGCATCCTGCTGGACAGAGACAATTCTGCAAACCACAAGCAGCCTCCCCTACCCCCGTCCTCAAACATAGCAAACATAGCTTTTGTAACTACCCCCTCCAGCTTGCCCTTCCTGTCTTAGAATGTTCACAGAAGCCTGAGATTCTCCTCTGCTGGGAGTGTGTGTGTGTGTGTGTGTGTGTGTGTGTGTGTGTGTGAGAGAGAGAGAGAGAGAGAGAGAGAGAGAGAGAGAGAGAGAGAGAGAGAGAGAGAGATTGTCTGTGCTTTGGGTATCAGGTTTGCCAATTCTTGTACCCTTGTACTGAGCTTCTTTGGCTGTCCAAGTCCCCTTGCCTAGATCAGGGCTCAAAGAAGCCTTTCCCCCAATCTCTGTAGCTCAGCTTTGGACTCTTGTCCCAGCCAAAAGGGTTTTCTACCTAGACGTGAAGCAAAAGAAAGGGGAAAAAAAAGAGTAGTAGTAGGAAGTGAAGGAGGACGAGGAGGCAGAGGAGGGAGAGAAGGAGGAAGAAGAGGAGGAGCCAGTTTTTAAATGGCACTTTAAGATCGGCAAAATGTTTAACATATATTATCTCATTTGATCCTCATAACAACCTTGTCAGTGAGGGGCTGTTATTATTCCCAATTTACAGATGAAGAAACAGAGTCTGAAAGCAGTTAAGCGTCTTGCCCAGCATCGCATAGCACACAAAGTTCTGAGACAAGATTTAAACTTAAATCTTCCTGACTCCAGGTCCTGTGTTCTATCCATGGTGCCATATCTGGTAACTAACCGTGATGAACTTGATTAGGGGACAGGAGGACAGAGACAGAGCCCAAAGTGGTCACAACCTCCACCGTTCATCCCCTGCACCTGCTCTTGGTTCTGTCTGAAGGCAGATCTACATGATCGTTTCTGATCCAGTCTTAAGATCCCAAGACTCTTTGAATCCTGCCTAGTGCTCAGTTACCATGATTGATTGTTGGATTTTCACCTGTGTCTTAACTGTTAATTGATTCTCATATGCCCAGTGCTTTCCCCAAAAGATGTGCCCATAAATTATCAGGAAACTTGATGGCATATATAGAAGTATGGAATCTCAGAGATGGGCAAGACTTCAGAGAACAGCTAACAAACAATCCATACCTGAATAGAAAGTTTGCACTTAAATGTACCAGGCACTGTGCTAAGTGTTCTGGAACACAAAGAAAGGTAAAATTTATCCTCAAAGACCTTACGTTCTCATGGGAACAACAACAGAGAAATGCCTAGCCAGGGCCATACAACCACTTGTAACAAAGGTGGGACTTGAACCCAGATCTCTCTACTCCAAGCCCAGGTTTTTATCAACTAGGCAATTCTGCCTTTCATTGAACTCATATTTATAATACTAATTCACATTTCCACAGCAATTTAAGATATACAACAGTACTTTATTAATAGCAACATTGTACTTGTAACCTCATGACTCTAACATTACTGTTTTTAAAAAATGTCTGTGAAGATCTAGGAAATCTTCCATGAAAGAAGACAGAAAACAGGAAATAGAACCCAGGTTCAATTCCACCACTAGCAGTCAATGTCTCTGTGGCCTCAGAAAATTACCCAACATCTTGGTGTTCCTCCTCACAGCTCTGGAAGGCAATGAGTTGCAGAGAATTGGTAGAGGGAGGTTATTCACTGGAAGTTTCCTGGACCAGCAAAATCTTAGGTTTGCTCAAAAGTAAGAAAAGAAAGAAGGGAGGGAAGAAAGAAGGGGAAGGGAGATGTGAGTCTAGAGCAGTTACAAACTAATTTGCCTTTTGGAAGGAAGAGATAACTATCCTAAGCTTTATCCTACTACCTCTTCAATTGATAAATAAATTCAAAGATAAACAAATTTAAAGGCACGTCTTATACTTCAAAATACCTTCATTTCAGAGCAAGGTGAAGGGAAGTATCCACTTGAATCATTGGGTGACAAGCCCCACCCATTGACTTTACACAAACCTAAACCTCCTCCTCCTTGTGATAATGGAAGCAGGGTTGGGGAACCTTCAACTATGAGGCTACGCATGGCCTTTTCAGTCCTTGGGTTCAGCCTTTTGACTGAGTCTGAGTTTTATAGAACACATCCTTTTATTAAGAGGATTTGTTCTGTGAAGTTTGGATTCAGTCAAAGGGCTGCACTTGAGGACCTAGAGGGCCACATGTAGTCTTGAGGCTGCAGGTTCACCACACCCTGCAATAGGTAAAGAAATTCCCATTTATATTCAACAGCTGTGAATTCGGCCTCTCCTTGATGTTTTAGACCCAACTGATATGAAGACAAAACACAAATACACATTCTATTGAAGTGATGCAAAATGTAAATGCGATCATTTGAGTCTGGAGAGAGAACTCCATGGCTAGGGAGACCAGGGAAGGCTTCCTGTCAGAGGTGGCCCATTTAACCTTGGAGAGAATTCAAGATTCAAAGAAACATCAGTAGGAGGATGAAACAAACTAGGCATGGGGGACAGCTTGCACCAAGATATGGAAGCAGGAGATAATCCCTTTGAGCCTCCCAGGCTTGTGTGAGGATGGGGATTGGGGTGGAGTGGGGAGGAGACCCAGACCCCAGGCCCAACCTTGCTTTGACTGTAAGTCAGAATCATTCTTTTTATTGCTACATGACCTACTAACTCTCCCAGGGTTGCCTAGGTTCTTCCTACAGGAATCCTCTTGACTAGTCTTTCCCTTGGTACTGAGTGCTCATCCTCTATCCTTCTACCCTATGAAGACTCTCATCTCCATCAGCATAGAGAAGCCTTGCTTTCCTTTCTCTGGATCCTGTTTTCTTTTCAAAAATCCCTCAACCTTGACTTTATTCCTTCACAGCTCCAGACAACAGGAATCACCAGCTCACCTAGTCAAATTCAGAAGTTAATGATGCCACCCTTGTACACATGATTAACCAAGTGCAGAATTAGCATAACTAAAAAAATATGAATGAAAACACCTGTCAGTATTGACTGTTAAACTTACCTTGCCATTTTGGGCCTGCCAAATCCACAGAGGTTTTTTAGAGAATCAGTTCTAAGATACATCTATTAGTTCCTGCCAGGAATTATTTCCATCTATCTAGGTACTACTGTTCCTTTAAATTAGACAGCTGAAGACTACTCCAAAAGACTCACGATGGAAAATGCTGTCTACATTCAGAGAAAGAACTATGGAGTCTCAATGCAAAGTGAAGCCTATTAGTTTCAATTTTTTTGTTTTGTTTTTATGCCTTTTCCCTTTTGTTCTGTTTCTTCTTTTATAACACAACTAACATGGAAATATGTTTCCATGATTGCACACATATAACCTATATCAGATTGCATTGGGGAGGGGGAAATTAAGGAGACAGAAAAATTTAGAACTCCAAATCCTATAGAAAATGAATGTTGAAAACTATCTTTGCACGTAATTATAAAACATAAATATTATCTACAAAAAAAAATTCATATGACTGCCACTAGATAGACAGTAGTGCCTTGATTATGGCCTAATAGTTTATCAATAGTTGAGGTTAGCTTCAACAAGAAGTATAAAATAGTTTCTGTGTAGCCTGCTTAGCCAGTTTGATTCCAGGAAAGAAGAACTCAGCCAATATAGTATTAGTTGGCTCATACTGACTATTTTGGAACTAGTTGTACCTCTAGGAAGCCCTGGGGAAAAGAGAGACCTCAGAGCTAAAGGGATGATGCGACTGTTGCCAATGACTGACTTTGCCAGCTGAGACTGAGCAACCTTGACTGGGCAAGAACTTGAGCTATCAAAAAAAAGTCTCCACTAAAATAAGACAACAGATTCCACTGACAAAAAGATCCTGATCTGATTCTCTTGGCACATTGCATCTATTTAGGGATAGGGTGCGGCGGAAGAGGTGAAGGAGGGAAAATATCCCACTCTATCATTTCATTGATGCCGGAAATTCCTTAGGACCTTAGATTTAGAGGGGGAGGTTAGATCTAAGATTATCTAATACAACTTCCTCATTTTACATTATATATTTATAATATATTAATTATATCGTGTATATTATACCTTATACATGTATATATACATGTCATTATATATTATATCTTAATTTATATGTGGGTAGAGATATACATATACATGTACACGTACACATACATATACACATACACATACACATACACATGCATATACACATACACATGCATATAAACATACACATACACATACACATGCATATACACATGCATATACATATACACATACACATGCACATTCACATACACATACACATACACATACACATACACATACACATACACATACACATACATATACATATACATATACATATACAAATATGGAATGAGGAGAGTGACTTGCCCAAAGTCAGACAGGTAATCAGTGACAAAGTCAAAATTAGAACCAAGATCCTCTGACTCTAGATCCCAAGATTATTTCCACTGTACCATCCTATCTTCTAAAGAGGAAATTCTCTTGACTAAAGCAGATAGGGAACTTTTCTGAGACAATCTTAGAGAGCTGCCTCAAGAATTGAAGGACAGCAGAGAAGTGCCCAGCCAAGGCAACAATCTGTAACAAAGGTGAGACTTGAAACCAGGTCCTGTTACTCCAACCACAGATCTCCTTTCACTGGGCAATTCTACCTTTTAATGAACCCATATTTATAATACTTACTGATATTTTCACAGCAATTTAAGATACTGAAAGTGCTTGATTAATACCAACATTGTACTTGTAACCTGGTGATTCTATATCACTTTTGTGTGTGTTTTATTTTTTTTAGTTGATTTGTTTATTTACTTTTAGTTTACAAGATTCAGTTCCACAATCCCTTGAGTTTCAAATTTTCTCCCCTCTCTATTCCCCTCCCCCCATGGTGGCATAGAATCAAGTACAGGATCTGCAAATACTTTCACATTGTACAATAGTCTGGTTGTATAGAAGGGTTGTAACCAATGGAGTGAGCAAAGGGAAAAAAGAAAGAAAACCAAACATGGAGAACAATGATAGCATCTACATCACTTAAAAAAAAATCTCTGTGAATATCTAGGAAATCTTCTATGGAAGCAGACAGAAAACAGAATTTATGAGATACATCTCAAGAAATGAGACTGGCCCAACCCCCATAGGACAATGAGAGGACAGTAGAAGTTGTCCTATATCAAATGTACTTGGGTTTGATTCTCAAATATTGTGGTCTCAAATGGGGTTACAAAATGTCATACATAACTGAAAAATTAATGAACAGCAATTATTTTATTATATCTTGTCACAGTATGTTTTATGTTTTGTTATGTATAATGTTTACTTGTGTGTTTGTGTTATGATTGTCATGTCATCTTATGTTACAATTATGTCATTAGGTTTTGCTTCCTGTCTTTCTTAAACCACATCCTCCAAAAGATTGACATTCCAGACCTATTTTCTCTAATCTTTCATCTTTCTCCATCTATTGGTTCCTTCCCTGTTGCTAACAAACACACCAGTTCTTCCATATCTTGAAAAAATAAAAACAAAAAATTTCATTTGACCCTATCATCCCTAATCTGCTTTCCCCTAATGTATCTTCTTAGCCTCTAAGTCTTGTCCATCCTACCTCCTTAACATTTTTCACATCTATCCTCTTCTGTCTGTTTACTCAACCACCATCCTAGTTCAGGCCCCATCACCTCTCACCATCTCTCATTTCCTATCTTCTATTTCCATGCCTTCACAAGGATCATTTCCCATAAGCCCTGAAACTAGATTCTATGCCTGGAATGAATTCCTTCATTTTCTCTGAGTTCTAGAATAACTAACTTCCTTCAAAACTTAGCCCAAGTGCCACTTCTACACGAAGCCTTTTCTGGTATCTCTAATCTCTGGTGCCTTCCCTCCCTCCCACCCCCAATATTTTTGTTTTTATTTTGTAGAAATATTGTATACACTTCATAAATATATAAGTATGTATATATACATGCATACATAAGTACACACACATTATCCTTCCCAATGGGATATAATCTCCTTGAGGGCAGGACAGTTTCATTTCTCTCTTTGTATCCCCAATTCCTAGTACAGCAACTAGCACATAATAGCAACAATAAATATTTGTTGCTTGGTTGATTGTCTCCTTTTCTCTACCCCTGGGATGCAAACTTCAAGGAGAGTGGAGAAGTAAATATGACAAGAGATGGCATGGAGAAATATAATGCCATGACTAGTGCCAAACAGTAGCAACCAAGGTCCAGTAACTACCATGACTCCCATGTGTCTGCAGGCGTTAAGAGCAGCGAGACAGCCACTGGGGAAACTAACACAACTAGGATAGGTTCTGATCCTTGGCACTGGGAGCCATGAGTGGAAAAGATCCAGTATAGCTAAGTCTTCCATTTACAAGGAATTCTGTTTGGTGAGCTTGAAGAAGCTGCTTCTCATTTTTAGTCCACAGTTTAAAACAAGGAATGGAATACCCTTATTGTCTACCCTTTTTCAGTCCATGAGTTCAAGACCAAGAGTAAACTTTACTGCCTTGTGCCACTTTTTTCCATAGACTGTGGGTGTGAATAGATTAGAAGTGTTTCCTATTAGCATAGTCTCAAGGATTGGAGGAAGCAAAAGGAGAAAGACACAATGAAGCAAATTCATATATTTCTTTTGTATTATTGAATTATTATTGTATTATTAAATCCAATGTGATCACAACATGGTTCAAGTGTCTGAATATATGAAAGCATCAGAAAGCACTTAAGGGTCTACTACAGGGTACAGTGTCTTAAATATATAGTGGAAGCAAATTTCAATCTAATATTATAAGTAGTGTTCATTTTTATCCACTAATCTAAATGGAGGAGCAGTCAGTGAGGTAGGTACTAATTAACATTGCATTAGGACTATGGCAGGGTGGAGTTAGCTATAAGGGAAACAATCTAAATGTTTGCAGGATGAATGCCCTCCTGTGGCCCAGGAGGCTTACCATAGCCTCTCAGGAAAAAGCCACCTCTGCCAAAATGTGTCAGAAAATAACTTACAAGACTCATGAACTATAGGCTCAAATAGAATATCACTCACGGTCAATTAAGATATTGCATTCAGCTAACTGGACTCCCTTGCTGGATAATTAATACATAATGACACGTTATCTTTCTATTGACTTAAGGAAAGTAGCATTGGAGACTCAGAACCAAAGTACCCCCTATGGAAACCAGTGTCACATACAGATAGGGAAGCTTAGGCATTAAATTAGTGATTTATCTAAGTTGTTTCTGCAAGTAAGTATCATATCCATGACTTGAACACAGGTTCCACAGGTTTTACATCTAGAAGGCACCTAAGAGATTTAGTCCAACTGCCTCATTCTAGAAATGAGACCCAGAGATGGAAACTAATTGACCCAAAGTCATTCATTTATTAAGTAACAAAGTCAGGATTCAAATCCAGGTCTTCTGGCTGTAATGCCAATATTCCTTGCATTGTCCCATGTGTTTCACTTCCCACACTCTAGATTGAATCTCAACAGAAGATCTTATCTTGGACATTGTGTTTACCCCTGGTGTGCCTCTGCTTCCTGTTTCCCTCCTTGTCAATGGCAAAGCAGATCTGGCTGAACTAGCAATTAGAACATTATCATCTCCTATCCTCAATCCATAGCATAGGTTTACCATAAAACTAGTTAACTGTTGCCACCATTAATATTCTCAGGCAATGTCTCAGTAAAAAGATCAGAGTAGCTTTTTTTTTCTCATGCATGGTCTATCTAGCATCTTTTAAAATATATTTTGTTTTTCCCCAATTATATATAAAAACAAATTTTGACATTCTTTTAAAAAAATCAAGTTCCCAATTCTCTCCTCTCCACCCTCAATAATAAGGCAAGCAATTTGATAAAGGTTAGAGGTGTGGAGTCATCCAAAACATTTCCATATTAGGCATGTTGTAAAAGAAAACAAACAAAAAAACCACAACAACAAAAACCCAGAAATAAAGTAAACATTTTCTTCCATCTACATTCAGACTCTATTAGTTCTTTCTCTGGAGTAGATAGTATTTTTCATTGTAAGTCTTTCCACATTTTCTGGAATAATTGTATTGCTGAGAATTGCTAGGTCATTCACAGTTGATCATTATACAATATGCTGTTACTGTGTACTCTGCACTCCTGGTTATGATCATTTTGCATCACTTCATGTGAGCCTTTCCAGGTTTTTCCAAAAGCGTCTTACTCACTATTTCTTATAGCATAGTAATATTACATCATGATCATATAACACAATGTGTTCAATCATTCTCCAATTTATGGGCATCCCCTCAATTACCAATTTTTGACACCACAAGAAGACTTGATATAAATATGTTTGTACACATAAATTCTTTTTCTTTTTTATATCTCTTTGGGATATAGAACAAGTAGTGTTATTGCCAAGTCAAAAGGTATGCATAATTTAATAGCTCTTTTTTTGTAGTTCCAAATAGCTCTCCAGAATGGTTGGATCAGTTCATAACTTCACCAACAGCGTTTTAGTGTTCCAATTTTCCCACATTTCCTCTGATATTTATTTTTTTCTGTCATATCAGCCAATCTGTTAGGTATGAGGTAGTATCAGAATTATTTTAATTTGCATTTCTCTAAATCAATAGTGACTATAGATAGTTTTGATTTATTTTTCTGAAAGTGGCCCGTTCATACCCTTTGGCCATTTATCAATTGGGGAATGAGTTGTATTCTTAGAAATTTGACTCAGTTCTCTATATATTTGAGAAATGAGGCCTTTATCAGAGAAACGTGTTGCAAAATTTTATTCACAGCTATACTTACTATGGATTTCCCTCCATTTTCTCCTTCTCTCACTCTCCTTTCACCCAATCCCTTCTCAAAACTATTTGGTTTCTGACTACCACCTCTCCAAATCTGCCCTTCCTTCTATCAGCTCCCCCTTCTCTCATTCTCTTCCCATCTTGCTTCCTTGTAGGGTAAAATAGATGTCTATACTATTGGGGTGTATATGCCATTCCTTCTTTGAATTAATTCTGATGAAATTAAAGTTCAATCATTATTCAGCAGCCCCCCATGTCCCCCTCCATTGTAAAAGTTCTTTTGTGCCACTTTTATGTGAGAAAATTTACCCCATTCTACCTTTCCTTTCCCTCTTCTCCCAGTACATATCTTTTTTACCCCATAATTTTATTTTTCATAGTCATCCTTTTTTCTCACCTTTTCATTATTTTTTGTATATTATCCCATGATAGTCAACACCCACACCTATACCCTCTGTCTATGTGTATTCCTTCTAAATGTCCTAACATTGATAAAGTTCTTAACAAGTATCATCTTCCTGCATAGGAATGTAAACTGTTTAACTGTATTGTATACCTTATAATTTCTCTTTTCTATTTACCTTTTCATGCTTCTCTTGAGTGTTGTTTTCGAGAATCAAATTTTCTGTTCAGCTGTGATCTTTTCATCAGGAATGCTTGAATTTCCTCTATTTCATTAAATGCCCTTTTCCCCCTGAAAGATTACATTTGCTTTCACTAAGTAGGTTATTCTTGTCTGAAATCCTAGCCTTTTCACCTTCTGGAATATGATATTCCAAGCCCTCTGATCATTTAATGTAGAAGATGCTAAAGCTTGTGTTATCCTGGCTGTGGCTACATGATACTTAAATTGTTTCTTTCTGGTTGCTTGCATTATTTTCTCATTGGCCTGAGAGATCTGGAATATGGCCATAATATTGCCAATCTCTTTCTGGAGGTGATCAGTGGATTCTTTTTTAATTTCTATTTTCCTTTCTGGTTCTAGGATAACAAGGAAGATTTCTTGATAATTTCTTGAAAGATAATGTCTAAGCTTTTCTTATCATGGTTTTTGGGTAATCCAATCATTTTAAAATTATGTCTCCTCAATCTATTTTCCAGGTGAGTTGCTTTTTCCAATAAGATATTTTACATACTCTTTTATTTTTCATTCTTTTGATTTTGTTTTATCATTTCTTGATGCTTTATGGAGTCATTAACTTCCACTTGACCAATTTTAATTTTTGAGGAATTATTTTCTTCAGTGAGTTTTTGTAATTCCTTTTCCGTTAGATTTTACAGATTAGATTTTTGTGCCTCTTTTATCATTTGATCTGTTCTGATTTTTATTGTGTTACTTTCTTCACATTTTTTGTGTCTCCTTTACCAAGCTGTTGATTCTTTTAAAATTATTTTCTTACATAACTCTTATTTCTTTTCCCAGTTTTCTTGTACCTATCTTATTTGATTTTTGAGGCCTTCCAGAAATTCTATTTGGTCTTGAGACAAATTTACATTTTTCTTTGGGGTTTTGTTATGTAGCTCTTTTGACTTTTTTTCTTCTGCATTTGTGTTTTGATCTTTACTGTCATCATAGTAACTTTCTATGGTCAGTTTCTTTGTTGTTGTTCTTGTTATTTGCTCTTTTTCAGACTATTTCAACTTTTAGCTTTATGTTAGAGTTAGATTATGCTCCTGGATTGTAGAGTATATTGCCCAAAGATTCAGGATTTTTTTACTTCTCTTTTCATAACTAGTACTTGGGGAATCTCTAAATTTTCAATTCTCCTCAGGTGGTATGATCTAAGGAGAGGTGTGGTCGCTGCTCTACTAGCTTGCTCTCTCTTTTTACATTCTTTTTTAGCCATGAATTGTGACCAAGGTGTCTACTTCCCTTCAGTCACAGACTATAGTGTGCTAGTGCTCCTTCTCACCCTGCAATGGAGACCTAGAACCTAGTATAGACAATGCAAAAGAGTCCTGCACCCAGGGTATACTCTGTACTTTCTGAGCAATTGTCTGACCCCTTTAGCATTTGTGGGTTGAGAGCTCTTCTGACAATTCAATCACTTCCAACATCTACCCCTGGCTTTCTGGGACAAGGATGATGTTAGACAGTGTTCTACTCTTACAGGCCCTTCCTGCCCAACTTTTAAGTTATCTCAGACTGGAAAATTGTTTCCCTCCATGTTTGTGTTGGTTCTACTACTCCAGAATTCATTTTGAGACATTACTTTAAACTTGTTTGTCAGGGAATTTGGGAGAGCTCAGGTGAGTTCCTGCCTTTTCTCTACCATCTAATATTATAATATCTTGAAGAAACAAAGAAGAAGCCTTCTAATTTCTTCACTGGACAAAACAGACCTCTGTTCTGTGACTCAAAGGTTTTCTCAGAGCAAAAAATCTTTCTTCTTAGCCACAGTCCATGAAAGTGGCCTATTTGCTACAATGGTTGTTTATGCTCTTCTTTATTAAGCTAATAATATGATAAAAACACTTCTTGGCTACAAAATGTTCTGTTGGCCTTCTTGAACAGTTAAAGATGTATTTCTTATTTATTGAATATATTGAATTAATTGAATCACTGCACCATCCAGTGAGCTGAAGGAATCACAACTCCCTTTGGATGTTTTGCTTTTGTATTTAGAAAGTTGTCACAAGTAATTTGGATAGGAGCATGGAATTATAGGCTGCCAAATATTGATTAATTAAGCCAATGTTTGGATTAGTTCTGCAAGAGAGTTTAATTAGGGAAAATGAATGAAAATGTAGAAGAAAATGGGTGACGGGGGAATATAAGAGGATTTTCACATAAGGGAGGTCAAAGAAACAGAAGTCAAACTTAAATGCATATATATGTACTAATTATATGTGTCTGAATGTGCATACATGTGTGTAAAAGTACCTGACAATTTGGGGATATAATGTGTGTATGTGCTCGCATGCACGTCTGGGTGTGCCTCTGTGTGTATATGTGTATTGACATCATTGGGGGGAGGGGCTTTGGTGTTTACAGCATTGCAGCAAAGAAAACCTACCTCTGATGTAAAGGAGTACCATTGTGCCTTAAGAAATGATGAAGGGGAAGATTTTAGAGAACCTTGGGATGACTTCTATGAACTGATGCAAAATGAAGTAAGTAGAATCAAGAGAATAATTTATACAATAAGAATAATGTGGTAAAGATTAAAAAAAAACTTTGAAGTGCTTAGAAATTCTGAACAACACAATGATCATCCATAATTCTAGGTGATTCATCATACCCAACTCCTAATAGAAAAAATTATTGACTCAGAGTGCAGATAGAGGCATTTTTTCTTCTAGATATGAATAATGTGTGGACTTATTTTGCTTGACTATGCATGTTTGCAATGTGTTCTGTTTTTCTTTCCTGGAACATAGAAGTATCCTAATAAATGTTCATTAGCTGCATGGAAGAGAATTTGGGGTTGAAAATAAAACAAAATTGAATTTTTAAAAAAGAAAGAAATCTTACTTTCTAAATTCTGGAATCTAAGAGTGAAAAAGTCTAGAAAAACTGGAACTTTGTTGTGGTCAAAAAACCACTAAGAACAATCATTTTATTTTTAATAGTATTTTATTTTCTTCCAACTACATGTAAAGAAAGTCTTCAACATTCACATCCATAAGACCCTCAGTTTAAGAACAAACTTTTTAAAGGACTTTTCAAAGTAAAGGAGAATAAAACAGGGACAGACCTGATGTCTGGGGGTAGATAGTGTAATGTTAACAGATAAAAGAGAAAAGCAGAGGTACTCAATTCTGATTTTCATTACATTTTCTCTATCAAGGAGAGTAATCTCCAGACTGGAAAAGATAGAATAAACATGGTTAAGATAAAGAGCAAGCACCTAGCCCAGCTAAATGTATTCCATTCTCCAGGCCCATACAAATTATACCTGAGAGAATTTGCTGATGCAATTACTGAAACATGATCCATAATCCTCTAAGTATCCTATAGAATAGAAAAGATGCTAGAAATCTGGAGATGGACAAAACTCAAAGAGTATATTTTTAAATCCATACTACTTAGGGTTGAGTCTTTGCAATCTTTTGAGAATGTTTTAAAGTGATGATTTGTGATCACTTAGAAAGAGAAGTGGTGAGCACTTGAAGCCAACATGGACTCATTAGAAATAGGTCATTTTATTTTAAAATATGGATTAAAAAGTTGTTATGGAAATATTTAATGTTAATAGATTAGACATAGTGTATCTTAATTTCAGAATGCCATTTAATAGAATATCTTATGATATACTGTTGATTTTTCTTCTATTTGTTCAAAAGGTCAACAGAACCATAACTAGTTGAATGGCCAGACTCAAGGACTGATGATTTATTTACTGATGTAATCAGGAGTGCTTAGGAGTGATTTATGGAGTTTTATCTTGCTCAAAATCATTTATTTGTATGAAGATATATAAAGTAAATATCATATGGATGAAATAGAACCTTATTAGAATACATTGCAAAGATGAGGGGATGTAACTACTTAATAGTAATAATTGCTGTCATTTATGTGGTACTTTAACATTTGCAAAGCACTTTATATGTGCTATCTCAATGATTCTCAAAACATACTGCAGAGATTCATGTGAATACTCAAGGAACTCTCATGAGATCTTTGAGGTAAAAATATATTTTCATAATTATATTAAGACATTTTGATTAGGAGAGGTGGTAGAACCTAGATGGCAACCATCCACTTGAATACTCCCAAAATTCCCCCTTAAACAACTTTAAAAAAATACCCCAAATCAAATTTTGGAGTAACTCAGCTGACAAAAGGTCAAGGTAAGAAATTTTCCAGCCTAAGACAACTAAAGAGGTCAGCAGGAGAAATCTGTTGCATCAGTGTAGGTCTATACAGAGTCAACACATGCAAATTGGTAACAACATGCAGGAGCAGAAGCTTCAGGATCTTTCAGTTCAGAGATGATAAGGAGGTTAGACAACTGCTAATAAAGAGATTACAGGGGACCATTTGCTGGCACTGATTTGTAACTCTATTGCCCATACACAGTTCAGGGTCAAAATTCCAAGAAAGAGAGATTTGTTGGTCACTCACAAGAAAGCATGGCCCTGGTCACAGTAACAAAGCAAAGAAGAACTCTAGCACTTGTGGCTGCAGGGTAGCAAAGGCCATTCCTGGTTAAAGACCAGAGTGCAGAACAAGAGAACAGTGACCATACCTCTTCCAGTGTCACACTGGCTTGAGAACACCAAAATTTTGAGACCCCCAGAACTAGTTGTGAAAATATCATCACAAAAAAACTCTGAAGTGTGGGAAAGTGCCTCCCCAACCCAGGTGAGCAGAGCCCAACTTTAACATAAAGTTCAAGTTAAGAAATAGGCTGGGAAAATGAACAAACAACAACAAAGAATTTGACCATAGAAAGCCACTACCATGGCAGGGAAGATTAAGATATAAATTGAGAAGAGAACAATGTGACAACTGCTACCAAAAAAACCTTAAAGAAAAATGCTAATTTTACTCAAATGCACCAAGAATTCCTAGAGGAGGAAAAGAAAGAGATAATAATGGTAGAGTAAAATTGGGAAAATAAATGAAAGTGGTACAAGAAAATGATGAAAAGAGAATCAACAGCCTAGTAAAGGAAGCACACACACACACACACCATACTGGAGAAAATAATACCTTAAAACCAGAATGGACCAAATGATAAAAGACACAAAAATCCACTGAAAAGAAGGAAAGAAGGATTTCTCAAAAAGGAGAATTGTCTAAATGGGTAAAGCGGTATGAAAAATTCACTAAAAGAAAGAACTCCTTAAAATTATGATGGGTCAAGTAGAAATCAATGACCCCATGGGACATCAAGAAACAATAACACAAAGTCAAAAGAATGAAAAAATAAAAGAAGCATAAAATATCTCATTGTATAAGGAAGCACCCTAGCACACCCAGGGTGGCTGCTAGCACAGGTTCTTCAATCTGCTTTTCTAAAGGAAAGCAACTCAAAATGGGTTAACAATCTTACTTTAATCAATCAAATGTATATCATTTATCTAGTTCAGAGGAAAATGTCAGCACCCTGAACTTCAGAGAATGCAAACAGAATACAAAGAGAAGTTATAAGCAGAAGTTACAAACAGACAAAGAAAGAGATCAACAGATAGACTTCAAACTGTCTGACCATTACATCCATACCAATTAAGTTACAAGAGGGGGAAGCACCAACATCTGGGTTTTTCAAAGCCAGGCTCAAAGGCTTCCCAGAGTCTCCTCCAGCAAAATCACACGACTCTTTCCAAAGTGAGCCCCAAAGCAAAATCTCACATCAGGGCGTATTAAGGAGCCTTCTCCTAGATCGAAAAATGTCACAGCCCTCTTCACCCACTGCCCTATCACAAAGCCACAAGGAGCGGGCATTCCTGAAAAACAAGCCTCCACCACAGGCTCCACGTGACCACATTCAGCCTATTAGGGAGCAGAGTATACTTTCAAATCAGGGAAGATTCTCAGAGCCACTTAAGCCACTTGAGCAAAGGGTCTAGAGGCGGGGAAGATCTTCAGATCCCATTATCTTCATCAAAAAAAAAAACCTTGGGAAACAGATCAAAAAGAGAAAATTTAATAATTATTGGACTATTTAAAAGTAATGATCAAAGAAAGAACTTAGACATCGTATTTCAATAAGTTATCAAGGAAAACTACACTGATGTCTAAGATTCAGAGGATAAAATAAAAATTGAAAAAAAATCTACCAATCACCTCCTGAAAGAGATCATAAAATCAGCACTCTCAAGACTATGATAGCCCACTTCCAGAGCTTTCAGGTCAAAGAGAAAATACTTCAAGAAGTCAGAAAAAAAGAACTCAATATGATAGATTCATAGTCAGAATAACACAAGATTTAGTGGCTTCCATGTTAAAAGAGAGGAAGGCTTGGAATATGATATTCTGAAAGGCAAAGGAGCTATGATTACAACCAAGAATTACCTATCCAGCAAAACTGAATATAATTCTTCAGAAGAAAAATTACATTTAATGAAATAGAGGACTTTCAAGCATTCCTGAGGAAAAGACCAGAGCTGAATAGAAAATTTGACATTCAAACAGAAGACTCAAGAGAAGCATAAAAAGTAAACATGAAAGAGTAATCATAAAGGACTTGATAAAGTTAAATTATTTACATTCATATATGGGAAGATGATGCATGTAACTCCTAAGAACTTTATCATTATTATGACAGTTAAAAGAAATTTACATAGACAGAGGACATGGATGTGAGTCATTTATGTTGGAATGGTCTACCCCCTAAAAAAAAATAATGATGAAGGAATGAAAGAGGGTTGCACTGGGAAAAGTGGAAAGGGAGAGATAAGATGGGGAAAATTTTGTCACACAAAAGAAGCACATAAGGAAGAGCTTTTACAATGAAGGGGGAAATGGTAGAGTGCTAGGCAATGCTTAAACCTCCCTCTCATCAGGTTTAGTTCAAAGAGGAAAGAATATATATACATATAGGCAGATTAAGGCAGATTAAGGAGCCAGGGATTAGAAGCAAAATAGACTTTTGAGGAAGGACAGGATAAAAAGAGACAGAAAGAAACAGAAGATAATGGGACAAGGGGAATATACAGCTAGTAATAATAACTATGAATGTGGACGGAATGAGTTCACCCATAAAACAGAAGCAGATAACAAAATGGATTAGAAAACAGAATCCAACTATATCTTCTTTACAAGAGACACACTTGAAACAGAAAGACATACAAAGAGTTAAAATAAAAAGTTAGAGCAGATTCGAATATGCTTCAGCTGAAGTAAAAAGGAAGATATAGCAATAATGACCTCAGACAAAACAAAAGCAAAAATAGACCTAATTAAAAGAGATAATCAGGGAAAGTACATTATACTAAATAGGCACCATAGACAAGTAATACTAAAAAAAACAAGCAAGCTTCTTTGATGAAACTTCACCTTTCAAATATATGCTGAGTATAGAAGAGTCAAATTTATAGAAATAAGAGACATTCACCAATTTATAAGTGGCCAAAGGATATAAATAGGCAGTTTTCAGAAGACATCAAAGCTAGCTAGTCATATGAAAAAAAATACTTTATATCATTATTGATTCAAGAAATGCAAATTAATGTAACTCTGGGATACCACCTCACAACTATCAGAACTGGAAAATGCTAGAGGAGAAGAAGGGAAAATATGTACACTAATGAACTGTTGGTAAAGTAGTGAACTGGTCCAACTATTCTGGAAAACAATTTGGAATTATACACTAAGGACTATAAACCTATCTGTACCAGCGGTTCTCAACCTGAGGGTTATGTTCAATTTGTAACAATGAAAATATGTCCTGCATATCAGATATTTACATTACTAATTGTAACAATAGCAAAATTACAGTTATGAAGTAGCAGCAAAAATAATTTTATGGTTGGGGGTCACCACAACACAAGGAATTGTATTAAAGGGTCATGGCATTAGGAAGGTTGAGAACCACTGATCTATACCCTTTGACCCAACAATACCACTACTGAGGGTCTCCCATTGTATCCTCGGCCATCTCCAGTCATCCTGATGAATATCTGACCCCTGGACCTAGATGACTCTGGAGGAGAAAGTGAGGCTGCTGACTTTGCACAGCTCTCCCTCACTCAAATCAAAGTCAACGGCAAGTCATGACATATTCTCTCTGATGTCATGGTTCTCTTTGAGAACTAAGGACAAACACAGCAACCACCACTGTGTCTGTATCCCAAAAAGATCAAAAGGAAAGAAAAAGATCTAAATGTACAAACATATTTATATCAGCTCTTTTTGTGGTGATGAAGAATTGGAAATTGTGGGGATGCTCATCAATTTGAGAATGGCTGAATAAGTTGTGGCATATGATTGTGATGGAGTACTATTGTGCTATAAAAAATGGCTGGTGGGGTGGTTTCAGAAAAAAAAAAAACATTTCAAGACCTATATGAACTGACACAAAGTGAAGTGAGAACCAGGAGGTCATTGTTCATAGTAACAGGAATTTTGTAATGATCTACTGTGAAAAATTTGGCTACTATGATCAAGACAACATTCTAAGACAATTCTAAAAGACTCATGATGAAAAAAAAAATGCTATCCACCTCCAGAGAGAGAGCTGATAAATTCTGAAAGTAGTAAACTCATTTTCTTCATTTTGGGATTGTTTTCTTTTTTAAAAATAATATGGCTAAAATGAAATATGTTTTGTATTATCTCACATGTACAATTGATATTATATTACTTGCCTTCTCCATTGGTGAAGCAGGAGGTGGAAGGAAGAGAAAGAATTTGGAACTCAAAAGGAAAAGAAAAAATGTTTGAAATAAATAATAAATTGAAATTAAAAAAATTAAGATATTAATTTCAATACAATAAGTAACTATATGTATAACCTACATAAAACAAAACTCTTTGAAAGAGTCCTCAATAAGATTGTAAAGGAGTCCTGAGAACAAAACATTTGAGAACTTCTTGAGGTTGGTGCTATTATTATTCCCATTTTACATATGAGAAAACTGAAGCTAAGGCAGGTTGAACAATACAGCATCACACAGCCAGTAAATAAGTATCCAAAAAAGGATTTAAACTCAGCTTTTCCTAACTCCATTTCATCTTTCTATCTATCAACTGAATCACCTAATACATTTGAGTAACAGTAGCAGGATACAAAGAATGTGGTCAACTTGGAAGGATTATGCAACACCAGCAAAATAAAATTTAAAATCATAAAATCTCTCATTATAGTCCAAAGCTTCATGCAAACTAGGAATCTACTCTTTTGTCTTCTGGGTGTTGAACATTCAGCTTTTATTTGAATATTTCCAGTGAAACAGACTATTCTTTCTCTTAATACAGTTCATTTTATTTCTGGACAACTCTAATTGTTACACGGAGCTGAGAAAACAATGTCATTCAAACTTACACAAATTGGTCCTAGTTCTACCCTTTGCATCTTCACAAGATAAATCAAATCTGCTCTCTACATGACAACCTTATAGCATTTGAAGATGACCATCATGCTAAGTATCTTCATCTGCAAGTTAAATATCTCCAGTTTCTTCAGATATGCCTAGTTTTTAAGTACCTTCTTTCCTACCCCTGCCTCCCATGCTCATATTATTCATATCAGCTTAGTCACCCCTCTTTCTCTTTCAGATGGTTCTTAACTGAAGAATTTCCACATAACTACCCCCAAATTCTATCTCACCAGTTCCTGGATATTTGGTCAGTTTAGGATTAGTTATTATTCAAGATTAGATATAACATAAGTCAGTAATAGCTGGAAGAATAACTTGACCAGACTGCAAATGAAATTAGTTTTATATTTCCCTTGAAGGACTTGGCAACACCCAGGCGATCTTTTCAAGCATTATAATTTACTCATTTGTTGAAAATGTTTATTCTTTTAAATGATTTTTATTAGGGCAGTGATGATCTATGACCTGAGTGAATGACCTATGATAAACTCAATAAACTGAGGACAAGGGAGGCAAATATCTGGGTAAAATTCCCCCTTAAATCAAATTTCCTGCTTGAATGTTACAAGCAAGGGCACCAATAGAATTCAGGCTATGAGCATTGAGTTTAATATTGAAATATCTGTTTAATAAATACCTTAGCTTTCCTTAATGAGTTCAAGTCAACCAGTTTTGAGAGAATTACTTCCCAAGGTATTGAAAAGAATTTTCAGATATGATTACTAAGCATTGTAAGTGATTGTTGAAAGACTATGGAAAAAAGGAGAAGTATCACGTGAGTGAAGAAGGATGAATGCATCAAAATTTCAAACAAACAAAAAGAGTCCCAAATTACAGACCAGTGAATTCCACTTCAGTATATGGCAAAATTCTAACTGGCATTGTCAAAGAGATGATGACAAAGTTGTCTCTTTGACAAAATTGTCAAAGAGATGAAGATGTTAGTGAACACATAGAAATGGAAGTGGTGACCACAAATACAATTTCATAAAGAACAGGTCATGTCAGATTAACCTCACTTCCTTTTATTTCTTTTTTTGACAGAATTGTTAGCCTGCCAGTTCTGGTGAAAGCTATAAAGAAAGTTCCCCTAGGTTTTTTCCAAGTATTCGATAAAATCTCTTGTGTTAGTCTTATGGAAAGGATAGACAGGCTAGGAAATGAGACAGTTAGGTGGATTCAGAGATGGCAAGATGACCTGCACAAAAAATAATCATTGATGACCCGCTGTTATCTTGGAAGAAGGACTCAGAGAGCACAACCCAGGACTCTGTACTTCCTCCCTTACTGCTTAACCTTAGATAACTGATTTGGATAAAGGCATAGATTTTATGCTTTCTGAATTTTATGTTTACTAAAATGTAACTGACACAATGCTCTAAGGCATAACTAATGTGATGGATGATTGGATCCAAAAAGATTTTGGCAGGGTAAAACATTGGTCAAAATTTAATATGGTAAACTTTAATAGGAACAATTATAAAGTTCCATGCTTGGGCTCAAAAAATGACATTACAAGTATAAGATAAAAGAAGGAAGGAGGAAAGGAAAGGGAAAGAAAGGAAAGGAAAGGAAAGGAAAGGAAAGGAAAGGAAAGGAAAGGAAAGGAAAGGAAAGGAAAGGAAAGGAAAGGAAAGGAAAGGAAAGGAGAGGAAAGGAGAGGAAAGGAGAGAGGGAGGAAGGAAAGAAAAATGGAAGGTAGAAGAAGGAAGGTAGAAAAATGAATGAATAACTGTTTCTTCATTTATTTATTCATTTATTTGTTTATGTGTTTATCCATCTATTTATTTGTTCATTTGTTTGTTTTAGTAGGTCCATTGTAGTGCTCCATACCATCTACCTGCATTGAACTCAGTAATTGGGTTATTGACACTTCTGATTTATTTAAATATCTTGCCCTATTACAGAAATAGGGAGGCAGTGGATAAAGTGTCAGGTCTGGAGTCAGGAAGACTGTATTTTTGAGGTCAAATTTAGCCTGGGACATGTCCTAGCTGTGGGGCCCTAAGAAAGTAATTTAACCCTGTTTGTCTCAGTTTCTTCATCTGTAAAATGGACAAAGGGAATGGCAAACCCCTCTAGGATCTTTACCAAGAGAACCCCAAAGGGGGTCACAGAGTCAGCCATGACTGAAATAACTGAACAATAACAGAAGAAAGAGAAAACCCAGAATGGTATTTCTTCCATCTGTCCTCTCTGTCAGCTGCTCATCACAGTTATTTTGAGGAGGACCATCCTGCAACCCCATGTTGCCTGATATATTTCTGAGATTCATTGTAGTGGTGTCATCTCAATGACTGGAATGCTAAATCTAATCAGTGGTGTTGCCAGAGATTTACTGGCCAGGTTCCCACCGAGTCATTGCAGCAAGTGTTGCTGTCTCTGAACACAAAAAGTCTCCTTTACATATCACTCTGCTTGGAGTTCCTTCATTTTCGCTATTACTTCCTTCCCCCAGCCCCATGACATGGAAAACGGACTGCACTTTGAGGGGGATTACTATTATTGTTATTGCTTTCATGGTTATTACAAGTCTATCAAACACACAAATACTTAATCATCATGTACCACGTGCAAGCCACCTCTTGGCTGCTTTATTGTGACAACGTCAATTCATGGGAAAGAAGGCAATGTGCTCTCCATAAATTCCAGAATGTCACAGAAATGCCAAGCGAGCAGGAAGATTCTTAGAGACGCATGAAGACATTCTCCAACCTCCAGTGAACCAGCATTGGTGTAAATGTAAGTTTATTTCAAATGTCATGTACTTTTGAAAAATTGGCTTTTGGTAATATACACTATAAGCAATAAAAGAATTCCTTATTTATTTGTATTTGTAAAAATATGTTGGATTTTTAACCCTATAAAGACATTCATTCAGCAGAGTAATAATAGCTACCCACATTACTACAAAGCTTTAAGACTGGAAAAAAGTTTTCTGTACAATTCCATCTAAATACTTTTAGACAGCAAATATGTCATTGTTCCCATTTTAGAGACCAGGAAATTGAGGCTCATAGAGATGGTGTGACTTGCTCATGATTGCCCTGGAAGGATTTGACAAGTTCACTGGTATCAAATCCAGAATTATGCCACACAGATTCCTTATACTTATCACTGTTCTAGACAATGTGGGCAGGTAGCCAGCTGGTTACAGTGCACAGGACACTGAGCTGGTAAAAAGGCATCTTCCTGAATTCAAATCTGGCTTCAGATACCTTGTAGCTGTGTGACCCTAAGCAAGTCGCTGAAGCTTATTTGCCTCAGTTTCCTCATCTATAATATGAACTGGAGAAGGAAATGGCAACCCACTTTATTATCTTTGCCAAAAAAGAAAACCCAAAATGGGATTACAAAGAGTTAGGTACAGCTGAATAACAGGCAATAGGGAAGATAGGACAGAAACAAAAGATAAGGTCTTTGGCCTCAATGACTTTGCAATCTACCAGATGAGACAATACATATTAATTTGGCATTATGAAAAGAGCATTTGCAAATTGTCAGAAATACAAAGGAATATGAGAAAATAAAGTAGTGCATAATTTAATAAGGAAAAATAAGAATAAAATTAGGTGGGACAACTATATAAAATAATCATAATAGAAATGAAATGTGAAAAAAATTATATAAAGAAAATAATTCAGAAGGTGGCAAAGGAGAAAAATGGCATCTTTGACACTGTAGTTTCACGTATGATCTTTTTAAAAATTTTGCTTGTGTTTTTGAATTTTGTTGTTGATGGTTACTGACTTAAGAAAACAATTTATTTTGCTTTGTTTTGTTTTCTTTAAAGAAAATGCATTGGCCTGGGAGTCAGGGGACTTGTGGGTCTGGTTTCATGGCTTACATGATGGGTGATCTTAAGCAGGTTGTTTAATAGCTGTGTACCTCAGCTGCCTTCTTTGAAAAAATGAGAATAAATAATACTGTCCAGACTCACTAGGTTGTTTTAGGCATCCAATAAAAAACTTATAGGAAAGTGCTTTGAAAAATATTAAGCATTCTGTTCTTAATATTGTATATTAATATTATTGTTCTATAAATAAGAGGTTCTGAACTATTTCATGAAGTAGCTGGAGACTGTAAGGAAGTTAATGTCTTGCAATGGCCTTTGTTCAAGAGCAAAATGCAACCCTGATATGGTCTGAAGTCAGCAGTTTACAAAGTTAAGTAAATATTCTGGAGTTGGATTATGAGTGGCAACTGACCACCATGGCTGGCCATACAGGTGTGGGGGGGGAGGGGAGAGTACGGGGAGTTCTCTCCTAGGGTCATGAATCTGACACTGTGAAAATGATTTTTCCACCATATTGTCCCCATTCATCTTACCCCTAACATCTCTCACCTTCATCCTAGAGTACTCCAAACTGAATAGGAGGAAATGTATCTTCCATTATCTTCAGACAGTTGTTACATTCATTTCCTTCACCTGAAGCTATCCTTCTCCTCCCTTCCCTTTACCTCTCTTTACTAATTTTTACTTACAATGTTCTGTCTGCCTATGTGCCTTTCTCAGAACTTGTGTTTTCTCTCTCTAAAAGTATGTATGTATGTATGTATGTATACACATACACACATATTACACATAGAGTGAAAAGATATATATTGTATGTATATAGTGCATATACATATATACATGTGTATGTCATATGTGTGTATGTATGTATATAGGGGCAGCTAGGTGGTACAATGGACAGAGCATTGGACCTGGAGTCAGGAACAGGAACACTCATCTTTGTGAGTTCAAATTCAGTCCCAGATATTTACTGACTGTGTGACCCTAGGCAAGTCACTTCATCTTGTTCACTTTAGTTTCCTCATCTGTAAAATGAGCTGGAGAAGAACATGGCAAACTGTTCCAGTATCTCTGCCAAGAAACCCCAAATGGAGTCATGAA
>CM053593.1:209252384-209254368 GCA_028646575.1 Pseudocheirus occidentalis
CATGTATGAATACATATATTTATATGTTCTGGAAAGATGCTCAGCCTACAAAGTAGAACTAGTATAGGACAGCTAATTATTTTCTCCCATCAAACAAATGCTTAAATATAAAAAGCACACACTGAAAAATAATTAAGCAGGATACAAGCAACTAAAATTCCATTATATGCTTTCAGAAGGTCGATGCTTAAAACATAAAACACTTGGTGGGATTTCTGAGCAGATATTTTGCCTTCACTTGAGTTCTTTGCTGTTCTTGCTATTCAGTCTTTCTTGAATTGTATCTGACTCGTCATGACTCCATTTAAGGTTTTCTTGGCAAAGAGACTAGAGTACCTAAAGTTTGCCATTTCCTTTCCAGCTAATTTTACAGATAAGGAAACTGAAGCAAACAAGGTTGTGACTTGTCTAGGGTCACATAGATAGTAAGTAGATATGAACTCAGGTCTTCCTGACTCCAAGTCTGATATTTTATCCACTGTACCACCCACTTGAGTTCTACATTGTCCAAATAATTAATAAAGGGTTCATATCTTCTGGTAAACCAGGGCATGATTTGGTTTCAGCCTCCTGTTTAAGGTCATCTTCTCTGAACCGTTGTTTAAGTAATCATTTACTGCTGAGCAACTACCACCAAGACTCAGAAGCTCTTGACCCCTCAAAGTAGCCAGCACCAAGACTCAGGAGCTCTTGACCCCTCAAAGAAGCCAGCACCAAAACTCAGGAGCTTTTGACCCCTCAAAGAAACCAGCAGACTAGAAATGCCTGCCACAAGATCACTCTCTCATCCCTTGTACTCTAAGAAAGAAATGCAAAATAGAAGAAGCCCTTAGATTTGAAGTTTAGCCTTGGGCTTGCACAGATCAGCACATTTATGACTGCTATGAGCTTATAATTGTCATAATTATCCAGGAAGAGAGGAGAGGAAGAAGAAATTTCTTCCTATTCCTGTGGAAAGTCTAAGAAGGAACTAAGAAGAGACCAAAAATGGAGGTTGTCTCTCCCTGTGTCTACACAATAGGCTACACTTTTAGTAGCCAGTCCTCTTTGATACAGCTTCTCCCCACTATTGAGGAAGGCATCTTGGTGACACAATGGATACAATGTTGAACCTGGAGCCAAGAAAGATCAGAGCTCAGATTTGGCTTCAACAGTTACTGATGGTGGGCAAGTCACTTTACCTCCATCTGCTTCAATTATTTCATCTGTAAAAGGACAATAGGTGGCACAATGAATAGAGCATCAGCCCTGGAGTCAGGAGGACCTGAGTTCAAATCCTATCTCAGACACTTAACACAAAACCTAGCCATGTGACCTTGGGCAAGTCACTTAACCCCAATTGCCCTCCCAGAAAAAGGCAAAAAAAAAAAAAGATAATGACAATAGTACCTGCCTCATAGGGTTGTTGTGAGGATCAAATGAGATAACATTTGCAGTGTTTTGCACACTTTCAATTTCTTAGCAGCTATCATGTGACTTTAAAATGTGGATGATAATGAGTCACCTAGTACTTACAAAAGGAGTTACCAAAAGTATGACATCCTTTTCCTTCTATAGTCATTGTAGGACTTCACCACTTGTGGGGTACAGGAGAGGAGAGAATGGAAGAGGACCCAGAATTGAGCAAACAGAAATAATTAAATTAATAGAAAATGTGCCCTTTAAGAATATATAAAAGATGGTGCAGTGAATAGAGCACCAGCTTTGCAGCCAGGAGGATCTGAGTTCAAATCTGACCTCAGACACTTAACACAAAACCTGGCCGTGTGACCTTGAGCAAGTCACTTAACCCCAATTGTCCCTCCAAAAAGCAAAAAAAGGAAAAAAGTATATAAGAGGAAGCTAGATTTGCTAATTTGGAGATGAAAAAGCTGAGAGCACAAACACACACATAAAATTTTCAGGATTTATAATGTCCAGAGGATATAGATATTATAGAGGATATAGATATATCCTCTCTCTCTCTCTCTCTCTCTCTCTCTCT
>CM053593.1:209254468-209273018 GCA_028646575.1 Pseudocheirus occidentalis
TACATCGTAAATATTTAATAAATGCTTTTTTGACTTGACTTAATTTAGCCTCCATGGTGTCACTGTCCTCTGCTAGAAGAAAGAGCTCAAAACTATTATTCTATGATACTATGACCTATCCCTCAGATGAACAAAGGCAAAAAAACAATAGCCACAGGAAGACAGTATGATGTAGTGGAAAGAGTCAGGAGTCAGGGCAGAGGAAGGTGCAGTGCAAAGTATGCCCCTTCTGGAGTGAGAAAACCTGAGTTCAGATCCCACTCTGACATTTACTACCTTTGGCAAATTGCTTCACTTTTTCTGAGCCTCAGTTTCCCCATCTATAAATGAGGGGGTTCATCTAGATAGCCACTAAGGTCCCTTCTAGCTCTACATCTATGAACCTGTGAGTATTGGAACTAGAATCAGGAGACCTGGGTTCAAATCTCCTCTGTGACACTTACTAGCTGAATAATTAATCAAAAAACATTGATTAGAAAAAAAAAAACATTGATTAGGCACTAACTATGTGACCAGCAGTGCAACACGCTCTAGGAATACAAAGATGGGTTAAAAAAACAACAACAGTCCTCACTCTCAAGGAACTCACAAAATAATGGGGAAAACAAAATTTAAATAATAAGATACTTACAAGATATACATGGAATAGATAAGAGGCAATGTCATACAGGAGGAAGGCACTACCATGGGCAAGTCACTCAATCTCTCAGAGACTCAGTTTTCTTATCTCTAAAATGGGGATGATAATACTATAATACTATAACACCTACACAATATTCATTGTACCAATGATGACTATGAACATACCAACACAGTTCTGAAACACAAAATATAGCAAGACTCTCCATATAGAAGACAGAAGCAAAACATTTATTCAGACACCAGAACATCAGATCCATCATAGCAACAAAGAAGTTAAAACACCGTATAACAGCAGGGAGCCACACCATCCTTTAGCCTTCCCACAAACACTCACAAACCTAGCTGTCTCCTTGCCTGCAATCCTCTCTCTCCTACCGTCTAGCTTCTCTGATTCTTAATTTCGTGTGGGCTCTGCTCCACCTTTCAGCAAGCTCCTTCCACCACAGGCTCCATGTGATTATATTGAGTCTATTAGGGGGCAGGGAAGATCTTCAAATTACCATAACAATTACAAATACTTATGCTCCCTGCTTCATATGGTAGGCAATATGTTTATAAAATTATATATAATTCATAACATATATAATTATCATTCATACAATTATATATATAATTTCTATAGGCCCAATAAATGTTGGCATGTAGCGTTGCATAAACATGAATTATTCTTAGTAGAAGGTTAGATATCAGGAAAAATTTCCTGACATTGCTAGGTACTGGGATTTGGAAGTATGTGTGATAAGAATCTCCCTCCCTGAAGAACATGAAAATAGGGGAGACTAATGTAAATCCTTCATCAGTCCTGACTTACAAAGTCACCCAACCCATCTTCTCTAGGGACAGCTTTCTTTCCCTTACTCAGCCTTCTAAGATACTTTCCTTTGGCTGCTACCTGCTGTCTTGACATTCTTGCCCAATCCTAGCAACAAGTGCAAATCAAATCCTCAGCAGGAGGGCACAGAGACCCCGTGTGTCCTCATGCAAGGTGACAAACTGCCAATTATCCAAGCGTCTGTGGATCCCTATGAACAACCCTGCCAGGGAGCAGAGCAACCAGGCATGATAAATGACAAAGCCCAGGGCAGGGACATTTGGGGATTGCTCTACCAGAGCAGTGTCAAGCTGAGGAAGTCATCAGGACGATGTGTCTCTGGGGCTCTGTCTTGTGCCATTTGCCTTCCATGTTTTCATTCTCAGAGAGAGCTAAGTCATCCCCAGTAGTGTCCTGCAAAGATCTGGTATCCAAGGGAAATGCTAGGCCTGGGAGCTGGAGCTTCCTATCCAGGATGCTTTTCATCACTAACCTATCCAACTCCCTCAAAAACCTCCTTAAATGTCTCTTAGTACATCACCCAGACTTCTCCTTTGTACTCACCTCACTTCTCCCTGAATCCCCATTATTTGCATAAATATCTTTCCCCTGACAGTAGAGAGCAAAGAAATTCCTTAAGAACAAGGTCTGGGTATTTATTCTTGGGCAATAGAGACTATAAATTTCTATATTCCCGGTAATGGCCATGCTGGGCTGTACACTTGTTTTCCTCTGCCTATTTTTCTACCCAGAATGTTACAGAAAGTAGCTTGAAGGCAATTTGAATAACTCATCAAGTTGATTCCAGTGGAAAGTGGGGGGGGGGGAATTCAATGGATAACTGGGAAAACTGAAGGTTTTTGTTGTTGCTTTTGTTTTAATTTTGTTTTGTTTTTAAATAAGTTTCTAGCAATGTGGGAAGCAGCAACACCAATGGAAACATTCTGTACTGGAGAAAGTAAGACCTAAGTTTGTGAATTTCCCTTTGATCCAGCCTGGTGTCAGTGAAGGAGACCTGCATATGGATGAGAGGAATTCTTGTTGTTAATTGTTGGGAACATTTTTAGAAGCTCTAAGGTATGAGTAAACCCAGAGAACTAGGGAGAGACTTCTCTCTCTGACATTTACAAGTTTCATTGTTTCAGACAGACTACTGAAGTGATTTGGGCCATATTATTTGTTTCTTAATCTGCTAAATGGGAATAATAATATTTGCCCTAGTTATCCCCCAGTGTTGTTATGAGGATTGAATGAGAAAATGCATTTTGAAATACTTAAAAATTAATTAGAACATCAGCAGTTGCTATTGTTAGAGCTCCTTATATCTCTTGCAGGGCTTAGTATAAGTACCAAGCTCAATAAAAATTCTTTAGTTAATTTTTCCTTCTATCTTCAGTCCTCTAAGTAATATGTTTATGTAATTTGGTGTCTTTTCTAAAAAAAACCTTTTCCATTAAAATTATGCAAAAACCAATTTAATTGAAATATAAATTATGCTTCCACCAAGTGAGTCTTTGATGTCTCACCATGGGAGTACAGCTGACACTAAAGTACCTAAAGGGTATGTCAATGTTGTACAAACTCTGCAAGGCTCTACCATGCAGAAAGTCTTCAAGAATAGTTCTGGCACCAAAATGCAGTTGCATTCCAAGGACTCCTCTAACAGAGAAGAGAGGTTCATCACCTCTAGACTGACCACTTGATAACGAATTCTTTAGCCTCAAAAATCCACAAAACGAAGAAAAATTAAAAATAGCCCCCAGGCATCTGGACTCCCTTTCCATTTTGTTAGAGATGAGAGCAGGATAATGGAAAAGGAGGCAAAGGATGCTAAGAATCACACAATTTTTAGAATGTTAATAAAAAGTAACCTATTATTATTCTGAATGTGAGACCTTTGTCCAATGATCGATGTGTATTATTCATGGAAGGGAATCATATCAATCTTGACACTCTTGCTATAAACAAGACTAGAAAATAGAAAGGAGAGGAAGCTAAGCTGAAATATAGTTCACAAATTTTCCCTGAAGATGCAAAGAAAGGGTTGAATGGAATTGGTTACATTGTCCTTGCAAAGATAGGAGCATTTCATAAGACATTTAGCCACCTTGTGTGACATCATTTGTGATAAGCATTTTCATATTGCTTAAAAGACCCTCCCATGAAGATAATTACAGCATTTGAAGCAACATATGTTGCAAAGAAAAGGAGTCAAAGATATTCTATAAAGAACATAATAAGACCCTTCTCAGTAAGTCAACATCTACTTTGATATGCTAAATAAATTCAATGCACAGATTGGAAAAGATGATGATACAGAAACATATATTGGAAAATGCTTCAGATGTAAAACATGAGAAAAGCTAAAGACCTGAAGATTACACAAAAACAAGGTGTTTTGGAGACAATCTGAACCATCTTATGAGAGCCAGTTGTTAAACTTTCAGTGTGGGCATTTACATATCTGAAATAGGCAAATGCTACAAATCAGGGTTTAATTTATCATTTTGTTGATTTCTGGTTTTCAGAAATTGATAGATAAAATGTTAATAATCTAGATTAAACTAAAAATTGTGCTGCACGTATATTTTTTAGAGCTGGTTGTTAAACGTTTACCAGCACATACTTTCATAGAAGTCTGTCATAAATATTCTCTTAGAGAGGAAAAAAAAATATATATATATATATATTTATATGTATATATGCTATATATATATAAATATATATGTATATATACTATATGTACATATGCATATATGTATATATACTATATATATATAAAGTATTGGATATGGCTAGCACCAAGCAACTTCACAAAATAAGTGAAAATAATTATATTTTAATAAATAGGAAAGTATTTAGCATTGATGTGGATAACATTCCTGAATCACTATCTGGACATAATTGGACTACTGAGAGTGAAGATCAAGATTCAAAGCCAGAAGAGAGAATAAAAATGAGAAAATTGTGTGGCATCCAATGAAAATAATTCCAAAATTACCTATTTACACAAGTTGTTGATAGCCCTGAGGTAGGAAATGGGTAGAGGAAAGGTCATCAACCTAATTGTATACAACTTTATATAGAAGTTTAACCAATATAAACCAACAGCCATAAAAAGATCAGGAGAGGGGTAGCTAGATAACACAGTGAATAGAGCAGGAAGACCTGAGTTCAAATCCTGCTTCACACACTTGACACGCTTACTAGCCGTGTGACCTTGGGCAAGTCACTTAACCCCAGTTGTCCTACCCTCCCCTCTCCAAAAAACAAAAATTAAAAAAAAAATGAGGAGGGCCTACAAACACCCAAGTGAACAAAACTTTGATCCCATTTGCCAGACTGAAAGAGATGGCAGTCCAGTGTAGCACTGGGTAATGTATACACCTCATCAGTCGTATTCTTCACAGAAAAATGGCAGGAGATTGTGAGCATTATCATCTCAAAAACAGAGTGGAGCAATAGGGAGAAAATCCATTTTAAAGAAACCTTAATAAGGGATTAATAAGTGATCAAAGTCATCCGAAGGCATTCAATAAACTAGAAGAAAAATAGTCAAGCATGTAAAAGATACAGAGAATTTTTTTTAATAACAAACTTTTTCCACAGCAGCTATGCCACATTAGGATGCCCACTATTTAGAGCAGTGGAAAGAGTCCTGGTTTTGAATTCAGATCTTCCTGACTCTGGGTCCAGCACTTTAGCCATTGTGCTATATGGGTAGCCTCATCTTGTTCTAAAACTATAAGCCTATCATTTCATATATGCTGAGGTGAAGGAAAGAGGGGCTAAAAGCTGGAGAAATCGGGAAATAGACCTTATGTAGGAGAAGCAAGTAGACGCAGTAGATGAAAGAGTAGACCCTGAAGTCAGGGTTCAAGGATTCAAGTTTCACCTGGGAGGTATTACTGCTGTGTGACTCTGAGCCAGTTTCTTAACCACTTTGTGTGACTCTAGTGACAACTGAGTATATAAGGCTTTTAAACAATGCTGAGTTTGAAGAGCCTCAAGAGATGTACGTATCATTCCCTCTTCACACTAGTCATAGACTCAGAGCTCCCCACAAGGATTGAAGTCACAAGTCCAGAAAGGAAAACAGGTATACTATAAGATGAGGTCCTCTCCATTTCAGTTCTGCTGTTTACTACCCGCATTATCTTGGGGAAAATTATTTAATCTCTCTGGACCTCAGTTTCATAATCTGAAAAGCATGATAGTTGAAATAAATGGCTTCTAAGGTACCTTCCAACTTTAAATCTGTTATCCTCTGACCTGGTTCCTCATCAGGAGCTGCTCTTACCCATAACTGCAATGGATGAAAAATGTCCTCTGTTCCCCCAATCTCTGACCCCCTCCTTGAAGGTAAAGCTTGATGCCCACCTTCTCAGGAAGCCTTTCCTGATTCTCCCCAGGAAGAAGCAATTGTCCCCTGCCCCTTTCCCTTGATTCTCTCAGATAACTCTGTTTGATTTCTTTTTTATTCTTAATCATTTTCTGGTTTGTATTATATTCATTTGTATTTGTATGGAAGGGAGGAAGGTGATGAAATATTCCAACCTTGCCTAGGAAGTACAAGTGCCTTCCTTGACCCAGCTCTGCCTCTAGGGAAGAAAGCTCTTCATGGTCTATTCCAATACCTGACAACCTACACTTTTATGAAAGTCCTGTATCGAAGGCATCTCTTGTGCTGAAAAAACTCTCTCCATGTGGCTGAGCTGTTTCTGTTCAGAAATTCCACACCTTCTTCTTTGGATTAGAATAAAAAGCTAGAGGGGGCTGGAGATGAATAAGGCCAGGGAGAAGAGACACACAGGCAGAGAGAATGAATGAGTGACATACTTTCTCTGCAGGCAAGAAGCTACAGGAAAAATAATAAAGGGAAACAGCATAGGAGACTTTTGCTCCTAGAAAGTCAGTCAGTGTGTCTCAATGTGCTCATAGTTCCGAAATCTTCAGTGACAGGTATAACCCTTGATTCCACAGGGGTTCTGAGCTCAGAACTGCTCAGAAACCCTGGACACAAACCGCAGATGAAAAACCCCTTGGTCTGAGAACATAACGTCTGGGGTTGAGGAGGGAGTGAAAAAACCACAACCCTCTCTTATTCCACTGGGGCTAAGCAAGAGGCCAAGTCAGACAGGAACAATGTTTCTCTTTAATCATCTCACAACTTATTGTCCGTGACAATTATATCAATTAATGAACGGACACATTTCGAAGAGGCTAGAAGACAATTTACAACTTTAATGACATGAGGATGTGCCTGACTCATTTTTAAAAAGACATCAGAGAGCCAAGTGCATTTCTTAGCTTGAGAGACTGATAATTTTGTTCCAGTGGGTGGAAATAATAAAAATAACAATGATAATAACTGTATATGTGTGCCTGTGTGTGCAGACATATATATGTATGTGTGTGTGTAGATATACACACAGAAAGACATACACAATACATATATACATATATAGTGTATATATACATGCACACATATATACACACAATATATAGTGTACATATAAACACATACACACACAACACACACATATATAATGTATATATATACATATATATATATATATATATATATATATAGCATTTTTAGTTTACAACTAATTTTTCTACATTTATTGTCTCCTTTGATTCTCACAACAATCACACGAATGAAGCAGTTAGGCTAAGGATTATTGTCACCTTTACAGAGGTAAGAAAACTGAGGCTTGATGAGACTAAGTGATCCATCAAAGGTCTCACAGTGAATGGTAGAGTCAGGACTTCAGTCTAGGTTTTCTTGATCCCTAAGCCCCAGATCCTCTTGCAAATAAATTGAACTTATTAAGTACTTACTATGCAGGATTTACTCTGTTAAGTACTTACAGATAGGTACTTCCCTCAAAATGTTTTTATTCTAATGGGGGAAGCCCATACAGATAGGACAGTCATTTCCAAGGGGAGTATTTAGGTCTTACAGGAATGAAGCACAGAGTCATAAGTAAACCAAATGACTTCTCTCTTCCAGGAGTAGTAGTGTGACTTCGTGGATAGAGTGTCAGACCTGGAGTCAGGAAGACCTCTCTTCATGAGCTCAAATCTGGCTTCAGACCATGTGAACCTGGAAATGTAATTTAAACCGTTTGCCTCAGTTTCTTCATCTGTAAAATGAGCTGGAGAAGCAAATGTCAAACCACTCCAGTATCTTTGCCAAGGAAACTGCAAATAGGGTCATGAAGGTTCTGACATGACCAAACAACAACAACTTGTTGTATTAGTCCTCAAAGAGCTTTCAGGCTCCTAAGAAAGCTCTACAATGATAATAGCAAATATCCAAGACGACTGAAGAACCATTTGTCCCATATTATGGTCTGGAGCTATCTTTAGCACTTCAAGCACTTTTTGGTTACGTTAGCAAGACAAAGTTGGACTCTGTAACCACACTATGTAACTTTTGTTTTTAAGGCAGCACAATGTATTGGTTAGATCACTGGACTTGGAGTGGAGAAGGTGGGGATTCAAATCCCACCTTTGATATGTTCTAGCTGTATGACTTTGAGTAAGTCACTTAACCTCATTTGGTCTCAGTCCCTCACTTGTAAAATGAAGAGGATATATGCAATGGTCTCTTCTAAGTCTATGGCTATACCCTACTCTAAAATCTTATAGCAGTTTGTGCCTTTCTTTTATTAATTTATTTTTAGTTTTCAATATTCACTTCCCCAAGATTTTGAGTTAAACATTTTCTCCCCATCTCTCCCCATTTCCCCTTCCCCAAGATAATGTGCATTCTGATGACTTCTACCCCTAATTTTCCCTCCCTTCTATCACACACACACCCCTTCTCTTATCCCCTTCCCTTCTATTTTCCTGTAGGGCAAGACAGATTTCTATACTTCATTGCCTGTATATCTTATTTCCAAGTTGCATGTAAAAACAATTTTTAATGCTTGGTTTTAAAACTTTGAGTTCCAAATTTTCTGCCTTGCACCCTTCCCAATAACTTCCTTGAGAACGTAAGCAATTTGATACAGATTATACATGTATAGTCATGCAAAACACTTCCATGATAGTCATGTTGTGAAAGACTAACTGCATTTCTCTTCATCCCATCCCACTCATTATTCTATTCTCTCCTTTGACCCTGTCTCTGCTCAAAAGTATTTGTTTTCAATTAACCCCTCCCCAAATCTGCCCTCCCTTCTATTATCTGTCCCCTCTCTTATCCCTTTCCCCCATATTTTCCTACAGCATAAGATAGATTTCCATACCCAGTTGACTATGTATATTATTTTCTCCTTAAGTCAAATCAGATAAAAGTAAGATTCACCCATTCCCTCTCACCTCCTGACTCTTCCTCTTCACTGTAAAAGCTTTCTCTTGCTTCTTTCATGTTAGATAATTCACCCCATTACTCTCCCTTTCTCCTTCTAGCACATTCCACTTTCACCCCTTAATTTTCTTTTTTAGACATCATTTTTTCATATTCGACTCACCCTGTGCTCTCTCATTCTGTCTCTGTGTCTCTCTATTTCTCTCTTTATCTCTCCATGGATATATATGTATATATGTATATATGTATGTGTATGAATGTCTGGATGTATGCATATTCCCTCCAACTACTCCAATACTGAGAAAGGTCTCATGAATTACAAATATCACCTTTCCATGAAGGAATATAAGCAGTTCAACTTTAATAGGTTCCTTATGATTTCTCTTTTCAATTTAAAGTCAAATTTTCTATTCATCTCTGTTCTTTTCATCAAGAATTCTTGAAAGTCCTCTATTTCATCAAATATCAATTTTTCTTCTGAAGGATTATACTCAGTTTTACTGGGTAGGTGATTTGGGGTTTTAATTCTAACTCCTTTGACCTCTGGAATATCATACCCCAAGCTATTCGGTCCCTTAATGTAGAAGCTACTAAATCTTGTGTTATCCTGATTGTATTTCCACAATACTTAAATTGTTTCTTTCTGATTTCTTGCAATATTTTCTCCTTGATCTGGCAACTCTGAAATTTATCTGCAATATTCCTAGGAGTTTTCCTTTTGGAATGTCAGGAGCTAATGGGTGGATTATGTCAATTTCTATTTTACCCTCTGATTCTAGAATATCAGGGCAGTTTTCCTTGATATTTTCTTGAAAGATGATGTCCAATGGCTATAGTAATCCAATACTTTTTAAATTATCTCTCCTGGATCTCTTTTCTGGATAAGATGTTTTTCCAATAAGATATTTCACATTGTCTTCTATTTTTTTCATTCTTTTGGTTCTGTTTCATAATTTCTTGATTTCTCATAGAATAATTAGCTTCCATTTTCTCCATTCTAAATTTTAAGGAATTATTTTCTTCAGTGAACTTTAGGACCTCCTTTTTCATTTGGCCAATTTTGTTTTTTAAGGCATTCTTCTCCTCATTGACTTTTTGGACCTTTTTTGCATTTGAGGTTAGTCTATTTTTAAAGGTGGTATTTTCTTCAGTATTTTTTGGGTCTCCTTTAGCAAGCTGTTGACTTGTTTTCATGGTTTTCTTGTATCACTGTTGTTTCTCTTCCCAATTTTCCCTCTACTTCTCTTGCTGATTTTCAAAATCGTTGCTGAGCTCTTTGAGGCTTGAGAACAATTCATATTTTTCTTGGAGGCTTTGGATGTAGGAACTTTGATTTTGTTGTCTTCTTCTGGTTGTATGTTTTGATCTTCTTTATCACTATTCTATAGTCTGAGTTTTTTCCCACTGTTTGCATATTTTTCCAGCCAGTTACTTGACTTTTTAACACTTTATTAAGGCAAGACTCTGCTTCCAAGGTGGAGGGTGTATGACAAGCTTCAAGGGTTTTTTATAGTTGTTTTCATTGATACTTCAGGGTATCTTTAAGTTTTCAGTTCTTCCAAGGTGTTTACTCCTCTCCTGGCCTGTGGTCTGGTCTGTGAATGATCACAAACACTTTTTTCAGTCTTGGAACTGTGAGGAGGATTCCCTCTCCACTGCCACCACAAACTCTGCCACGCCAGCGCTCTTTCTCGCCCCAGGACTGCCACCAGGACTGCAACCCAGATCTAAGCACAGGAAAAGCAAGAGAATCCTGCCTCAGCACCAGCAAAAAAGATCCCTGCAATCTCCCTTTGATCAGCTGCTTAATCCCCCCACCATCTGTGGGGTGAGAACTCTAGAAGCAGCTGCCACTGCCACTGCCACAGCACCACACTGGGGCTGGGACTAGACTGCACTCTTCTCTCACACAGGTGCAACAGACTTTTACTACTGACCTTCTAAGTTTTCTTTGGCATTTGTAGGTTGAGAAGTGTGGAAACTGCCACAGTTGCCAGTGATTTAGTCCCCTGAGGTCTGCTCCAGGTTAATGGGGTCCAGACTTTGCTGGCATGTTTTGCATTGGACTACACTACTCTCCCAACCCAGTGCAATAGACCTTTCCTGTCAACATTCCTGGTTGTCTTCAACTGGAAATTTGTTACATTCTCTCATTTTGTGGGTCTGCTGCCCTAGAATTTGTTTACAGCCATTTTAATAGGTATTGGAACAGTCCAGGGGAGAGCTCAAGTAAGTCCCTATTTTTACTCTGCCATCTTGGCTCCCCCCCCCACTTTGTAACCTTCTTAAACATTCATCACAGACTACTGTGCTCTATAGTTATCTCTGTACATGTTGTATAGTCTCTCATACTAAACCATAATCCCTTCAGGGAAAAACATCATCTTATAATATTTGTAATTGTTATTTAGTCATGTCTGACTCTTTGTGACCCCATCATGGGGTTTTCTTGGCAAAGATACTGAAATGGTTTGCCATTTCCTTCTCTGGTTCATTTCTTTTTTATAGATGAGGAAACAGAGGCAAATAGGGTTGAGTAACTTGCCCAGGGTCACAGAACTAGGAAGTGTCTGAGGCCAGATTTTAACTCATGAAGATGAGTCTTCCTGATTCCAAGCCCAGCTTTATCCACGGCGTCACCTTGCTGCCCTTCTTATATATGCTTTTTTGGGGGGAATTTGTGACTTCATTTCTGCCAGTAGTTTCCCCTACCAGAGCAGACTGACTCCCTCAGCCCATGGCCAGAGTACAGAGGGAATGGTATGTATAAATCTCAAGGTTCTTCAAACTCAGCACTGTTTAAAAGTCATACAGAGTGGTTAAGAGACTGGTGCAGAGTCACACGGCACAAACACATAAGAGATGAAACTTGAACTCAATTCTTCTCAACTTCACGGTCTGCTCTCTTACCTAATGTGTCTTCTTGCTTCTTCTGCACAAGGTGTTTTTCCCTGATTCCTTCAGCTGTTAGCCCCTTTCCCTCATCTCAACATATGTTTTTGTTTTGTTTTTTGGAGGGGAAAAGGCAAGGCAATTGGGGTTAAATGACTTGCCCAAGGTCATACAGCTAGTTAAGTGTCAAGTGTCTGAGGTCAGATTTGAATTTGGGTCCTCCTAAGTCCAGGGCCAGTGCTCCATTCACTGTATCAACTTGCCTCATCTCAGCATATTATGAAATGATAGGATTGTAGATTTAGAACTAGAAGAGACATAAATGCCTATCCATAAACCCCAGAGGCTACAGCAGAGGACCTAGAATCAGGAAAACCTGGGTTCAAATCTGAGCTTTTGATACATCCTAGCTTTGTGACCCTGGGCAAACCACTTAATCCTTGTGTATCTCACTTTCTTCATCTGTAAAATAGGCATAAAATCGGGGACCATGACAGAACTTAACTCTCAGGTTGGTTCTGAGGCTAAAATCAAATTGTTCCTGTTTGTGTAGTGCTTTGCAAACCCTCAGATGCTATGTAAATGCTAATTAATATTATTTGCCTAACCCTTCCCTTTAGAAGTGAGGAAACTGAGGCACAGAGTTCTTAAATGACCTGCTCAAAGTTAAAAAGCTTGTTTCCTAACCAGAACTTGGGCCAAGGTTCTCCCAAGCTTATGTCCCTATCCATTACACCATCCTGTCCTTATTACTTTGAAATTATCTGTATATGCAGATGACCCCTTCCTTCCAATTAGAGTGTAAGGTTCTTGTGAGTGAAGATTTTTATATTTTTATCACCAGTATCTAACATAGTTCTCTACACACAGAAATTATTAAATCAGTATTTGTTGAACAAATGAAGAAATGAATGAATGAATGAAAAAATCTTGCCCTCAAAAGGGAGGCTAGCCTGGGAAAAGGTGCAGTGGACAGAGTACTGGGCCTGAAGTCAGGAAGATGAGTCTTACTGACTTCAAACACTTACTGTATGACACTGGGTAAGTCACTTCACCCCTGTTTGCCTCAGTTTCCTCATCAATAAAATAAGCTGGAGAAGGAAATAGCAAACCTCTCCAGTGCCTTGCCAAGAAAACCCCAAATGGGGTCACAAAGAACAGGACACAACTGAAACTGCTGAACAACAATAACAACAAAAAGTTCTGTTTAAGGGATTTGGAATTTGAGGATCTGGATTCAAATCCTGTCTGTGGAATGTATTCCCTATGTAATTTTGATCAGATCACTCAGATCCCTGGGTCTCACTTTTTCATCTGAAAAATGAGGCAGCTGGACAAAAGGGTCTCTGAGATCCCTCCTAGTTCCAAAATAGCGAGGCTGGCCTGAGAGTATTTGGAGATTATTATCACTCAGGAAGAAAAAGTTCACAAAGTTTAAAGAAAAGGCTCTATTATTACCTTAAAAGCCTCAGGAAAGAGCCCCAAGCCCTCTGGTTGTGGCAGAAAAAGCATCCTGTGGCCCTCCAGATCCTTTCATTCCCCAACCTCCCTCCCTCACAGGAAAGTTCGGCTTTCCCTAACAGATCATTGGAATAGGAGGCTTGGGCACTAGAGGGAATCAAGCAACACTTTTTCACATATGAATTTTCCTGATAGACTAGAGGAGCCAGAACCCAGAACCATCCCAGGCTCACCAAGTGGGGACCAAGGCTGACTAGGGGTGATGTGTGGCGGTGGAGGAGTGGTCTGTCATCCTGCCCTCCTGTGATACACTGGGGTTGCCTGAGGGTGAGATGTGTCACTTCCCCATATCTACAACCACACTGCGGAGGAATGATCTGTGGATCTCATGAGGCTATCCACATGCAGCAATGTTTAAAAGCCTTAAATAAATTCCCATCTAATTTCAACTGGTTCCCATCTCTTGCCTGAGTTCTCAGTCAGAGCATGAAATGAACAGGAGGGCTTGCTCGTGTTGCTTTTCCCCTATGGGCCCCAGGGGACACACTAAATGACCTAATGGGTCTCTTCCATCTCTGATATCTATGACTGGAGTTTCCTCCCTCCTCTCTCCGTAGCCCCCCTAATTCCTGACTCTGGTGTAAAATCACTTTGTCACTGCCCCAGATCTCTCCTGGGCCCTCCACCCCCTCAGGGCTGCCCCCACCAATGTGAAAATATTTCAAAGAAAAAGGCACTTTTAAAAATATCAGGCAGCTTCATATTGCAGCTACAACCAAATTGAGTGTTCGATATTCATCCTAATGTGCCTTCAAGATGGAAAAAAAAACCCAGAGAGCATCTAAACCAAACCCTTTGCCTTACACATGAGAAAACTTGAGACCCAAATAGGGATAATAACTTGACTAAGGCTATATAGGCAGTTTAGGTACCTGGGAGCAAGAATTTGGCTCTAGATCTTTGGACTTGTTTCTGGATTTATCAAATTATCATTAGAACTACAGGGTTTCTAAGGACCTTTCAGGCTTTATCTCTGACTCTAGAGTCAGTGTTCTTCCTACTAGGCCACATTTCTTCTCCTACCTTTGACTTTACTTGCTCAAAGTCCTCTTACAGAATCAAGGGAAAATTGACTCTCACAGTTGGAAAGGACCTTACAGGTCACCAACTCTACTCGCTTATGGCCTTACCTTTGGGCAGCTGCTACAAGAGAAGGCCCAGGACCTTCTTTGTGGGTTGAGGCAAAGGTTCATTAACCAGGAATGAGATACAGAGGGGAGATAACAGAAGACTAAGGCTTAGTTAGAATGGAGACCACCAAACCAAGGACCCATGGGAATGAGGACCATGGCATAAGTATCAAAGAAGACAACTAGGCTTTGCCCTGAAGACATTTCTAGGAGAGTTAAAATGTAAGCTCCTTAAGGGGAGAGATCTTTTCAATCTTTTTATTTGTATTCACATAGCACAGGGCCTGTCACTTAGTAGGCACTTAATAAATGTTTGTTAATTGACTGGGGGGGGCACTTCCTACATGTAGTAACTGTCACCCCAACATCTTAGGTTATGGTTCTTGGACAGTCTGGGCCAGTCAGCAAATACTTATTAAGCACCTATTTTGTGCCAGGTGTTATGCTTAAAGATTGTGGATACAAAGAAAGGTAAAATGCAATTTCTACCCTCAAGGAGCTCACAATCTAAGGGGGAAAGGGGGAGCATATATTTTTAAAAAGAAAAAAAGTATGTAATGGGAATATGGGAAGTGCCCAGTGTGGGAGCATCTTGAAGTCCTGTAAATGCAGCAGTGTGGGAAATGAAGGAACCATAATAATTATAGCTAATATTTATATGGTACTTGGAGGTTTGCAAAGCAATTTATGTCTGATATCTCTTGATCCTCATAACAATTTTGTGGGTGCTATTATTGTCCCTATTTTAGAGGTAAACAAGCTGAGCTGAAAAGAGGCTAAGTGACATGCCCAGGGTCAAATGACTAGGAAGGGTCTGAGGCAGGATTCAAATCCACTTCTTGGTTCAGCATTCCACCCAGGCTACCATGTAACTGGTACCCAGTCTACCATCTAATCCACTCCCAGGGTCTCGTGACCTCACCCATCCGCTCTAAAGGTGTTTTCTTCTCCTTAGGGGTGAAGACTGAGTTGTCCAGGGCATAAATGCCCCTCTTTGAGTGTGATTGCAGCTCTAATGGTACTACTGATCACACAACTCCCTCTTCCCCAAAAAGTTTTCTTGCCCTGGGTGAAAGAACTCCACCTTATGGCCTTTCATGGCACCATAAACAAACAAAAATAGCTGTATGATGCCAACCATCATTTCACCAATGCCCCCCACTCTGCTTCACAGTGTTTCACTCTTACTTGCCTGGTGCTAAGTTCTCCATTTGGGGGATTAACTACAGATTGGTGCACTACCACCTGCATGTTCCCTAGAGCAGCGGTTCTCAACCTTCCTAATGCCGCAACCCTTTAATACAGTTCCTCATGTTGTGGTGACCCCCAACCATAAAATTATTTTTGTTGCTACTTCATAACTGTAATTTTGCTACGGTTATGAATCATAATGTAAACATCTGATATGCAGGATGTATTTTCATTGTTACAAATTGAGTATAACCCACAGGTTGAGAATAGCTGCCCTAGTATTTAGTTCCCCTTGAGCTCTACTTTAGTTTAGCTTACTGTTACCCTCTGATACCATGCTTTGGACACTGACCTTTCTCCCCAGAAATATTATTTTCTAGAGGCTCATTTTAACCATCTTTAATCACTAACATCTCTAATCCTCCTGGGAGATGGGAATATAACAGTTTATCTGCCACTAGCTACTGGCTAGTCAGATCAGAAATGGAAGGATTGTAAAAAGTGGAGAAATAGAGGTCAAGTTGCTCATTTGAGCACAGAAGAGTCTAAAGTGGGCAGAGCTAGTTAGCATTTTTTTAGGATTAGACAAGTGTCCCAGGAAACATCCAAGAGCATGGCTGTATTCATCCTTAATGATAAACTTTTTCACTAAATATCCTCAATTCACCAGGGCATTCCTCCATTCTTTCAATCATAGGACCATAATTTTAGAGTTACAAGCAATCTTAAATATTGTTTAGTCCAACATCTTACTTTACAAAGGAGTAAAATGAAATACAGCAAATTTAAATGACTTGCCCAAAGTCACATAGGCAGTAGGTAGCAAAACAGGGTTATGAACCAGGTCTCCCAAGTCCAAATCCTGTGCCCTATTCCTTGTACCATGCTTTCTTCTCATGTTCCTAGAACATGATAGAACATAAAACGTCAGTTGTTATTGTTCATCCTTCATTCTTGAAGAGAATCAATGGCATCAGGAGGGCGATGCTTTGACTTGCAGGTGAATTGGATTTAAGTGAGGCAGAGTTGTGCAGTCATCAGCCCTCATTCTCTTCTCCAGAGTCATTGGAGTCCAGTGGCACCTGGAGTCCAGATGTGGACAACTGGTGATGGCCTGGATGCAATGAGGAATTTTGATATTTTAAGGTAAGATCTTTCCTAGGTCACAGTTTGTCTAAGGCAACACCCATTCAGTGATTAAAGGCTAGATAAGAACTGAGTTAAAGGTGGACTAATTTACCTTGACAAAAGAATCACATCAACCAGGGATAGGAAGACCCTCAGTGCTTCTGGCCAGAACAGAAACAATTGCTATTTACATTCACTCTGAACTATCAAAACCCAAACAATGTGCAAGTGAGACTTGGGCTGGAATCTATTATTGGCCAACTAGTGAAAGCCAGAGTGATTTGGGTTTGAAGGCATAGTAATTCCATTTGAATCCCAATGGGCTTTATCAAAGCCTGATTTTTCAGAGCTATATTTCAAGAAAACTTAAATGAGAACTAAATGAAACAAAGGAGTTAATTGTCCCATCAGTACTAGAACATCAGATGTTAAAACACAAAACCCAAGATATCTGATCTGTAATTTTAGAGACTAGCTAGTCTAGAGGTCAGCAAATTATAACCTATGGGCCAAATCCAGCCCACCATATGTTTTTGTGTGGACTAGGAACTAACAATGGTAGAAAACATTTTAGTTTGACCCCTCCACTTTACATATAAAGAAATCAACCAGTTCCGGGGCTGGAGCCAATATGGAAGTGTAAAAGCAGCAGGCTCCCCCAGCTCCCACACAGCCACCCTAAACACCCATAAAATATGACTCTGGACAAGTTCTGGGACTCTCAAACTCACAAAAATACAGAGGGCACACCTCCTGCGGAGAGCAGCTCAGCAGCAGGCGATCATCACGGCAGCCTGAAATCAAACCGACCAGGCCCCAGGGCAGTCAGGAGGAGCCAAGCCAAGCCACAGGGCAGCCAGTCTACAAGAGAGAAGATCTGTGGCCTCCAGCAACTCCACTTCTACCAAGGTGTGAAAAATAGGGTTTACAGAAAGGCAGCTCAGCAGGAGGGGCTCCTTGCTCAGACCTGCAGGCCAGGAGCCGAGACCAGTCCAGCCTGAAGCTGCCATGTGACCAGGCTCCAGGGTGGCCAGGAGGAGCCAAGCCTCCCAAGCCACAGTGTGACTCTACTTCACATAAGATCTAAAGCACCTGAAGGGATATTCACATCTACTAAGCCAGGATTAGAGGTCAGTAAAAGTGAGTGAAGCTTTCAAGCTAAATTTGGGGGAGGAAAAGTAGTTTGTCCAATCTACCCCCAGGGCAAGGAAGCAGTGGGGGACGGGCAGGAACTGCATCAGAGCCCCTGGTCTGCAGAACATGCAGGGGGACTAAGTCGATTGATCAGGGCCAAGTGCTCTTGCGTTGAGCAGCCTGGATCTGGATCATGGTCTTGGGTCCTGGAGAATGCTTTCAGCAAGCCAAAGCTGGGGGTGGCTGGCAACACCCCCCTAATTGCTCCAGGAGCTGGGAAAACCCCAGCAATTTAGAAAAGAGCTTTTCCCCCTGGAAGCAGAATTTCACAAAGCTAAAAAAAAACCAATCAATTAATTGACTAGCCAACATGAGGAAAAGGAAGCAAAATAAGAACAGCAATAAAATTCAGGAATTTTTTTTGTGGACAAAGAGGATCAAAGCATGGAATGGGAGGAAGACAACACAATCAGAACTCCCACACCAAATGCTTCCAAGACAATTGAAGAATTACTAGAAGCTATAGATAAACTGAAAAAGGACTTTGAAAAACAAATAAGATAAGTGGAGGAAAAATTGGGAAGAGAAATGAGAACTATGTGAGAAAATCATGAAAAGAGAGTCAACAACCTGACTGAAGAAAACAACACTTTAAAAAATAGATTAAATCAAATGGCAAAAGAGGCCCAGAAAGCCAATGAGGATAAGAATGCCTTAAAATGTCGAATTTCCCAGATGGAAAAAGAATCTCAAAAGCATTCTGAAGACAATAATTCCTTC
>CM053593.1:209273518-209290864 GCA_028646575.1 Pseudocheirus occidentalis
TACACAGCCTGTATTGAATTGATTGTCCTTCCAGCGGGGGTGGTTGACAAGGGAGGAACGGAAAGAATCTAGAATTTAAAGCTCTGCAATACCTGCAACTAGAAATTAAGATATACAGGGGCTGGGGTAGGGAGACCCTCCCTGCCCTACCAGAAAGTTAGAGAGCAGATCAGGGGAGGGGCTCTACAATGGGATCACTGTTTGGGGGTTGGGGTAGGGGAAAGATGGGGAGAAAATTTGTAATTCAAAAATGTCATGAAAATGAATGATGTAAACAAGAAACAAATAAAATTTATTACAAAAAAAAAAGAAAGTGTATGGAGAATTTCCCAAAGGAGACAATAATCGGATGTGCTCATCTTTGACCAGGAAAGGTGAACATTATCTTCTATAAAGGGTTCAGGAGTCGAGGAGAATAAAAAATGTGTATTTATGTAAAAAAAAAAATCAACCAATCAATTATTATGGATAGTAAGAGCTACTTCAAATACCTCTAAAAATAACTTCTAGATTCTACGGATGCAAAACAAAACAAAAAAAAGCAACAAACCCTGCTCTCAAAAAGCTTGTTATCTTCTAATGGAGGAAACACAAAGTACATGTGTAAGTATACACAAAATAAATAGAAATATATATGTATACATACACACACGTATGTTGTGTCAACTCCTGACTGGTGTTAGTACACACAATAGGAGCTGACATGAAAGGGAGTCAATGGCGGCTCAGAGTTTGTGCCAACAGACCAGAAGGTGGGAATGGAGAGTGAGATAGTGAGAACTAACTTTTGGATTGGCTCAAGATGGGTCTCCTGCTGCCTGTGCTCATGTCCAAAAAAAAAGTAGACCAGGAAATAAGAAGTACTACAGAAAAGGTTTTATTCCTCAGATTTGGAAGAGATGAGGATCCTGTCTGTCTGCAGATAGATGACATCTTTTCTAAGACTTATCATGACTTAAGTAAAATAGCTATGATACAACTGGTAGATGTGGACCAAAAACCAATTTACACCCAGTATTTTGATATCAGTTATATTCCATCTACCATCTTTTTCTTCAATGGGCAGCATGTGAAAGTGGATTATGGGTCTCCAGAACACGCTAAGTTTGTGGGAAGTTTCAAAACTAAAAAGCACTTCATAGACTTGGTTGGAGTAATCTATCAAGGATCAATGCAGGGAAAACTTATTATCCAAAGTCTAATCGATCCCAAGGACATTCCTAAATATGACCTTCTTTATCAAGACATTTAAAACATCTACCTTGATCTGAAGTTGAAGAGAGAAATGCAGTTGAAATGACACCTATAACCAAATACCCTGTTGTTGTGTCACCCTGTGTCCCTGAAGAGATCAAACACGAGAGAGGGGAGGAGAGTAGAAGAGTTTTGAATTTTATATCAAATTCTAAAATGGGGTCTGATCCCTGATTAAGAGATCATATTGAAATTCATTGATATTTGGGGATACCTTGTTTGGGAAATTTCTGTGACTTGAGTCTATTTGGAGTGTGGATGATGTCACTGATGGTGACCATAATTTTTATGTCAATGGTAATGATGGAAGGTTCATGTTCCAGTTCTGTGGCTTCCTAATTGTGAAACTTGAGAGACTTCACCTCAGTTTCCCCATCTGTAAAATAGGGATAATTGCACTTATGCCACCTGTCTCATTGGTTGGTTGATTGATTGTTGTCCATCATTCTCAAAGAGGACCAAAATTACATCATCATGTTGTGGTCAAGGTACAGTGTGCCTGAGTGTGACTAATCAGACCAGTATGAACTCAGAAGGCTCTACCATAGATCAGACACAAATAGTCCATATGAACATTTGGAGTGGAGATAGCTCTAAGTCTGTGCATCTCACATTCTTTTTGAGCTACTACAAATAACTCTAAAAACCTTAAAGTTCTACAAAAATGTGAGCCATAGTGGTTATCATTTTAGTGGTAGTGTGAAATTGATGTTGGAGTTGCTGGTGCATATCACTGTCAGCCTTTCAGCCTGTCATTCTGTCAGACAAAAAGCATTTATTGGGAATTCACTATGGGCCAGGTACCGTGCTAAGTGCTGGAGATGCAATGAAGGGCACCAATAGCCACTGCCCTCAGAGTGTTCACATTTCAGTAGGAGAGACAATAGGCAAATAACTATGTGTATACAAGATAAATTCAATGTAGCTGAGAGGCCATTTTAGAGGGAAAGAAATGGGAGAAGATGGGAGAATGGAGAGTAGAACAACTGGCAAAGGTCTCTGGATTCCATGAGTGTAGTTTTACCCTAAAGCTATAAGGAAAAGATGGAGCTCACACAGATGAGGACAAAGCTTTCCCAGAAATCAAGAAAGCGAGATAGTCAAAGAAAATATAGAATCACACACACAATTCACAGATAGAGACTGAGTATCCACTGCTACTTTAGGCTTACAGGCATGAAACTGGAAGTCATAAGAAAGAACAGGGACTTACCTAAAGTTTGGGTTAAGGAAGCCAGATAGTGGGAGGGAGCAAAAAACAAGAAGAGCAAGCAAGGCACTGATAAATATTTTCATTAAAATCAATAGATTTAAAGAAACCTGCGCCAAGTTGAGTAGTGTGAAATTCTGCAGGTATCAACTGTTTTGTGTATATATACACACACACACACACACACACACACACATATGTATATATATATACATATATATAACATATATTATATATTGTTTATATATTGTTATTATTATATAATATATATTATTTTTTTTAACATATGACTCTCTAGTTTCACGGTCATAAAAAAAGAACTATGACTTAATAACAGCTGACTGTATGCTATACTTCAGCTCACATAGTGGGAAGAATCATTTACAGAAAATAAAAAAGGAAATCAAATAGGAATCTCAGGAAGCTGAGATTTAGGATCCTATGAGCTGGTACCAAGCAGAATTATAAAAAATCTCAGAACTTCAGCAGCCATTGAATCCAACCCATACTCCCCTCTCCCCCCCCCCAAAACCAAACTGGCAGGTGATCTTCTAGTCTTTCATTCATTCATACAACTAGCATTAATTAAGTGCCTATTATTCCCATCAATTTGAAGAATAGCTGAACAATTAATGATATATGAATGTGATGAAAGACTATTGTGCTGCAAGAAATGGAGATGTTTTCAGAGATGCCTGTGAAGACTTTATGAATTGATGAAGAATGAAATGAGCAGAATCAGGAGGATAATTTCTATAATAAGAACAACACTATAATGACAATTTTGAAAGACTTAAGAACTCTGATCAATGCAGTGACCAACCATGATTCTGAAGGACCAAAGATGAAGAATGCTATCCACCTACCTCCTGATGGAAAGGTGATAGACTGAAGGTACAAATACATATATGCATGCACATGTACAATACACATACATGAATATGTGTTTGTTTATATGAATAAATTTGAGTATATATTTATAAACACATACATGCTTGTATATGCATGTATACATATATGTGTGCATATATTTTGGATTTACATATATACATACTTTCTAAATATGCATATTCTGTGAATACATATTTGATTTATGTATGTGTGTGCAGAAACATTTATGTGTGTATAATCTCCAGAATAAACATTCCTCCCAACACCTCTAGGGCATACTGCCTAAACTACCTCATTCTTTTTTCTTTCTATTGGAGCAGGGGAGTAAGTTCACCTTGGCTCAATTCCTATATAGCATTGGTCCCACCAGACTCATGTCCAAAGGCAGTGCCTTTGTCTTAGCTTCTACTATACTACTATTATACTAGCAACCCAAAGACCCTCTCAAAAATTATTCCTTGATCCTCAAAGCATTGATGTGAGGCTCCCTGAAGTATAGATAGATAGATAGAGAGATAGATAGAGAGATAGATAGATAGATAGATAGATAGATAGATAGATAGGTGGATGGGTGGGTGGGTGGATGGATGGATGGATGGATAGATAGATAGATAGATAGATAGATAGATAGATAGATACACATGCACAATGGGAGAGGATGGGAGAAGGGAGGAGAGTAAAATGACTGGCCTCATAGGTAGATAGAAGTATATATATATATATATATATACATATATCCATAAACATACATGCATACAAATGTGTATACATACACAGGTGCAGGTCTCACATATATAGATATATACACATACATATATACATACATATATGTACACTATATAGGATATGACCAATGTGGGGATTTGTTTTGCTTGATTTTGCATATTTGTTACAGGAATTTTGTTTTTCTTTCTTTTTCCAAACACCTAAGAGATAAAATCGATAAAGTGGAAGACTTGGATTCAGGAAGATCTGAGTTCAAATATTGCCTTAGATACTTCTGTGTGACCCTAGGCAAGTTACTTAACCTCTGCATCAGTTTTCTCATAATATATGATACAATGGAGTTTATTGTGAGAAATAAATGATTTAACATCAATAAAGAGTTTTTCAAATCCTTAGAAACTATATAAAAGCTAGTTGTCTCTATTAATTGGGGAAGCAGGAGGGATAGGAAAGATTTTTGTTAATTGAGAAAATGAATTAAAGTTAAAAATTCAAAATGGAACAAAAAAATTACCTACTGTGTACTCTGGATACAAAGTTAATCATGAAGTAGTGCCTGCCTTTAAATAGCTTACATTCTATTGAGGAAAAATAGCAGAAGTTGATATAAGCAAATGTAAAATATATGCAAATGAAACATAAAGTTGTTTCTGAAGGAGAGAACCCTTATACCTGGAGACATCAGGCAAAACTTCCTGTGGAAGGTGGCACTTGAGCTGGCCCTCGAAGGAAGCTGGGAATTCTGAGAAACAGAGGTGAGAAGGGAAGGCAAACAGGGTAGGAGATTATCTGGAGGGGGGAAAGAAACATAAAACCAGGAGGTGGTGTATTTTATATAGGAAAGAGAAAGTAGGCCAGTTTGGCTAACACACAGATTATATAAAGAAGTATAATGTGGAAAGGTTGGCAGGTGACAGATTCAAAAGGGTTTATCAAGTCAAAATAACATTCATTGAGTGCCTAGTATGTTAAGGGTTAGAGATACAAATGTAAAAAGTAAAATAGCCTTTGCCCTCAAGGAGATTCCTATTTAATGGGGGTGGGGATGAGGAGAGCAAGATAATATACAAAAAGAAACTGAAAAGCCAGGGGGAAGTTACCCAATCTGGGGGCACGACAAAGAAATCAAAGAAGTCCCAAGGCATGCAACAAGGTAAAATGAAATGTCTGTGTTACTCACCCTCCTTAAATGGAGATTTGGGAGCTTGACTCTGTCCTTCCATCAGAAGTGCAAAGGGTAGTGATGAGGTATGAGAAGGAAGGCTGATTCAATCACACAGGAGGATAAGGTTTTCCCAACGATGAGCTTCCTGAGGCATAATGGGAAATCAGAGAAGTCCCAAAGTTAGTGTGGTCAGGTGGAAAATGAGCCAAACAAAGGAACCTGGAAGCAAGTGAAAGTCATTGAAGCTTTTGAGTAGGTTTAAAGGGGTGGAAAGTGACATGGTGAGACCTGTATTTTAGGACAAGCAATGTGTCAGCTGTGTAGTGGGTGGATAAAAGAGTGGAGAGAATTGATGTCTGGAGGCCAAATGGAAGGATTTTGAAATAGTTCAGTTGGGAGGCGATAAAGGCTCAAATGAGGATAGTGACTGTATGCTTGAAGATAAGGAGATGGAACAGGAAAATGATGAAGCCCTAGATTTGACAAGAGAGTGTGGCTGAATGGATATCAAGAGGTGAGAGAAAAAGAAAATCAAGGACGATTGCTAGGTTAATAACCTCAGCGAACAACATGAAAGGCGGTGTGCAGAGGAGAGGGGTTTAGGGTGAAAGATAATAAGTTCTTTTTTGGATGTTGAGTTGGAGATACCTACAGGATATACTGTTGGAAATGTCCAGGAGGCAGTCATTGATGAGGGGCTGGCACACAAGAGTGAGACTAGAGTGAATAAACCTGGGCAGAGTCATCTGTACATCTGTACAGACATGGTATTTAAACTCCAGGAAGCTGAAGAAGTCATTGAGAGAGTATAGAAAGAGATGCAAAGAGGTCCCAGGAGATCGCTCTGGGTTACACCCACACATAGAAGTCAGGACATGAATGATAATCTAGGAAAGGAGTTTCATAAGGAGTAACCAGATGGGGAGGAGGAGAAACAAGAGGGAGCAGGGTCATGAAAAGCCAAGTACACACACAGCAAACGCCAAGATAAACTCCAAATGGATATATGACTTAGATGTAAAAGGTCACATCATAAATAAATTAGAGGATCAAGTTTAAAAAAAAGCCTGTCATAACTATGGATAGGGAAAGAGTTCATTACCAAATAAGAGACAGAGAAAATTACAGAAGATAATATGAACAATTTTGATCTATTTTTTTCTTTGCACAAACAAAACCAATGCAGTCAAAATGAAACAGGAGGCAATTACTGAAAAAAATCTTTGTAGCAAGATTTACTGATAAAAGTTTTATATTGAAGATATGTAAAGAATTAATTCAAATTTATCAGATCAAGGGACATTCCTAAATAGATGAATGGTTAAAGGATATAAGCAAGGAGTTTAAAAGGAAGAACTCTTAAGTTATCAACAACTATATTAAAAAATTCTCTAAATAACTTGTAATTAGAGAAATGCAGATTGAAATAACCAAAATTATAATTCATATCCATCAGATTTCCAAAGATGACAAAAAAGGAAAATGACTATTGTTTAATAGGTTATTGGAATATAGGCACACTTATGTATTCTTGGTGGTACATGAATAGGTCAATCATTCTGAAAAGCAATTCAGAACTACGCACCATGAGGCATTAAATTGTGCACAATCTTTGACCAAGCAATGTACCACTATTAAGGGTATGCTCCAAACTGAATAAAGAAAGAAGAGAAAGACCATAAATGTACAAGAATAGTTATAATTTCTCTTTTTGTTACAGCAAAAAACTAGGAACTAATGGGATATCCATGAATTGGGGAATGTTCGAACAAATAATGCTATATTAATTCCATGGAATACTTACCATTGCCTAAGAAATGATAAAGGGGGTGACCAGATAAACCGGGAAAGATTTATATGACTTGAAGGAGACAAAACCAGCAAAACAATTTCTATGATAACAAAATTATAAAGACAAATTACTTTGAAAGACTTAAGAATTCGGATCAATGCAATGACCAGCCACAATTCTACAGGAACAATGAAGAATGTAACCTATGTGCTGACAAAGAGGTGATGGCCCAAATGCTGATGATCCATTTTATATGATCCATATGGAAATTTGTTTTTCCTTACTATGAATATTTAATATAACACTTGTTTTTCCTTTCCTTTTAAATTTAAGAGTGCAATGGCTGTCAGAGTGGGGATAGGAATAGGGTAGCAAAACAAATGCAAAATAACACAAAGAGGGTAATCATAAATAAGCAAGATGATTTTAAAAGTTACATGTTGAATTTATTAACTATGGGGAGAGGAGAAATTTTTACATCATAGAGATTCCCAGGTTCACATATAATTTTATTTTTCTGTTCTACCACATACATGAAAATGTTCATTCTATTTACTATTAAGTTCAGAATAAGAAATGAAATAGAATTCTAAACAAATCCAAGGAGAGAATTTACAAGGAACCCCCAGCCCTTGCATCTCCAGAAAACAGCTGCCAGCAGAGGAGGGAGGAGCTGTTCAGCTATCACAGGAAGGAAACTAACTGTGTCTGGATGAATTGTCGGTCGATACTTAGCCTCCATGAACAAGAGGAAAGACAGACTATGAGACAGCAGGATGCCAAGGCGGGATGCATTTGCTCAGGAGATCAATATGTAATTCAAACCAGATTGTCCCCTCCTTCCCTCTTCCCTTCAGAGAATTTGAAGGAGAGGGGAAAAAAGAAATCTACAGTGTGAGTAAGACTAAAGGTCAAAGATGTGGTGATGTGCATCTGAAAATCCTCCAGAAGGAGAGAGATTGGAGCCAGAACTCTCGAGTGAGGACAAGGGGGTTGATGAAGAAAGGTTAAAGGATATCAGATGAAGCAAAGGAAGACAAACAGCAGTAGTGAGAGGGAGTACCCTCATAAGAAGATCATAGAGCCCTCAAAATTACTATGGAAAGATCACTAAACTTTTTGTCACAAAACCTGAATTTGAATTCCACACCACCTCCCACCACCTATATGACCTTAAGGAGGTCAATTAATCTCTTGGAACATCAGATGCCTCATCTATAAAACGACTGGACTAGATCAGAGGGTTTTAACCTGATAGATTTCAGGTGGTCTGTGAATGGGGAAAAATATATTTTAATGTCAATATAATCAGTTTCCTTTGTAATTCTCTGATTTTATTTTATGCATTTGAAAACATATTCTCAGAATGCGTTCAGAGGTTTCACCAGACAAAGAGAGTTAAGAGGTCCAAAACTGAACAGAATTTTCTTCAATCACTTCCAGCTTGAGATCCACAATCCTGGGATCCAATAATAAATCAATCCCCTTTCTGTTACTTTTAGCAATAGATGGGAAGGCAGTATTTAACTGACTTGTCAAGGATTCTGCAGGAGAATCTTCATTTGAATTTGAATTCCTTAAGGGAAAGAATTGTTCTGTTGTTATATTTCTGTCACTGGTGCCTTGTATATAGTAGTTGCTTAATAAATGTTTATTGATTGGAATTGTTTTTTGTCACAGACGCTGTTTTTTAATAAAGATACACGAATGAATTGGAGTGAAATAATATTTGGGCTGAGCTGATATCTAAACAAGGCACCACATTAGATGTAGATGAAGTGGAGAGAAAATGGGTGATGTTATTCTTAGTGATATGCTCATTGTGATGACATTGCCACTTCCCCCCCACCTCCACCACCACTACCACCATCAGTTGTGACATAATGTTGGATTCTTGAAAACTAAGAATTCTCACTCTTTATAGTTTCTTGCTACTTTTCCCAAATTCAGTGTAGGTTTAGCTAAGTAATCAGTTGTACAAATCATAGCCTGCATACCCACTTAATGAAATACTATCTGCTTACATATTGTGCAAGCCATAAATCCAGTAGAAATAATATTTAATTAAGCTATCAAAGCAAAGTGAATAATAAAAAGTAATCAAGTAGTAGAAACACTTTTACTCCCATACACAACCGGGTTTAACTATACAAGGGAATTGTAATTACACGGCTAGTAAATGTCCAATGCAGAATTTGAACACACTCTTCTTGACTACAAGTCTAATGCTCCCTCTGCTATATCATACTCCTTTAATCAAATCTCTACCCAAACCCCACAAATCACCAAATATGTTTGGGAAAGAGTGCAGTAGCCTTAGAACTCATAGATCAGTCACCAAATGACTTGTGGCTTTGGTGCTGTCTGGTTTTTGGAAATCTTCAGAAGTCTCTTAGGGCAGCATGCCATGTATTGAAACCTCCTTAATCAGTTCTGAGATAGATAGCATTTTTCCAGTACTCCTTGTATTTGAGCAAACCATGGTAATACCTCACTATATGTTTTTCCTTTGCATTAATTCACTGCAACTGCTGTCTAAAAGCTTTCCTCTATTTCTGCTCATTCCCATGGTTCTCTCTAGTAGTTCAGATTTTGGCACCCATCTCCTTTCCATGGAGCTTCTCCCTCTCTTCTTCCATTTCTGAATTTGTACCTTCGATTCAATCCTTCATTCCACAGAAAGTCTCTCAAGATTTTGATGAATTTCATCAATGAACAGCAATGCCTTTGTCTCAGCATTGTGAGCATCTAAAGCCATACTGGACAGCTCCACTATTGGAAAAAGTAATTCTTTAGTGTATTATATTGATTTAGGTCATCCTAGTTGGGAGACTGCTTTACTCATCTGGGGAAATCACTTCTCTCTGGGCCCCAGTTACTTCATCTGTAAAATAAGGAAGTTGAATTAGATAATTTCTAAGTGTTCTTTTATCTCTGACATTCTATGACCTGGATTCAATTCAGTTAAAAAAAAAAAACATTGATCGTAAGAATCCTTGATATAGTTCTGTTTCTTTTGCTAAAACTGGATTACTGAAGCTTCTTTTTAGTGTTCTGTTTACTAGAATATGTTGCAGATTGGCAGGTAATCCTCTATTTTGTGTTCTTGATTTTGTTGGTCTGTAACTTTATATGTAAGTTCCAATAATTCTTTTTATTTCTTCTTGTTTTATTGTGATTTTACCTTTTCCTTTAAAAAAAGTTTATTAAGTTGCCTGCCTTCTTTAAATGGGTTGAATAAAAGTTTATAATTTTGTCTTTAAAAAAACAATTACACACTTAGTATGCATCAGGAAACCTGCCATGTGTTTGGTGGATATAAAGACAAAAATGCAGCAGGATCTGCCTTCAAGTTGTTTTGATTCTCCTTGGAGGCTACAACATACACACAGAGAAAATTTAAGGATGGAGACTATATTAACAACCGAGGGTGGGTGGAGGGAGGGTGGATGTGAAGAATAGACTCATGTAGATAATGGCATTTGAACTGAGCATAGAAAGACATTAAGGATTCTAATACTCCTTAGACATGTAGGTGACACAGTAGATAGAGAGCTGAATCTGAAGTCAGGAAGTTCCCTGAATTTGAATCCTGTCTCAGACACATATTAGATGCCTAGTGTTGGGTCAGTCACTTAATCTCCCTCAGTTTAAGTTTCCTCTTCTTTAACATGAGAATACAAATATCACCTACCTTCCAGATTATGGTAAGGAGAAATGAGAGAATAAGAATGATAATAGCTAATATTTATTTAGCACTTTAGAGTTTGCAAAGCACTTTACAAATATTGTTTCCTTTATGCTCACAACAGCCCTAAGAGGTGTGACTTGCCCAGGGTCACACAGCATCTATGAATGGTTTTAATCTCAGGTCTTCTTGACTCTTGGTCCAGAGCTTTATTCACTGCATCTCCTAGCTACCTAGATAATATATGTAGTAAAGCACTTTGCAATCTTCAAAGCACTATATAAATGCTAGCTATTATTATATTATTAAGAGGCAGAGGTGAGGAAGATGTCCATTTCAGGTATGGGGGCAGTTGGTTCTCAGAGAGAGGAGGTAGAATGTTTAGTTATGGAAGCTACTAGATAATAGCTATTTTATGTGTGTTTGATGTAAATGCAGGCACATAAATGTATATTTTTAGTGAAAGATAGGTTGAAGAGAAACAGAAAGAGTCTAATTTTGGATGAGTTGGAAATGGTACCTAGGACTGAGAGATGCCAGTTGAATGAGGAGCCAGTTCAGAGGTTATAGGATGCTGAGCATCCCATAAGACCTGGTTATAGGGGGTAAATACTGAAAGAAGTTCTATGAATGTAGAGTTTTGGAGAGTACTCAAAGAACTCAAATAACATTCCTGCTTTGTTTCCTAAGTGTCCAGGGGAAGAAGGAGTAAAGGGTTTGGTTTAGATTGGTTATAGAAATCAAGCTAGAACTGGGAAGTTAAAATGGATCCCTTGGGAAGCCAGACTGAAAGAAAGATTTAGACTGGAAAGAACTAAGCTCAGGGGAGTGGATAGAAGTATAGACAAAAGGAAATCACTAAGTACAATTTATTTCCTAAACAAGATTTCACATCTACCCTGTGTTCCTAAATGAAGTTTATTCCCTGAGATTCCTCAAAGCATAGGAAAGTAGTGCTTAGCACCTCACTTGACTGACTAATGACTCACTCAGTAATCAGGAGGTTTTATTTGAAAAGGGGATTTCTGTCTGAGTAAAGTTTGTGATAAACAGAGTAAGAAAGCACACTGCAAGAAGGGTTCCCTCTCTCTGCCTTCCGTGCCTTCCCTCTCTCTGAGGCAGTATGGCCTCTGATAAATGGCACCACCTTTCTCTAGCAGTCTCCAATTTGGCTGGAAAAGTAAACCACAGTAATCCAGGCATATTCTTGCTCCAATCCCAGCGCCATACAGCAAGGAGCAATCTTTATGAATGACCATCAGAATTCTAACCCAATATAAATATTCATCTAAAAGTCATACTACATCTGGACACGAATTTGGTGGTGCCAATGCTATGTAAGAGCTGACCTAAGGTTTGACTCTAAACACCCCACATCCTTGAGACCAGAGAAGAATAGGGGACAGTATACCCCTATAATGGCAAGCAAAGAAGTACTTAGTGCCTTGTTTCAGTTTCTTAAGTGTTTAACACCTTGTTTGAGGTCAAGTGTCTTTGAGTTTTGCCCTGATTATATCAAGTCTTTGTTAAGAAACAGAACTTGTGAACCCCACTGTGGGAAGAACTTGCTGATGCAACAGGAAGGGGCAGAATAGTGAGTAACTAACAACCATGTATAAGGAGAAGCCCAAGCTGGGAAAGAGCAGAACTGAAAAGAGAGCACTTGTGGTGGCAGAATTGAGAAGCACAATGGTTGTGGAGGCCCAGCATTCTGTTTGTTTGTTTGTTCTGTCTGTGCTGATTTGTGTTTGTAATACTTTGTACAGAAGCCCTGGGATTTTACTGGAAGCCCTGAAAGAGGATTTTATTGTTGTCTGTTTACAGAAGTCCTGGAGGAGGGTTTCAAAGGTCCTTGGACTTTACTGATGATTTGTGTTGACTTCTTGGACCTTGTTTGTGGGTCTCTGTGGATTTCGCAGGCAGATAGAGAATTGATGATGGTGCCAGCAATGTGTCTGAATGCTGTTTTCACTCTGTTAAGCTTTGTCTTCCTAGAAACAGAAACTGTGAAGGACTTGAGGTAGACTGGACTCTGTGAGCTTCAATATGAAACAAACTGGATGAGGAGCTGAATGAGGAGGTGAGAACTGCCTACCTTTGAATTCAGGTGACAATTGGGTAGATCCATGCAGGAGGTGGACCCATGGAAGAAGAACCATGGAACTTGGGAGCCAGTCTTGAGTCATGATGAAAAAGGACTACTCTCCTTGGGTACTTGATGCTGACTAAGAAGATCACGATTTACTGTGGCCTAGGGGTGAAGAACTTTGACTTTTGTACTTTGTGTCCCTTAAGGAGGCTTGTTTCTTCTTTTTTTTTTCTTTTTGGAAGGGAAAGGCAGGGCAATTGGAATTAAGTGACTTGCCCAAGGTCACACAGCTAGTAAGTGTTAAGTATCTGAGGCCAAATTTGAACTCTGGGTCCTCTTCATTCCAGGGCCAGTGTTTTATTCACTGTGCCACCTAGTTGCCCAGAAGGCTTGCTTCTTAAGGATGATTGAGTTAAGGACTTACTGAATGGTATCTTTTGTTTAAAACTATGTGGCCATTTTCATGATAAATTTTTATGTTATAATATTGTGAATGCTATACTTTGGTTTCTGTGAAGGTTTTGCTTTAATTTAATGCTGAATAAATAGAGAATTCACTGTACTATGTAACCAGAACCTTGAAGCTGTTCACAGCAGCTGTCCTCTGGAAAGTTGCTTGTGCTTGACTTTACAGCCCCCAAACTTTATTCTTAGCATTTCTTTGAGGTAAATATATCTTTGCAAAAGGGATATGTGAAAAAGTCAAAAGGGAGGAGAAGGGAAGGAATGGAGGCAGTTGTGGTGACCTTCAACAAAAGCAGGAAGGCTCTTTTCAGAGTACTTCTGACTTCCTTAAAGTGGATCTGATGACCCTGTATAGGATGGATTGGATTGGTGAAAGACTTGGGAGCACTTTACTTATAAATCTGTCACAAAACTCCAAGTAAAGAGTGATGAGACCCTGAATGGTAGAAGTGGTAATGGAAAAAATGAGGAAAGATTAGGAGACACCATGGGACAGAATTGACAGGCCTTGAAAACCGATTGGGAAGAAGGATAGAAAAAGGGAAAATTCATAGATTACATGGAAATTTTGAGCTGGGATAGCTGGAAGGAGGGTAGCACTATTAGCAGAAATAGGGAAATCTGGGGGAGAATATGACTTTGAGAGTAAGGTGAGTTTTATATGAAACATGTTGAGTTCAAGGTATTAGTGGAACAAGGCAGTTGGAAATGTCAAGCTACAGGCAAGATCATAAATTTAGAGCCAAAAGAACTCTTAGAGTTCCTACTACCCCCCTCCCATTTACAGATAAGGAAACAGATTCAAAAAGATTAAATAACTCTCCCAAGATCATACAGATAGAAAATATTGGTGCTAGGACTTAAACCCAAGTCTTCTGCCTCTATATCCATTGCTTTCCCCAGTACAGCATTGTGCCTTACTAAGAGAATAATTTTGAACATTCAGATTTGAAAGTCATCTCCAGAGAGGTGATTTTTGAAGGTGTGAGAATGAATTATACTTTTAAGGAAGAAAGTTCAGAGAAAAGAGGAAAATGTATGAAAAGAGAGCCTTGAGGGTATATGAGAACTCAGAAAAATGAGAGTCAAGAAGGAAGAAAATGAACTATTCAAAGAGATATAAAAGAAATGATCAGTCAACAAAATGACTAATCTTAATTCTAGAACAGTGGTGTCAAACTCAAATAGAAAGGGAGTTCACTAATCCCTAATAAGGATCTGTCAGGCTGCATATTGACTTAGATATAAAATGTAATGTTGTCTATATTTTATTGGATTTTTATTTATTGTATTATATATTTCCTAATTACATTCTAATCTGATTCAGGCCCTACTTGGGAGGCAAGCTATTAGACACCTCTGTTCTAGAGTAGTGGTGTCAAGCTCAAATAAAAATCAACTGGACCGTATCTTTAACTTGGAAAACCACAAATTAACATTATCTATGTTGCATTGTATTTTTATCTGTTTTGTTAAACATTGCCCAATTACATTTTAATCTGCTAAGACTGGAGTTTTGTGGGCTGCATAAGGACAGGTAGCTAGGAGTTTAACTCTGTTTTAGAAGATTCTTCTCAGCATAGAAGTGATAGAATATAGATGCAGAATGAGATATAACTATGTTAAATGTGGTCAATTTGGGTTTTTTAATCTTATTATTTTATTTTTCCTAATTACATGTAAAATCATTTTAACATTCTTCTTTATTCAAATTTTGAGTTCCAGATTCTTTTTTCCCCACATTGAGCAAGCAAGAAATTTCATAAAGTTTATACATGTGTAATCATACAAACCACATTTCCATGTAAGTCATTCTATGAAGGAAAACAGAGACATCAAAAAAAGGAAGAATAAAGAAAGTTAAAAAAAAAAGTTCGCCATGATATGAATTCAGGTTCTACCAATTCTTTCTCTGGAGATGGACAACACCTTTCGTCATATGTCATGATCAATTTGTTGATTTATTTGGCTTATTTGTAGTTCTTTGTTACAAAGAAGGGCCTTTGTTGTGTACTTGAATATTCTATGTACTTCACTGTGAACTGACAACTTTAAAAATCATTATCATATTTATTAAAAGAGGGAAAAGTTATCAGAGGGATGAGAGAACAATCATAAGAGTGAAGAAGATTAGTATAGATTTAGAGCTAGAAGAGAATTTAAAAGTCATTTGGTTGAACCCCTTAATTTTAGAAAAGTAGAAAGTGAGGCATAGAATGTTATGACTTGTCCAAGGTCACACAGCTAGTACATAACAAAAGTGAGATCTGACCCATGGCTCTCTGAGTCCAGATCCATCACTATTTCTCCTGTACTACAGCTATCCCAGAAGGCACAGAAGAAAAGGGTAACCAGAAAAAAAGCAAGAGTACATACCACAATATGAAATGCTGCTGAGGGGTTAAAGAGAAATAAAACCTGGGACCCAGCCATTAGACAGCCTTGGTACAGAGAATCAACAGATGTCTTGCGTTATGTAACCCGGCTCTGTAACCCAAGATCATTTCAGACAAATGGAGAGTTTCCTCAGTAGAAATTCCTGTGGGGATAAATTAGCTAAGAAGGCATGGGGGGTTTGAGGTTTGAAGGCCTTCAGGCAATGATGGAGAGAGAGGAGAGGGGAATTATAATCCATTAGGAAGGCCCCTTTGATGTTACCAGAGAAGATTCAAGTTCATTAAATGAACAAGGTACAACCCTCTTATAATTATTTGTATAGTCCTCATGTCCTTCCTCCCCAGTCTCATGGTAGATAGCTATCAGGACCAGCAGCTGTAATGCTGAATGACAGTTGATTGGTGAGGACTCTGTCACAGGGGTCTCAGATTTCTTGGAAAACTAAGTCAGTACCATAGACAGCACTATTACTAGAGTCTGATAGAATTGGAGCCACAGTAAGAGTGAACAGAGTAGATAGAACCCCATTCTGTAGGTCTTGATTTGAGAGTTGGTGAAAAGTGCCCCATTCCTTGACCCAGACATGAAATACCTACCTTGTAGAGTGGTGAGGAAAATAATTTTTAAACCTTAAAGGATACAAAGTGGAACTGTGATTTCATTAATATAGGGAAATCCCAGATTAGGATATTCTCTCCACCAATTCAGGTATATTCTCTGCAACTTGTCATCTTCAAAAGTTGCTGAGAAAATTAAGAGGGTCAGTGAGTTGTCCTATATCTCACAGCCAGTATGTATTAGAGACAGGACTTAACCTAGATAATCCTGGTTCCATGGTCAGATCACTATACACTATGTTATACTGCCCCTCTGCAAATCTTAAAACATTAGACAGATATGAGTTACTATTGTCCCTCATAGGACTGAACGAGGAAAAAAGCTCACAATTCCATAGTGCTTTAAAACTTAAAGAGATTTTTCTTCACACTGACCATGTGAGATAGAAAGTATTACCACAATTAAATAGATGAAAAAAAATGAGGTTCAGAGAGTGTGAAGGGATTGTTGTATGGAAGATGGATTAGACATGACCTCTTTGGTACCAGAGCCAAGATGAAGAGCAACGACTGGAAGTGGCAAAGAGGAAAATTTAGGCTTGATGTAAGGAAAAACTTTCTAACTACTAGAGCTATCCCAAAGGTTAATGTGCTGCAAGAGCTGGTGAATTCCCCTTCCTGGGAAGTATTAAAGTAGAATCTGTATGATTCCTGATTGGGCATGTTATGGTGGGAATTTGTTTATAGGTATGGATTGGACTTGATAAGCTCTTGAGGGCCTTTACAACTTTTCAAATCTTGTTACTATGCAATTTAAATCCACATCATACATCTTGTTCAGGGCTGAGCTGGAGGTCAAACCCAAGTTGGCCAACTAAAAATACATTGTTCTTTCCTTTGGATGATGATTTCTCCCTTCCTCCATTATATTCATTCTGTTTATTTTTAATTTTTTTAATTTTTTAAATTTTTTTTAAATTTTATTGACTTATTTGTCTACTTTTAGGTTACAAGATTCAGTTCCAGAATCACTTGAGTTTCAGATTTTTCTCCCCTTCCTCCCCATTCCCCACCCCTGCCATGGTGGCATACAATCATGTATAGGATCTGCA
>CM053593.1:209291364-209317239 GCA_028646575.1 Pseudocheirus occidentalis
TTAACAGAGTATATTATTCCCTCCTTGAACCCAAGCCAATGCTAGTTTCATATATTGCTCCTCTCCCTCCCTCTTTTCCCTCTATTGTTATGAATTTTTGTTTCTTTTCATGTTAGAATCTAAACTTAGCCATTTGTATTGATCCCTCTTTAAATCAGAACCAACGAGAGTAATGATCATTTGATGGTCATCTCCTTCCTTCCTGCCCCTCCACTTTACTCTGTTTTTATGTCTCTTCTTGTGGCATAATTTACCACCTTCTGCCTCTTCTTTTCCTTTTCTCCCATTACAATCCCTTTTTTCCCTTTAATAGGTTTTTTTAATCTTCAGATTCATCCAATTATACCCATACCCTCTTTCTGTGTACATCCCTTTTAAGTGTCACAATACTTATACAAATTTCAGTATTGACAGGTATCTGCTTCTCATAAAGGAATGTAAACAGTTTGCTCTTATTGAGTCCCAAGTTATGTGAACGTGTGAGCATCTGTGTATGTGTATGTGTGAATGTATGTTTTCCTTGTTTACCTTTTTATGTCTTTCTTGGATCTTGTAAGTGGAGATCAAATTTTCCATTGAGCTCAGGATTTTTCATAAGGAAAGTCTGGAAGTCCATTATTTCATTAAATGACCATCGCCTTGCCTGAAAGAATATGGTCAATCTTGCCGGGTAGTTGATCCTTGGTTGCAGTAGCTTTTTTGCCTTATGAAATATCACATTCCATTCCCTCCAATCTTTTAATGTAACAGCTGCCATATCCTGTGTAATCTTGACTGTAGTTTCATGATATTTGAATTGTTTCTTTTTGGATGCACTCAGTATTTTCTCCTTGACTTTGTAGCTCTGGAGTTTGGCTACTATATTTCTTGGAGTTTTCAATTTGGGATCTCTTTCAGGAAGAGATCAGTGAATTGTTTTAATAACCATTCCAGGACTTCAGAACAGTTTTCTTTGACAATCTCTTGGAGGATGTTGTCCAGGCTGATTTTTTCATCATGGCTTTCTCGTAGGCCAATAATTCTTAGGTTCTCTCCTGGGTCTGTTTTCCAGGTCAGTTGTTTTTCAAGTGAGATATTTTGCACTTTCTTCTAATTTTTCAATCTTTATGTTTTGTTTGACTGACTCTTCTTGCATCATGGAGTCCTTAGCTTCAATTTGTCTGATTCTAATTTTTAGTGAATTATTTTCCTCAATTAGTTTTTGGAGTTCCTTTTCCATATGTTCATTTTCCATTTTTAGGGAGGTATTTTCTCCAGTTAGATTTTTGGACCTCCTGTCCTAGTTCTCCAATTTTACTTTTAAAGATTTGTTTTCTTCAGTGAGATTTTTTTCCAATTTGGTCACTTTAGATTTAAATTTATCTCCTACTTCTCTAATTTCATTTTTAAAATCTCTTTTGAGATCCTCCAAGAAGGCTCTTTGGGCTTGAGACCAATTCACATTTCCTTCTGTGGTCTCCAGTGTTAGTATAGAGTCCATGTTGCTTTCTGAATTTGTTTCTTCTTGCTCACTATAAAAAGATTTGTTGGTCCTAGCCTTTGCAGTTTCATTTTTCCCCATTGTGAGAGCCTATGTCCTAGATTTTTAGAGTGGGTATCCACTTCTGGGGTGCTGGAGTATTGAGCTTCTCAGGCTGTGAGGTAGGGGTTTGGTAGCTGTAGGCTACAAGTGTGTAGCCTGAGGCCAAGACCAAGACTCTCAAGGATTTCCCAGAGTTACCCTGAGGCTTATAGAGTAGCCTATGGGGGTGGGGTGATCTAGCTACTTCAGGTTTCCATGTCTGTGTCTCTGGGCCACAGCTCAGGCAGGCTCAGAGCAGACTATAGCTGAAGGCCAAAGGCAGGGCTGCTGTTTGCTGATTGGCCTGGTGATACTAAAGCACACCTGGGCTTTTCTTGTTAAGGCTTGCTGGCTCCACCCTCCTGGGCTTAGACTTTGTACTGTCTTCTTTCCCCTTTCCTCAGCCACGCTCAAGCCTGAGGATATTTCCACTAATTGAAGATTTTACTTTAGGTGGGGCATTTAACTCCAGGCTTTTCTGGGTCAGGGAGGGGGGATCAGAGCAACTAGACTTTGTTCCTCCTTCTTGGCTTCTAGAAGTATGGGTGTATAATTTTAAACATCCAGGTTGCCCCAGGAAAAGCCAATGACCCTGCTTTGGGCCCCGAGTTTTTTCCTACCTGGTTTGATGATCCTCTGTCCTGTGGTGAGACAGCCAGATGATCCTCTGTCCTGGGTGAGTCTGCTGGCTGGCTGTGGCTTCTTCTTGGTCTGCTGTACTCTACTCTTGGTTCCATGCTGGTGAGACTCTTCTGCGCCCCAAGTTCTCCTTACCCAGACCTGAGTAGGCACTTTCTTGGGCTGGGAATCTACCACGCTCAGTCTCACAATGGGTTCTGTCACTCTTAAATTCATTCAAATTCACTTTTTAGCCTTTAGTGACAAAATTGTTGGAGGACCATGGAGAGGTTACTCCTTCCTTTCTGCCATCTTAGCTCAGCCCTCCCTTACCTATCTCTTCTAGCAATTGATTTCTGGTTTAAATTCCCTCAAGCAAGGAAGCCAGCAAAGAAGTCAGAAGAATTCAAATAGGCAAAAGGGGAATCTTAAGAGTATATGTCACATAAACTGATGGAGACCACACAAAGAAGTAGGGGTTTGCTCCATTATGTCCCAAATCCTCAGAGTTCAATGAGGATAAGAAGAGAAAAGAAGGCCACTGTATATATTGATAAAGGCATCATCTCTGTTGGGAGGATTCTTGTCTACTAGAGGTCACTGGATTTAGCAATAAGGAAGTTATAATGAATTTCAAGATATCTATTCCAACACAGTGATGGAGAAACAAAGATGGTAAAGCTTTGAGGGAGGAAATGCAGAACTGAATAAACATCAGTGAATAGAGATCATTCGTTTTTAGAATTTTGGTCTGTTAAGGCAAGGAAAGGATGCTATAGATTTAGGAAACAGCAAATGATTTTTTTAGTAGGAGAAACTTGAGTTATGCTTGTAAGACTAAGGCAGGAGACAGAGAGAGAAAGAGAGAGAAAGAAGAGAGAGAGAGAGAGAGAAAAGGAAAGGAGGAATAATGATTGAGGGAACAAAAATATTGATATTCATTCTGTCCAGAAAGTTATTTATTAATTTCTTTGACTCAACAGTTAATAAATAATTTTAGGTCATTAATATTAGTGAAAATTAATTATTTTATTTATTTCCAGTTTTAATGTAGTGTGGCATGAAACTTTTCTATGTAGAATTTCTAATTTTTTCTCTTTACCAAAATTTTGTGTGAATGTTTAAGTATATAATATTTTTGTTTTTTGGTGAATTAGCCCACTTACATATAAAAGAAGTGTAGTCCTTTCTTCTTTCATTTGATTCCTTCCAAATGTGTATTGTTAGCTGCTTAGGTATGCATTTTTATTTGTTTTATATTTTTGCCTAATTTAGCATAGCTTAATAATGGGACATTTAGATTTTCCACTCTTTTTCAATTTCTGTTTGATTTTATAATGCTGTCAACCTTTACTTTTTTTAGTTTAAGTACCATGTTACTTGGGGAATATATATTTGATATGGTCAAATTTTCATTATTTCCTTCTTTTACCATCTTAAAGTATCCTTGCCTAACTAGTAATTGATTTCTGGTTTAAATTCAGCTTGATCATCACTGCTACATACCTCTCTTGACCTTGTAGTTGTGTGATATATCTTTGTCCATTATTTCTATATTAATCTGTGTTTCACTTAGTACTTGTAGTGCCTAAATCAGGAGATCTGTGAAGTTTAAATGAGATAACATAGGTGAAATGCTTAAAAAAAAAACTCCAAGGGCTATATAAATGTCAACTGTTATTAGATGTCATATTGCTAGAATATGTTTTGTCATGCTATGCAAAATTCTTATTCTTTTATAAAATTCAATTCATTTCTCTGTAGTCCAAAGATGGTTGATTATGACTTATTCCATCCTTATTTTTTGCTACTTTATGGCCCCTCTCAACAATACTGATATATTTTTTTTACAACTTCTATTACTATTGCTAAATTTATCTTAAATGAAACTATATTCCATTGTCTTAGACTTGATAATTGTATATCTTTAGAAGTTTGACTTTTTTCCAACTTTGTTGATGATACTTTTCACTTTTTAAATTACCTACTCCTTTTCCTTCCAATATCTTTATAATTTTTTTAGTTTGAAATATCCTTGATAATTTCCATAAATGTAGTACATATGTGTGTATTAGAGTAAAAGGGAATAATCATGTCTTAGTTATGTATTACACCTTTACAATAATTGATCATGCATAAAGATATAACCTCATTAATAAATGTAAAAAATCCTTTTACTAATCACAATATGATAAACAAATTTATTAAGAAAGATAGAATGAACATCTCATTCTTCTCCAGACTACACTCAGGTCTTCCTCTACCATGGCCCAGATATTCATCCTTAAACCTCATTCTAGCTCTGGAATTCACATGTTGGAAGTATACCCTCTGCACCTATGGCTTCTCCTTCCACTTTGATGATTTCTCCCAGAACCTTTATTTAAGGAAGTAACATAGGCCAACCATGTTCCATTCCTCTCCAGGGTGTACTAAAGGCTTTCTTTATCATTCCCCTGACTCAGGTGTCCTCATCCTACACACACACACACACACACACACACACACACACACACTTTTTAGCTTACTTTTGTGCATCATCTTCCCTCCTTAGAATGTAAGCTCCATGAAGGCAAAGACTGTCATTATTTCTACTTGAACTGTATTCCCAGTATTTAGCACAGTGCTTGACACATATTAAGTGCTTAATAAATGCTAGTAGATTGACTTATGGATGAAAAGAAAAATATTCCTATTGAAATGAAGACTAAATAATTTAATCTCAAAGAATATGTGGATCAAAGAACAAATCATAAAAATAGTAAATAATTTCATTGAAGAAAATGATGATGAAACAACATACCAAAATTTTTGGATGTGTCCAAATGTATTAGCAATGCAGCATTCACAAAGTCTACAGTAACTATAAGTATGCTGATAAGGTTATTAATCACAAAATGTAACAGACTCTCCACATGAGAAGTATAGTCAGAGCATTTATTCAAGTACCAGAAGACTCAGTCCCAAAACCAGAAAGTCAAAGCCAACACAGTAGTTATGAAGTTGGCATATGTAGTTAAAGTAGTAAATACCCCCATTCTCAAGCCTTCAAAACAAGACAGGGGACCTCAGGCAAAGGTCCTCCTCTCCTCACTCATGGCAACTGCTCAGCATTCAGGCAGCCTTGTGTCCAGCAGCTCCGGCCCCTCCGCAGTTCTCCTCCCTGGCAGTCCCCAGCAAGAGTCCTTAGCAAAGATTCTGACTGGCTCAAAGAAAAAGGAGTTTGCGGTGCTGCTGCTGCTGCTGCCACTGCAACCACCACTGCTGCTACCACTGCCTCCAATCACCAGCAGTGATGGTAGCTTGGTTCCCTTGCTCCACCCCTTCCTGCTACATCAGCAAGTTCAAGGGGCATAGAAGATCTTTAAACCTCAGTATCATTACACCAAAGCAACCTTTGGGGGAAATTTTGCGGCTCTAAACATATCAATAAAGAGAAAAAAGACCTGAGAGATGAGTTGGAAATGTAACTTTGAAAGTAACTAGAAAGACAACAAATCAGATAAGAGACTTATCCAACTGGACACAGAAAAGAATTCCTTTTTTTAGTAGTTATTTTTTTTCAATTACACATAAAGATAGTTTTCAACATTCATTTTTTCCTTTTCTTTCTTTATCTTTTTTTTTTTTTTTGCTTTTTGGAGAGCAATCAGGGTTAAGTGACATGCCCAAAGTCACATGGCTATTAAGTGTGTCAGGTATCTGAGGCTGGATTTTAACTCAGGTCCTCCCGACTCTGGGACTCTCTCTATTCACTGCACCACCTAGTCGCCCCCCCCCTTATTTTTCAAACAATTTTTGTAATATTTTTTTAAATGTTATTTTAATCTTTTATAGAATTCATTTGGATCTGAGAGTTTTTTCTGTTTTCTTTGAGAGTTCTTTTAAGACTTATTCAATTTCTTTTTCTGAATTCAGTTAACATCCCTATTTCTTATTTTCTTAATGTGGACATTTCATTTTCTTAAAAAATGTTCCATTATTTCTTTTAAGTTACTGTTATTGTTTACATATAATTGGACTAATTGATTCTATTAATTCCTTCTATCTCCTTTCCATCTAAGCAAATCATCTTCTTTCGTTTTCTTATATTGAAAATGTAATTTTCCTCTTTTAAGACATCAAATTAGCTAATAGTTTATTTCATTAGTGTTTTAAAAATCATCACTTAGATTCATTCATCACTTATTTTTTCAACTTCATCTCTTCTTTGCTTTTCAGGAATTCTCTTTTGGATTTGGAAATTGAGGGAATGCCCATCATTTGCAGAATAACTGAACAAGTTGTGGTATGTAAATGTAACAGAATACTATTGTTTTATAAGAAATTATGAGCAAGGGGACTTCAAAGAAACCTGAAAAGACTTGTAAGAATGGATAATGAATGAAGTAAGCAGAATCACAAGAACATTGTACACAGTAACAACAATATTGTGCAATGATCAGCAATGATTGACTTAGTTCTTCTCATCAATAAGAAGATCCAAGACAATGACAAAAGACTTGTGTTGGAAAATGCTATCCACATCCAGAGAAAGAAGTATGGAGTTTGAATGAAGATTGAAGCATACTATTTTGATTTTCTTTTTGTGGCTTTTTCTTTTTGTTCTGTTTCTTGCACATTTTTTTGCACATTTTTGCATGATTTTAATGTATATCAACTTGCTTGTTGTCTTAGGGCAGTAGAATGGGAGGGGAGGAGAAAAAAATGGAACTAAAAATCTTATAAAAAATGAATGAAGAAAATAATTCCTTAAAAAATTAAAATTCAGCAAATGGAAGCTAAAAACCCCATGAAACATCAAGAAACAATAAAAAAATAGAAAGATTGAAAAATAGAAGAAAATGTTAAATATCTAAAAGGAAAAAAAAACAACTGACTTGGAAAATTGATCAGAGGATAATTTAAGAATTATTGAACTGCCTCAAAGTCATGATCAGTGAAAGAGTTTAGAAATCACATTTCAAGAAATTATCAAATTGCCCAGATATCCTAAAAACACCAACAATTTATATCTGAAAGACGTCCCAAAATGAAAACTCCTGGGAATATTATAGTCATATTCCAGAGCTCTGAGATCAAAGATGAAAAATTGTTGCAAGCAACCATAAAGAAGCCATTGAAATACTATGGAGCCACAGTCAAGATCACACAAGATTTAGCAGCTAAGAAGATAAAAGATGCAAAGGGCTTGGAATATGACTTTATGGAAGGCAAAAGAGCTGGCATTATAGCCAAGAATAATTTGCCCATTAAAACTGAGTATAATCCTTCCAGAGAAAAATGGATTTTTAGAGAAATAGAGGACTCTGAAGCATTTCTGATTAAAAAAAATCAGAGGTGAATTGAAATTTTAACTTTCAAACACTAGACTCAAGAGAATCATATAAAGGTAAACATGAAAGTGAAATCATAAAGCACTCAATAAGGTTAAACTTTACCTTTCTATATGGGAAGATAAAATATGTAACTTCTAAGAATCTTATTATTATCATGACAGTTGGAGGAATTCTATATAAAAGAGGTATGTGCAAATTAATTATGTTTGAATGAATTTTTTAAAATGAATAAGCAAGAAAGATGGATGCCCTCAGAGAAGGGTTAAGGGGAAGGAAGAAAGGGAAAAGTTATCTTACCTAAAGGAGGCACAAAATGAAGACCTGATATAGTGAAAAGGAAAATGATAAGGGTGTGGGGGGGTGGGCAATACTTGAACCTCACTCACATCTAAATTGGTTCAAAGAGGAAAAACATATCCATAATAAAATGGTAATAGAAATCTATCTTATCCACCAGGGCGTTAGGAGGGCAATGAAACAAGGGAAAGGGGATGGTGTGTCAATAAATAGAAGGAAAGATAAAAAAAAGACAGTAGCAAAATGACTTTGGAGGATGGATAGGATAAAAAGAGAAGGATAAAATGAGGAAAAAAAGATGGAAGGAAATGAACTGTTAGTAATCATTAATCTTGAATGTAAATGGGATCAACTCACCCATCAAATGGAATAGCAGAATAAATTAGAAATCAGAATTTAACAACATGGGGCTTGCAAGAAATACACTTGAAACAGAGAGAGATACAGAGTTAAAATAGGAGACTGAGGTAGAATCTATTATACTTTGACTGATGTAAAAAAGGTAGTGTTAGCAATTGTGATCTCAGAGAAAACAAAAGCAAAAATATACCTAATTAAAAAAGATAATCAGGGAAATTGCATCTTGCTAAAAGGTACCATAAACAATGAAATAAAAGCAATACTAAGCATATATGCATACCATCCAAATTTTTTAAAATTTGTTTATTTTTAGTTTTCAACATTCATTTTCACAAGATTTTGAGTTTAAAATGTTCTCCCCATCTTTCCCCTACCTCCGACTCCAAAATCATGATCCTACTGAATACCCCTTCCACAGATGTGTTCTTTTTTAAATCCTCCTCCTACCCCCTCTCACTTTTTTTAGGGAAAGGTGGATTTGTATACCCCAGTGCCTGTATATCTTATTTCCCAGTTGCATGTAAAATGAACTAATATTTTTTATTTAAACATTTGTTTTCAAAACTTTGGTGTCTAGATTTTTTCCCTTCTTTGTGCATCATCTACACCTACTGGGAAAATAAATTATTCAATACAGGTTGTACATGTGCAGTTACACAAAATGTTTCCATGATCTATTGTGAAAGAGTAACCATATTTCCCTCCGTCCTATCTCACACCCCACTTATTCTTTTTTCTACTTTGACACTGTCCATTTTCAAAAATGTGTGCTTCTAACTACCCTCCCCCCAAATCTGCCTTCCCTTCTACCATCTCCCTTCTTATCCCCTTCCCCCCTACTTTCATGTAGGGTAAGATACCCAATTGAGTGTGTATGTTATTCCCTCCATATTCAATGAGAGTAAGGTTGACCCATTCCCTTTTGCCTTCCTGTTCTTCTCCTCCATTGTAACAGTTTCCTCTTGCCCCTTTTATATGAGATAAACCACCCTATTCTCTCTCTCTCTCTTATCTTCCTTCTCTCATTATATAACTCACACTTCTTAATCTTATTTTTTAGCAATCATCCCTTCGTATTCAACTGATTCTGTGTCCTCTGTCTATGTATACATGTACACACATATATACTCACAATCACATATGTATTAATACACACATATGCCCTCCTATATGAACATATGTATGTATATATACATATATTTACATATATATTCTCTTCAACTAACCTTATACTGAGAAAAGTCTCATGACTTACAAATATCATTTTTTAATGTAGGAATGAATGTAAATTTTTCAACTTTAATTAAAGTTCTTTATGATTTCTATTTCCTGTTTGCCTTCTCTTGCTTCTTGTATTTGAAAGTCAAATTTTCTGATAAACTCAGGTCTTTTCATCAAGAATGCTTGAAAGTCCTCTATTTCATTGAATGACCACATTTTCCCATGAAACATTATACTCAGTTTTGCTAGAGAGGTGATTCTTGGTTTTAATCCTTATTCTTTTGACATCTGTAATATCATGTTCCGTGCCCTTCAGTCCCTTAATGTAGAAGCTGCTAGATCTTGTGTTATCCTTATTGTGTTTCCACAATGCTCAAATTCTTCTTCTGGACTGCTTGTAATATTTTCTCCTTGACCTGGGAACTCTGGAATTTGGTTATAATATTCCTAGTAGTTTTCTTTTTGGGATCTTTTTCAAGAGGCAATTGGTGAATTCTTTCACCTTCTATTTGACCCTCTGGTTCTAGAATATCAGGACAATTTTACTTCAGAATTTCTTGGAGGATAATTTATAAGTTCTTTTTTTTATCATGGCTTTCAAGTAGTCCAATAATTTTTAAATTATCTCTCCTGGATCTATTTTCCAGGTCAGTAGTTTTTCCAATGAGCTATTTCACATTGCCTTCTATTTTTTCATTTGTTTGGATCTGTTTTATACGATCTTGATTTCTCATAAAGTCATCAGCTCATTCCATTTTCTCCAATCTAATTCTGAAGGAATTATTCTCTTCAGTGAGCTTTTGAAATTTCTCTTCCATCTGGACAATTTGGCTTTTTAGGACATTCTTCTCTTCATTGGCTCTTTTGGCCTCCTTTGCTGTTTGAGTTAGTCTATTTTTTAAGGTGTTATTTTCTTCACTATTTTTTGTGTCTCCTTTAGCAGGCTGTTGACTCACTTTTTCATGATTTTCTTCCATCATACTCCTTTCTCTTCCTAATTTTTCCTCCACTTCTCTTACTTGATTTTCAAAATCCTTCTTGAGCTCCTCCATGGCCTGTAACCCATTCATATTTTTCTTGGAGGCTTTTGATGTAGGAGTTCTGACTTTGTTGTCTTCCTCCCATTTCATGTCCCCCAAAAAAGATTCTATGGCTGATAGCAATTCCTCTGCTTGCTCATCTTACCAATCAATTACTTAAGTTTTGAGCTCTTTGCCACAGTAGAACTCTGCTTCCAGAGGGGAGAGCTTTGTCCCAAATTGCTGGGCTATTCCCAACTGTTGTCAGAGGTCTGAGGAGGATGCCCTCTCTACAGACAGCACACTGGCACACTGATGTTTCTCACCCCAGGACCAATGCCCAAGAGCACAACCCAGATCCAAGCAGGTTAAAGCAAGAGCAATTATCCTCTGAATGGTCACTTGGTCCCTTTATAATCTGCAGGCCAGGAATTCCAAATGCAGCTATGTGGCAGTAGTAGCAGCAACTGTGCCTCCACTACCTCTAACCCCAGGAGCAGGGGCCAGACTATGCTCTTTTGTCCCCCTGTTCCAACAGAGTTCCCTACTCACCTTTTATTTTCTCTTTGGTGTTTATGGGTTGAGAAGTCTGGAAACTGCCACAGCTGCTGGTGATTCACTTTCCTGAAGTCTGCAACAGCTATTGCTGTTCAGGACCACCTGGGTGCTGGAACCACATGGCTCTCTGAGACTGTGCTCGGCTCTCAGTACACTGTGATAGACCATTCCTGATTGCATTCCAAGCTGCCTTCAGTGGAAGATTTGTTTCTCTCTGTCACTTTGTGGGTTCTGCAGCTTTAAAATGTTCTTAATCATATTTTACAGGTATTGAAGTTGGTTGCAGGGGGAGCCCACAGAATTTTCCACTTCTACTCCATCATCTTGGATCTGCTCCCGCATCCAAATTTTTAAAAGAAAGGTGAAAAAAATTAGAGGAGAAAATATTCAGTAAAACTACACTAGTGGGAAATTTTACTTTTCACTTCTCGGATAAGTAAATCTAACCAGAAAGAAAACAATAAAGAAGCAAAGGAGATGACTAGGATTTTAGAAAAGTTAGATATGACAAATTTCTAGGAAAAATTGAATGAGAGTAGAAAGGAGTATACCATTTATCAGCTGTACATGGCATATTCACATACACATGCAAAATGATGACATATTAAGGCATGAAAACCTCACAATCAAATGTAGAAAAACAAAAATTATGAAATACACCCTTTTCAGACCATAATGAAATAAAAAATTACATTTAATAAAAAGTGATGGAATCATATACTAAAAATTAATTGAAAACTAAATAATCTAATCTTAAAAGAGTGAGTGGGTCAAAGAAAAACAATAGAAAGTCAGTAATCTCATTAAAGAGAATTTCATTAAATTTAATTTCATTAAAAAGAATGAGACAACATGCCATAATTTGCAAGATGCAGCAAAGTAATACTTAAAGGAAAATTTAAATCTCTAAATGCATACATCAACAAAAGAGAGAAAGAGCAGATCAATGAATTGGGCAAGCAACTAAAAAAAAAAATAAAGAACAAATTAAAAATCTCCAATTAAATGCCAAAATGGAAATTCTGAAAAAAAATCAAAGGAAAGATTAATAAAATTTAAAGTAATAAAGCCATTGAACAAATGAATCAAACTAAAACTTGGATTTATTAAAACTCAATAAAATAGATAAATAATTGATTGCTACAAGCAAAAATGAAAAGGGTGAATGTCTGACCAATGAAGATGAAATTAAAGCAATTATTATGAGTTATGTTTATAGATAACATGACAATAAAACTGAAAATTTACGTGAAGTGGATGAATATTTTCAAACATATAAGCTCTTAGTTTAACAGAAGAGGAAATAACTCTATCTTAGAAATAACCCTAACTTAGAAAAAAGAAATTAAACAAGCCATTGTTGAATTCCCTAAGGAAAAATCCCCAAGACCAGATTGAATTGTAATGAATTCTACCAAACATTTAAAAGTCAATTAGTACAAATACTTTATAAACTATTAGGGAAAAGAAACAAAGAAGGAATTCTGCAAATTCTTTTGACAACACAAATATGGTTTTGATACCAAAATTAGGGAGAGTAAAAACAGAGGGGGAATATATAAAATATTTCCTTAATGAATATCAATGTAAAATTTTTAATTTAAACACTCACAAGGAGATTACAGCAATTTATCATGGAGATCATATACTATGACCAGGTGGGATTGATACCAGGAATGCAAGAGTGTTCAGTATTGATAAAACTATCAGTATAATTGATCATATCAATAAAAAAAATCATGATTATATCAATAAATGAGGGAAAAACCTTTGACAAAGGATAACATCCATTCTTATATTTAAAAAAAAACACTGGAGGGCAGAGCCAAGATGGCCAAGTAAAAGGAGAAACTCACTTCAGCTCCTTCTCCAACTACCTCCAATACCTGTAAAATATGCCTCTAAACAAATTTTAGAGCTACAGAACCCACAAAGTGACAGAGAGAAACATCTCCCTCTGAAGGAAGCCTGGCAGGCCAACAGGAAGGGTCTATCACACTGGAGAGCTGCAGGGCCCAGATCAGCAGCACAGACTGGCCAGGGCAGATTTCAGGAGAGTGAATAACTGGCAGCTGTGGCAGTTTCCAGACTTCTCAACCCATAAATCCCAAAGAGAAAGTAAAAGGTCAGTTGGGAACCCTGCTGATCCTGGGTCAGAGAAGAGTGTGGTGGTGGTAGCAGTGGTTGCAATTTCTGTTGCTATGTCCAGTTTCAGGCCTACAGATTTCCCCAGAGTGGTGGAGGTGGCAGTGGTTGCAATTTCTGTTGCTACGTCCAGTTTCAGACCTACAGATTTCAGGGGGACCAATTGACTGTCCAGAGGGAATTTGCAAGAATCTCTCTGCTGGCACTGAGGCAGAATTCACTTCCTTTTCTCTGCTTGGATCTGTGTTGCAATTTTGAATGGTGGTCCTGGGGTGAGGAGTGTTGGTGTGCTAGACCCTGTTGAAGCTGTGGAAAGAAAGTCCTCCTCTCAGTTCTGAGGCAGGTGGCTGGAAAAACTCTGACAACAGCTGTGGAAAACCCCAGAAATCTGTTGCATAATACTCTCCTCTCTGGAAGGAGACTTTTATCATGTCAAAGAGCTCAAAAGTCAAGAAATTGCCTGGCAAATGAACAAACAGAGGAAGCACAGTTGGACTACATTTGAGGACAAAAAGGATCAAAACATAGAACCAGAAGAAGACAACAAAGTCAAAACTCCTGCATCAAAAGCATTCAAGAAAGATATGAATCAGTCACAGACCATGGAGGAGCTCAAGAAAGATTTTGAAAATCAAGTAAGAGAAGTAGAGGAAAAATTTGGAAGAGAAAGGAGAATGATGCAAGAAAATTATTAAAAATGAGTCAAAAGCCTGACTGAAGAAAATAGCGCGTTAAAAAACAGACTAACTCAAATGACAAAAGAGGTCCAAAAAGCCACTGAAGAGAATTCCTTAAAAAAGTTATTACTCAGATGGAAAAGGAATTTCAAAAACTCACTGAAGAGAATAATTCCTTCAGAATTAGAGTGGAGCAAATGGAAGCTAATGACTTTATGAGAAATCAACATAATATTTAAACAGATCCAAACAAATGAAAACATAGAAGGCAATGTGAAATATCTCATTGGAAAAACTACTGAACTGGAAAATAGATCCAGGAGAGATAATCTGAAAATTATTGGACTGCCTGAAAGCCATGATCAAAACAAGAACTTAGAAAGCATCTTTCAAGAAATTCTGAAGTAAAATTGCTCTGATATTCTAGAAACAGAGGGCAAAATAGGAAAGTGAAAAAATTCACCAATCACCTATTTAAAAAGATCCCCAAAAGAAAACTCCTAGGAATATTATAACCAAATTCCAAATTTCCCAGGTCAAGGAGAAAATATTACAAGTGCTCAGGAAGAAACAAGGATAACACAAGATCTAGCAGCTGTTACATTAGGGACTGAAGAGCTTGGAATATGATATTCTGGATGTCAAAGGAGTCAGGATTAAAACCAAGAATCACCTACCCAGAAAAACTGAGTATAATACTTCAGGAGAAAATATGGACATTCAATGAAAGAGTGGACTTTGAAGCATTCTTGATGAAAAGACCAGAGCTGAACAGAAAATTTGACTTTCAAATACAAGAAGCAAGAGAAGCATGAGAAGGTAAACAGGAAAAATAAATCTAAAGGAACTTGTTAAATTTGAACTATTTACATCCCTACATGGAATAAAGATCATTGTAACTCATAAAACTTTTCTCAGCATGAGAATAGTTGAAGGGAATATATATATATATATATATATATATATATATATATGTATGTATGTATGTATACAAACAGAGGGCACAGGATGAACTCAATATGAAGGGATGATATCTAAAAAATAAAATTAAGAGGTGTCGGGGGGCGGAGTCAAGATGGTGGTATAAAAGCAGCAAGGTTCCACAGCTCCCACACAACCACCCTATATACCCATAAAATATGACCCCAGATAAATTCTAGGATTCTCAAACTCACATAAATACAGAAAACCCATCTCTTGATGTAGGCAGCTCAGCAGCAAGGGCTCATTGCTGCATGCCAGGAGTGGAGACCAGCCCAGCCTGAAATGGAAACGCAGCCAGGCCAGGCCCCAGGGTGGTCAGGAGGAGCTGAGCCAAGCAACAGCCATTCTACAAGAGGGAAGATCTACCACACCTCAAGCAACTACCAATGGCATAAAAAACAAGGTCCAGAGAAAGGCAGCTGGGCAGGAGGGGCTTATCCAGCAGGCTGGCAGGCTGGGAGCCAAGACCAGCACAGCCTGAGACTGCAACCATGGCCAGGGCCAAAGCTGGTCAGGAGGAGCCAAGCCTCCCAAACCGCAGTGTGCGTCTACCCCAGGGAGCAGATCTATAGCACCTGGAGAGATTTTCACATCTAACAACCCAGGATTACAGAAGGGAAGTGAAAGTGGAACTTTGAAACTTAATTTGGGGGAGGAAAAGCAGTTTGGCCAACCTGCCCCAAGGGCAAGGAAGCAGTGGGGGAAGGGCAGGAACTGCTGTAATGGGTGGCTGCTCCCACTGAACTGCTTCAGAGCCCCTGGCCTGCTGACCCCGCCAAGTCAAGGCCAAGTGCTCTTACACTGAACGGCCTGAATCTGGATCATGGTCTTGGGTGGTGGAACTAGGGTACATTTTCAGCAAGCCAAAGCTGATGGTGGGTGCAGCACCCCACTAATAGCTCCGGCAGCTGTGAAAACACCAGTGATTTGGAACAGAGACTTCCCCCCTGGAAGCAGAGTTCCACAAAGCTAAAAAACCAACCAATTAATTGACTGACCAACATGAGGAAAAGGAAGCAAAATAAGAACAGCAATAAGACTCTAGAATCCTTTTTTGTGGACAAAAAGGATCAAAGCATGGAACGGGAGGAAGACAACACAGTCAGAACTCCCACACCAAATGTTTCCAAGACACTTGAAGAATGTCTAGCAGCTATATATCAACTGAAAAAAGACTTTGAAAAACAAATAAGGGAAGTGGAGGAAAAATTGGCAAGAGAAATGAGAATGATGTGAGAAAATCATGAAAAGAGTCAACAACCTGACTGAAGGAAATAACACTTTGAAAAATAGATTAACTCAGATGGCGTTTATTAAAAAGAAAAAAAGGAAAAAAGAGGTGTCAGAGGAATATAAACATAGAAGGGAAAGGGAGTGATAGAATGGGGTAAATCATCTCATACAAAAGAGGCAAGAGAAAGCTGATACAATAGAGGGGAAGAGCACAAAAGTGAAAGGGAATGAATTAGCACTACTCTCATTAGATTTGGCTTAAGGAGGGAATAACATACACACTCAACTGGGTACCTTACCCCACAGGAAAGTAGGAGGGAAAGGGATAACAGAGTGAATGATAGAAGGGAGGGCAGATTGGTAGAGAGGGTAGTTAGAAACAAACACTTTTGAAAAGGGACAAGGTCAAAACAGGATAAACAGAACAATAGAATAAATGGGGTGTCAGATGGGATGGTGGGGAATATGGCTAGTCTTTCACAATATAACTACTTTGGAAATGTTTTGCATAACTGCACATGTAAAACTTTTGTTGAATTGCTTGTCTTCCCAATGGGTGTGAGTGAAGAGGGAAGAAGGGAAAAAAATCTGTAAATCAAAGTTTTAACCAGCCTGCATTTTTCTTGGAAGTTTTTGGTGCAGGAATTCTGACTGTGTTGTGTTCCTCCTGTTCCATGCTTTGATCCTTTGTGTCCCCAAAAAAGTAATCGAAAGTTGGATTGCTGTTCTTACTTTGCTTCCTTTACCTCCTCATGTTGCCAGTCAATTACTTGACTTTTTAGCTCTGTGGAACTCTGCTTCCAGAGGGGAAAGATCTGTCCCAAGTTGCTGGGGTTTTTTGCATCTGGCAGAGCTATTGAGAAGCCACTGCAGCCCCCATCAGCTTTGGCTCACTGCAAATGCACCTCAGGACCACCACCCAAGACCACAATCCTAATCCAGGCCAGTTAAGGCAAGAGCACTTAGCCCCTGCATGATTGCTTGGCCCCCCTGCAATCTGCAGGCTGTGAGCTCTGAAGCAGCCATGTGGAGGCAGCTGCATTGCTTCTGATGCTTCCTTGCCCTGGGGGCATGTCGGCCAGACCCTCTCCCCCAAATTTAGCCAAGTTCTACTACCTTTTCACTTAGTCCTTCTTTCTTATAGCTTGATAATTCTGGAAATCACCACAGTTGCCACTAATCCACTCTCCTGAAGGCTCCAGCTACAGTTTGTCCTGGATGCCCCAGAGCCAAGCTGTGGTTTCAGGCCATGGTGGTTTAGGCTCCCAGCTTCCTGCTGAACTGTTCCACCTGCTGAACTGCCTTCAGTGGGAGATGTGTTTTTTCTGTAGTTTTGTGAGTTCTGGAGGCCTAAAATTTGTTTAGAGTCATATTTTATGGGTATTTGAGGTGGCTATGTGGGAGCTGCAGAGATTTCCTCTTTCTATGCTGCCATCTTGGCTCTTCCCAGGGAAAAGGAAATCAAAGTTTTAAAAACAAATGTTAAAATTTGTTTTTTACATGCAACCAGAAAATAAGATATACAGGCAATGGGGTATACAAATCAATCTTGAACTACAAGAAAGTCAGGGAAGGATGGGGGAGGATATAAGAGAGAATAGACTGGGGAAGGGATATTCAATATGCTTGCTATTTTGGGGTGGGTGTAGGCAAGAGACCGGGAAAAAATTTGTAACTCAAACTCTTGTGGAAATGAATGCCAAAACTAAAAATAAATAAATTTATTTTTAATAAACACTAGCTAGCATAGGAATAAATGAAAACATTCTTAAAATAATAGGTAGTGACTATCTAAAATCAAGAGGAAGCATTATCTGTAATAAGATAAATGTGCAACCTTCCCAATAAGATCAGGAGGGAAGAAAGGATGGCCATTATCACCACTATAATTCAATATTGTCCTAGAATTGCTAACTATAGCCTTAAGAAAACAAAAGTAATTGAAGGAATAAAATCTAGGCAATGTGGAAATAAAACTAACACTCTTTGCAGATGATATGATGGTACACTTAAAGAATCCTAAAAAACAACTAAAACACCTAGATGGAACAATTATGAACTTCAGTAAAGTTGTAGTATATACAAAAAAACCCATGAATCATATGTATTTCTATATACTACCAACATACCACAGCAGCTAGTGATAGAAAGAAAAATTCTATTTAAAATAACTACAGACAATAGAAGAAAATACTTGGTAGTCTGCCTGCCAAGATGAACCCAGGTATTATATGAAAAAGATTACAAAACACTTCATACAAGTAAAATCAGATAGAAACAACTGAAGAAATTTTATTTACTCATGTGTAGGTCAAGCCAGTGTTCTAGGATGACAATTCTACCTAAGTTTATTTATTTGTTCCATGTCATACAATTCAAAATTCCAGGAATTTTGTTACAGAGCTAGAAAAAATTGTAACAAAATTCACCTCAAAGAACAAAAGAATATCAAGAAAATCAAGGGGAAAAAAACATGAAGGAATCTAGCCTAAAATCTCCAGATTTTGGGAGTGGAGCCAAGATGGTGGTGTAGAAGCAGCAAGGTTCCGCAGCTCCCACACAACCACCTCAAATACCCATAGAATAAGACAGACTCTAAACAAATTTTAGGGCTCCCAAACTCACAAAAATACAAAAAATATATCTCTTGCTGAAGGCAGCTCGGCAGATGGTGCTCAGAAAATTTGACATTCAAACCCAAGAAGCATGAGAAGGTAAACATGGGAAAGAAATCATAAGGAACTTATCAAAGTTGAACTATTTACATGCCAATATGGAAAAATGACAATAGTCACTTATGAAACATTTCTTAGTATGAGAATAGGTGAAGGGAATACAAATGTATATATACATATACCTACACATATGTCTATATAGGAGAGCATATATGTATACGAATACATATCTGAGTAAGTGCATATATGAGTTCATAGAGGGCACAGGATCAATTGAATAGGAAGGGATGATACTTTAAAAGGTGAAATTCTGAGGTGGGAGAGGACTAAAATGAGAGGAGACAGGGAGAGACAAAATGGGGTTAATCATCCCACATAGAAGAGGCAAGGGATAACTGTTACAACTTTACTTTCATTTACTCTTATTGAATTTGGCTTAGTGAAGGAATGACATAAACTCTAAACTGAGTATCTTGCCACATAGGAGAGTAGGGCGGATAGGGATGAGAGGTGGGATAATGGAGGGGAGGGCAGAGGTGGCCCTCCAGGGGGAGGGTGGCTGGGAGCACACACTTCAGTAAAGGGACAGGGACAGGTAGAGAACAGAACAAGGGGGGGAGGACAGGATAGGAAGGAGGGACATATAATCCAATATGTCCACTGTGGAGATGTCCTGTGTAATTACACATGTACAGCCTGTATTGAATTGCTTGTCCTTCCAGTAGGGGTGGGTAATGAGGGAGGAAATGATAGAATATAGAATTTAAAGCTCTACAATCAAATGTTGTAGGATAGGGGAAAGAAGGGGAGAAAATTTGTAACTCAAAATTTCATGGAAATGAATAATGTAAACAAGAAAATAAATAAAATAATTAAATTTTAAAAAATAAATAAATAAAATAAAAATAAAATCTCTAGATTTCAAACTGTATTATAAATCAATAATCATCAAAACAATCTGGTACTGGATAAGAAATAGAGTGGTGGATCAGTGGAATAGATTAGGTACACAATATATAGTAGCAAATTATCATAGCAACTTAGTATTTGATAAACTCAAAGATTATATATGTATGTATGTATATAAATATATGTAAGTATGTGGATGTATATGTATATATGTACGTGTGTATGTATATGACTTTATTTTTCCTCAATTATATGCCAAAATGATTTTAATTTTTTTTAAATGATTGAGTTCCATATTGTATCTATCCATCCCTCCCTCCCCTCCTCTCCCTTCTCTCTGAGATGGTAAACAATCAGATAAAATTTATACATGTGCAATCATATAGGCCATTTCCATATTCGTCATTTTATACAAGAAGAGATATGGGAAGGGAGGAAGGAAGGAAGGAAGGAAGGAAGGAAGGAAGGAAGGAAAGAAGGAAGGAAGGAAAGAAGGAAGGAAGGAAAGAAGGAAGGAAAGAAGGAAGGAAGGAAGGAAGAAAGGAAGGAAGGAAGGAAGGAAGGAAGGAAGGAAAGAAGGAAGGAAGGAAAAGAATAGCATGCTTTCAGTTTTTATTCAAGCAATATCAGTTCTTTTTCTAGAGGTGGATCATATACTTCATCAACAATCTTTTGGGGTTGTTTTGGATCATTGTATTGCTAAGAATACCTAAATCATTCATAATTCTTCATCATGTAATATTGCTATTACTGTCCAAATTTTCCTGGTTATGCTTTTTTTGCACCAATTTGCACCATTTTGTACCAATTCATGTAAATCCATTTTTTTTCTGAAATCATCCTGCTTGTCATTTCTTATAGTACAATAATATTCTGTCACAATCATCTGCCATAACTTATTTAGCCGTTCCCCAGTTGATGGGTATCCTTCAATTTTCAGTTCTCAGCCACCACAAAAAGAGCTGCTATATATATTTTTGTACAAATTGGCCCTTTTCCCTTTTTTATATCATGGGATGTATACCTAGCAGAGGTATTGCTGAATCAAAGGTATGCCCAGTTTTATAGCTCTTTGGGAATAGTACCAAATTGTTCTCCAGAATGACTGGAAGATCTAGGTTTTGAGGGTAAGAACTCATCATTTGATAAAAACTGCTGAGAAAACTGAAAATCAGTTTGACAGGAACTAGGCATAGATCAGCATCTCACACAGATAAGGGAAAAATTTATTATGAAACAGGAGAATGAGAGAGATTATCATGGTATATAAAATAAATATTTTTTATTACATGCACACATAAAACTAATACAGCCAAAATTAGAAGGAAAGCAGGAAACTAGGAAAATATTTTATAGCAAGTTTCTCTGACAAAGGCATAATTTCTCAGTTATGTAGAGAAATTAGTCAAATCTATAAAAGTAAGAGCCATTCCCTAGATAATAAATGGCCAAAGGAAATGAAAGGGGGAGGGGGGGAGAGGTTCAGAAGAAATCAAAGCTATTAATAGTCACATGAAAAAAATGTTTTAAGTCACTACTGATATACCAAACTGCCAAAAAACTTTTATAGAGCTTGAAAAAATAACAACAAAATTCATCTGGAAGAACAAAATGTCAAGAATATTAAGGAAACTAAAGAGAAAATATACAAATGATAGTAACCTAACAATATCATATCTCAAACTATATTATAAAGCAGTAATTATCAAAACTATCTGTCACTGGCTAAGAAATAAACTGGTGGATCAGTAGAATAAATTAGGTATGTATGACACATAGTCTATGACTATAGGATCCTAGAGTTTGATAAACCCAAAGACCCCAGCTTTTGGAATAAGAACTAACCACTTGACAAAAACTACTGGGAAAACTGTAAAACAGTAGGACACAAACTAATTATAGACCAATATCTCACACTGTATACTAAGATAAGGTCAAAATGGGTATATTATATAGACATAAAAAGTGAAACCATAAGTAAATTGGAAGAGCAAGAAATGGTCTATCTGTCAGATCTATATGGAAGGGAAGAATTCATGACCAAACAAGAGACAGAGAATATTACAAAATGTAAAATAGATACATTTGATTCTATTACATTTAAAAACTTTTGTACAAACAAAACCAAAATTAGAAGGAAAGTAGAAAGCTGGGAAATAATCTTTACAGCAAGTATCTCTGATAAAAGCCTCATTTCTCAAATGTCTAGAGAACTGAGTCAACCTTATAATAATATAAGCCATTACCCAATAGACAAATGATCAAAGTATATGAAAAGGCAGTTTTCAGCTGAAGAAATTAAAGCTATCTATAGGCACATGAAGAGGTGCTCTAAATCAGGCTTCTTAAACTTTTTCCACTCATGACCTCTTTTCACCCAAAAAATTTTTATGAGATCCCAGATATATAAGTATATAAAATATGCGTACAAATAAAACACTAACTAATAATCTATCATAAAGAAATTTATTTTAAAACAATTTTGGTATACATATAATTTTACCATTTATTAAAAATGCAAGGAAATTTGCATACTAATGAGATAGATGTGTTTATTTTTACATAAAAAATTAAATCTTGGCAGAATATTTGATACTGTAGGACACAGAGCATCTTCAACATTTTTCATAGTTGATCAATATTGTGATTTTATAATCATCAATTCTGTGTTCAGAACCAAAGTTGCAGTGAAGTAATGCAATGCAACACAGGCAAGCACTGCCAGAAACACCTGGAATTCATTATGTGTTTTATTTTTAATTAATTTTTGCTCATTGCATGTTCAGAAACCTCTTACTGTGGCCAAATTTTTCACAACCTCTATATTGAGTTATATGACCCCTTTGGGGTCATGACCCATAATTTAAGAAACACTACCCTAAATCACTTTTGATTAGAGAAATGCAAATTAAAACAATTCTGAGGTACCACCTCACACATATCAGCCTTGACTAATATGACAAAAAAGGAAAATTATAAATGTTAGAGAAAATGTTGAAAAATTGGGACACTAATGCACTGTTAGGGGAGTTGTGAACTGAACCAAACTGTGTACTCCTTGATCCAGCAATACCACTCCAAAATTTGTCTCCCAAAGAGATCATTTTTAAAATGGGGGAGAGGACCTATATAAATATTTATAGCAGCCCTTTTTGTGGTGGCAAAATATTGGAAATTGAGGCAATGCCCATCAATTGGGGAATGGCTGCACAAGCTGTAGTATATTAATATAGTAGACTACTGTTGTGCAATAAGAAATGATGAAGAGGCAGCTTTCAAAAAAACCTGAAAAGACTCATAGGAACTGATGCAAAATGAAATGAGTACAACCAGGACAATATTGCACACAGTATCAGCAACGTTGTGTGAGAATCAACTGAGTGACTCAGCTCTTCTGAGCAATACAAGGTAAGTACAAAGGATTCATAAAGGAAAATGCTATCCACGTCCAAATGAAGAACTGATGGACTCTGAATGCACACAGTAGCAGTTTTTTTACTTTTTTCTTTTTTGTGATTTTTTTCCCTTTTGATCTGTTTCTTCTTTCACAACTATGACTAGTATGGAAATATGTTTTACATGATGGCAATACCCCTACTAGGTCTGTATCTCAAAGATATTTTTTTTTTTAATGGAAAGGGACCTATTTGTACAAAAATATTTGTAGCAGCTCTTTCTGTGGTGGCAAAAAAAAAATGGAAATTGATAGGTTGCCCATCATTTGGGGAATGATTGAACAAGTTGCGGTGTATTAATATGATAGAATACTATTGTGCCAAAAGAAATGATGAGCAGGATGGTTTTAGAAAAACCTGGGAAGATGTATTTGAACTCTTGTAAAGCAAAGTGAACAGAATCAGGAGAACAAAGTACACAGAAGCAGCAGTCTTTAATCTTGATTGAAACAATGATCCAAGGCAATTCCAAAGGACCCATGATGAAAAATGCTATCCTCCTCCAGAGAATTTATGAGCCTTCAGTGTAGATTAAAGCATATTTCTTAAATTTTTAAAAATGTTCTTGTTTTATTTTGTCTGTGTTTTCTTCTGCAACATGGCTAATATGGAAGTATGTTTTATATGACTTCACACATATAATCAAAATCAAATTGCTTGTCTTTTCAATAAGTTGGTTGGAGCTGGACAGAGAAAAAATTTTAATCTCAAAATTATTTTCAAAAAATTTTATATGTAATTAGTAAATTAATAAATATATTTTAAGATATAAAAATTTAGGAATAAATAGAATTTTTTAATATGAGTAACATCTCTTTAAAAGACAGAGGGCTAGGGAGACCAGGAAAGATGATAGGGATAATAGAAAGCAATACATTGCAGCTCTTCCACATTATTCAATCACATTGAGTCATATTGAAAAATCCAAGGTTAAAAAAAATAATAAAGTGAGTAATATTTGAAGCCCAAGTCAGTAAACAGAAAGGGCTCTCTAAGGACTGGGGATTATAGCCAGAAGGTATGTCAGGACTGAGCAGGGGATGTAGCTGTCTGTTTGGGCAAGAAGTACTCCCAGTTCCCAGAGAGATGGACTTGAGGGCAGAGGCTGTGCAGGAAAGAAAAATAAGAGCCAGCTTTCAACTCTGTCATTTTATCCAAAAGCTGGGTAGCAGATGGAGAGTAGACTGAGGAGAACTGTTTCTCAGTGTAGCAGACCTAAGGCCTTATATACTGAGATATGGAACAACAGTGGACCTAAGATCATATTCTGGTCAAGAAGCAACAATGTAAGTGAGTTGCAACAGTATGGCTCTGATCCCAGAGTGGGGGCTTAGATTCAGTGCCCAGCCTCATCTGAGGGTTGTAACTGAGTAACAACTGCAGGACCTCAATCCTTAGGGTTCTGTCACCATCAACACTGAGAGCCTGTCGGAGCGGTAATACTAACTGGGACCAGCAACAGTCTACTGAATTTCCAATCACAGAATTTATTTAAAATATTTATCAGTTTCTTGTAAATTGTCCATGTTTTTTACATTTAATTGGGAAAATCAGTTTCTGATAATTTACTTCATCTCCTTTTGATTAAGAATGAATCATCTTATTTCTTTTTTTTTTTCATATTGACATTTTTATCACCCAGACCCAAAGTAGGATCAGGACTTGCAAAGTTCAAATCAGAAGGTAGAAGAAAAGACTTGGACCTCCTGGATAATATCCCTCTGGGTGCACTCAAGGCTTCCATTAATAAGATCTTGACTCAAAATAAAGGAAATTAAAGATCTTGGGGCAATTGACACTCAGAAATGAGCCCAGAGAGGAGATTGCATGGCAAATGGGGGAAAAATGTTTTTGGGAAAAGGAAGGTGCAAAATTACACAATCAGTAATCTAACTGTAGACCAAGTATTATGAACAGAGCAATTCCTGCCATTAATAATAAATTTCTACAAATATTTAGAATATACAGAAAGGAAAGAAAATTTATATGAAAAGAAAGTAATTATATCTTTTTAAAGAAAAAGATGCAGAAAACAAACCTAAGATTTAAAAAGTTGAAGGGTAGGAGAAGGGGGAGATTTTTTAACTGCTTAACTGAAATGAATCAAACAGAAGAATTAGATCACTAATAAAATGAGAAAGAAAAAAATCAATAAATTGAGCAAAACGCCTAATTAGGAAAAGAAATTCAAAACAGGAATTGAATGGGGAGAGGATTGAGGAAAGTCTTTTGGAAGAGGATTGTCTTAAAGTAGGTAAATAATTGTAGGGACAAAGTATTATCTTAAAAGAGAAAGAAGAACTAAAAGAAATCTTAATTCATATAAAAAGCAATATGAAAGAAACAAATGGAGGAAAGAATAAACATAATTCTTATTAATTTAAATAAATTGAATTAAACAATCCAATAAAATTAGGGACATATTGGATAAGAAAACAAAAATCCAACAACCTGTTGTTTACAAGAAATATGTCTAAAAATTAAAGATAGGCACAAAATAAAAATAAGAGGATGAAATTTTTTTTTCTTGCTATGCATTGGACAAATCAAAAAAGCACAAGGTGCAATCATACTATCAGGCAAACAAACAAAATATTCACAACATAGAGATGAACAAGGAAATTATATTATGTTAAATGTAACCAAGGGCAATAAATCAATATCAATATTAAACTTATGCTCCAATTGCCATAAGAATTAAATTCTTTATTTTTTTATTTGTTCATTTTTGATTTTCAACATTCATTTCCACAAGATTTTGAGTTACAAATTTTCTCCCTGTCTTTCCCCTTCCCCTCACCCCAAAATAGGTAGCCTACTAAAT
>CM053593.1:209317739-209335650 GCA_028646575.1 Pseudocheirus occidentalis
GCAAACAGGTGCAACCTTCACATTCTGCCCCCAGGTGATCACGTGCCTGTTAGTGAGGACAGTTCAACCCATTACCAACAAGAGCCCCAACGCTCTCACTCTCCCTTTCCATGCATATAGAGATATTTGTATATACATACACATATATGTATATGAGTCTATGCCCCATATTCTTGCATGCACAGGGGTTCAACAGAAAAGCATCATCCCACATTGAGATATCTTTGACAAACTTTATTGCAACTCACAAAGGAAAAAGCAAAACAGCTGTTAGTAGTAGTCTTTGTGTGCATTACCCATTCCCAAATCAGGCAACATACAGAGTGAGGTATCCATATTCTAGTCAAGGCCCTAAGACTTTCAGGACTTGCCTTTATATATCATTTTAGACAAAGATGCAGTATGATACCAATGCCCTTTTATCTATAGAACTAGTGAAATGAAGGTATTCTCTAAGTTACCTAGGGAAGAGGTTTGACTGCAGAGCAGGGAGCAAAGGGAGGTTAACCTAATAGTACCATTTCAGCATTAGGCTGAAGATGGGTATGAGGATCCCAATCAAACCAGGTTTCATTGACTCACTATCTACGGAAAGGTGTACCCTATGTGGAGCAAGTGTACTTTACCTGTAATTGATAAATGTCCCAATAGAGTAGAAAACATGTAGAATTAGTCTCTAGGACCCATGTCTAATGGATGGACTGACACCTTTATTATATTAAAATGATCTTGTGAATTGACTTCCTGGGAGGCTACACCTTCCCAGACTAAGCTTTCATTCACCTCGAGTGGCTTGCTTATATGATAGATTTAGGATAGACAGTCAATTATATGTTTTTGTTTATAGGCTCTCTTGTTTAAAGAAATTTGTGGTTTCCTAAAGGTATGATCTTAGTACACCTTTCTTGCTTGTGAGACTTCTCCAGTGAAGAAAGAACATGTCCTCCATTTCTCTAAAGGGATCACCACCTTTTCCCAGTTCTGTACTCAATCACACAGACAATAATTTGGGGGACTGTGTTATTTTTTCAGGGCATACATGATAACATGAGGCAGGAAAACAGATTGGAGAACAAACAACAAAAATGAGTACTTTTTAGTTTTTACTGTAGACAGGAAATCAGACCTTCCTTCTGCCTCTTCCCTAACCAAGCAAGAAACAGTGATGCCAATAGAGAGAACCAATGGGATTGCAGCTCACAAATGTCTCAAGAGGAAGGAAAGGAAGTTGGCACCTCAAATTTATGCATACTGCTTGACCATCCCCACTTTCCTTCTTCTCATTTGGTGTGCAAGATAGAGAATGATTCCTGGTTTCTTCTTGTGAGGAAAGGAAAACTTGCAAGGCCAAGTTAAAAAGATATCATCAACCTTGTGAACTCTGAAGCAGCTAATTCCCCATTTCCAGAGTCTCACATCTCCATAGTAATAATATCATAGTATTCATAGAGAGAAAAAGAGAGGCCAGTGTTACAAGTGTGTATGTGCACATGTGTGTGTGTATTTCATGCAATTTTGTTCTTTACTCCACTATTGTATGTCCCTTATTTGAATACAGATGATGACCATCTTTTGATTAAAATACTGCAATTTTTTTCCATCACCAAGTACTTTTTGATGGAGTCAATACAACTATTTACTTCTCATCTTCAGATTTTCCATTCTTATTCTACATGTTCTTGCCATCCTGTGTCTATTCTTCTGTGCTTTGGCTCAGTGTTATTCTTCTCTTTGCTTGGTTTTGAAGTACCTCTTTGGCTTTTCCACATTTATTCCTATATTCAGATCTATCCTCCTGTATCAAGTTTGATTCAAGACATTATTTTCAATGTCTCAAGAATACCTGGAGCTTTAAGAAATAATTTCCACACTATACTCTATTTTCTTCTTTTCTTTCCCTTTTTCATATAGCACTCTGAAAGTATTACAATTTTTTTATTCATTGTCAAGAACTCAGCCACATTTCTTAGCTGGCTCTTATTTGCTGACTTCTCTCCCACACAAAAATTAGATTTTTTGGTCTAATGGTATTTTAGTTTTCATTATTTCTATATTCTCAATTATTGAAATCCTACTATGCCTTCATGTGATGCCTTCATTGTTGGTCTTCATATTTTCTTGAAAGCCTGTTGTAGATCTTAACTAAGCCTTTCTAAACCAATTGAAAAATGATAAGTATACTTCCTTGGTTTTGCTGCCACCAGGTGTTAGGAAGTGCAAGGCAAATGTGCCTGATTGGCCTAGACATTCCAGTATTCCTATGATCTAGACTCCCAAATAAAGCAGAAATCATACTTGAGTGATAAGGATTTGTTATTTCATTAGTATAGGAACTTCTTTGAATAATATATATCCTACACTTTATGTAATAAAAAGTCTTTGAGAGCTACTTTGGTTGAAATTCACTGATTTCACCCAACCTGAACTTAGTTCCTTTTTGTATTCTTGAACAAGTGGTGTACAGAAATTTATTACAGAATGTGATTTTTAGAAAATGTTATGTAATTACTATCTGCAATATTCTGTATTAGAAAAGATAAGAAAATAAATAAAAGGTTATTTCTGCCCTCATGAACTTTACATTTTCTAACTATTGATGGGATATGTTTAGACATAAATGAAATCAAATTAGAGTGTTAGTTCAAATAAGTTTTATAAAGTGCTATAAAATCAGATAAAGTGATTGTTTCTTGTGAATAAATTTAAAACAATCAAGTATTGGTTATTTGTCTTGTCTTTTACCATTATATAACACCTTATCTATCCCTTGAAATTTTTTGTTTGAACTTAGCTAAAGATTTTACTGCTATTCCTCCTTTTTAAAACTTGAAGTTACATGACATGTTTTAAATCTACATTTAATTTTAATCACTCCATAATGAATATACATATTTCCTAACAGAAGGATATTACTAGAGTTAGCATTCTATAACTCTTTTTCTTTTTACAAGGGTATTAAGACCATTCACATTTATTCTTTAATTGCTTTCCTTAGTTTGCCTTGTGAATTTTTTTTTGGTTCTGTTTTTAATGTTGTTTAGAGGGATTCATTTTATGCTTCCATAACTAGCTTTATCCTTCTAAAACTAGTTACTCTCCTCTCATAATCAGTTATTCTACTAAAAATGAAGAATGGAATCAAATGGCCTCATTTTAAACTAAGTTCTTAATTAATTGTAAATAAATGATATACCTAAATTTAAACATCATTAAATCAATTTACTAAAATTTATAATAATATTTAAATGAATGAATTTCAAAACATAAAATATCCAAGGAATTTGGGAATTATTCTTATCACTCTCATCCTATCAAATTTGTCTACTCATCCCCATCACCTTATCTTTTACATGCATACAATTATAGCATACTCTGATCTTTTGGTTCTGCTTTTTTTACCCTTTTACTTTGCATTATTTCCTGAAATTCCTTATAGAGTTCTTTATGTTCCTCATGCTCAAATATTCCAATGAATCTATGATCTCATTAATTTGGATGTTTCTTCCTGTGGTATTTATTTACAACCATTTATGTCTCCCCATGCTGTGGGACTTGACTATGTCTGCCAATAAGTTCATGACTAGAGACCTTCTTAGTTTTATCCTTTAGGATATCAATAGAGCTTTCATCCTTAACCCTTGTCATGTGGCTAGCCTGTCTTCTTTTTTCTTATTATATAATTGTCATAATTCCTTAGTGACAAATTTTATTTTTATTACTCAAAATTCCTTTTTGGTAATATGTTATGCTTCTTCACCTCTACTGCTACCTTGCCCTCTGTGTAATATTTATTTTAATTCTTTGGAGATTGTTGTGTTCTGCGCTATTCAGCAGAATGTTGGTATTAAAAAAGATGGGCACTTATTTCTAGAGGAAGCTTGGTATTATTATCATAGGTTTAGAGAAAGAAGGGATCTTTGAGGTCATCCAGTCTAAATCATTTATCTAGAATTTGAAGAAACTGAGGACCAAAGAGGATTAATTGATTTGTCCAAGGTCAAACAGGTAGTAAGTGGCAGATCCAGGAATAATTAAACTAAAATCATCTGACTCTAGGCTCAACATTCTTTCCATTGTTCCCCACTGCCTCTGAAGAATGGAGCTATAAACTTTCCCTGAAAGTGTCATCTTCCCTCTGGGGAATGTAAATGAATGACTGTTGTTATAACAAAAATAACAATAACAATTATAATAGGTAACATTAGCTAATGTGTGTATATATATTCACACACATATATGTATATATATATATATACTTACATATATACATTATACACATATGCATTGCCTATGCATAGATACATGCATATATCTATATATACACGTGTGTGTGTGTATATGCTGGTTGATGAGTTCTCTCTGAATCCACATCAGTCTTTTCAGACAATTGCCATGTTTTGCTCTTCATTGTGGTTGTATTTCTTCTGGGCCTTTAAAATTGCACCATCCATATATATGTATTTTAAATATATTGTTTTGTTTAACCTTCACAACATCCCTGTGAGAAAAGTGCTATTATTAAAATGATAATGTCATTCATGAAATGAATGTAAAAGCATTTTTTAAACTTTAAAACATTGTTGCTGTTATTATCATTGTTATTAGACTGAGGATAGTTGAGTATCTTGGCCAGTCACATAATTAATAAGTGGCTGAGGCAGAAATCAAACTCAGGTCTTCTTGATTCAACTCCAGTTTCCTACTCACTACACCACAGCTGCCCCATGCTATAGGATATGTGGGGCAGCTAGGTTGTGCAGTGGATAGAGTGCTCTGGAATCAGGAAGACTCATCTTCCTGAGTTCAAATCTGGCTTTGGACACTTATTTGCTGTATGACCCTGGACAAGTCACTTAACCCTGTTTGCCTCAGTTACTCATCTGTAAAAGTGAGCTGGAGAGGGAAATGGTAAACCACTCCAGTATCTTTGCCAAGAAACGGCCAGACAGGGTCATGAAGAGTTGGACATGACTGAAACAACTAAACAGCAACAACATAGAACATTTACAGAATAGAAACATGCCTACATACCTTTAGATTAGCTACATTAATAAGTAGACCTTACTTCTCAGTTAGGATCTATGTATCTTGGAAATTTGTTCTCCCCTTTCCCTATATACTAGAATGGGGAGGGGTGAGAGGTGAAGAGAAAGAAACTACATGCATCTTTCAATAACGTCTTCGGTCTTCTTCACTTTGGAATTACTGCCCAACACCGTTTTAAGACACTGACCAGGCAATTAAGGATGCAACAGTACCTAGGAAGATTTATACATATTAATTGGCTTCTGTCCTTTAAGTTTCAATTTTTCTTACTTTCTTTTACTTTTATCCCTAAACTAAAAAAAATCCTTTTCACCTTTTTTTTCACAATGGTAACCATGACACCCAAATATAAGATAAGACCTTCCTCATTCCCTTTGTTAGCCAGTCTTTAGCAAATTGAGAAATATCCCAGTCTCCTACTGCCTTCCAACTACTTATTTTACTCAGTGATCTCAAAATGTAGGTCTAGACATGGAAGTAGTAAGTAACTCTTTACTTCTTACCAATTGCTGTCTTGGAATCCACCCCAAAAAGAGGGAGAATCTCTAATATGTGTCAGAGACTGGACTTTTCCTATGCACAAATTTGAAGCTATGGAAGTCATCTTTTAACCACATTAATTCTGACATAGATTTTTGAGGGCCATGACATTTCTTTTCCATCTCCAGGCCCCCTAAGGTCTGGACTGGAGATTTATAATTTTTTTTTAATTTTATTTTTAATTTATGGAATAAAACAAGCATTTTCATAACAGTATAATTTTTAAAAGATAATTGTGCATGAAACTGCAAATCTATTATGTACAACTTGCTATTCCTTTTAAATATATAAAAAGCTAACATGTAAATTTCTTTTTTCTCCCCACCCCCACCTTAGAGATGACTACCATTAGACACACACAAACATATACATATATACAAACACATAAATGAAATGATTTCACATATATACATATATGTAAAATCATTCTATGCATACTTCTTTTTTGTCAGTTCTTCCTTCACATGTTGTTTGTATCTTTCTCTTTAATATCTGTTTTTAGCTATGTTTCATTCATGAGGTTCTTTCTTTTCCCCTTTCTAGCACAGATGCTGGGTTACAGCATAATTATTCATCTAGAGTGGCATTCACCACTAAATGAAGCAATTGAAATGGGTAAGAGAAACTAATCAAGTTATCTTCAGCCCACTTTGTATTTATCTTGTATATTCTGGTTTATATATGTTGTTTTACCCTTTAGAGTATAAGCTTCTTGAGGGCAGAGACTGTGCTTTGCTTTCTCTTTTTACTCCTCAGCACTCAGCACATTTTGTGGTATAATATAAGCATTTAATAAGTGCCTGTTGATGGACTGATTAAACTTCTTGAATTCAGAGCCCTCTTCCAATGTGCTGCAGTGACTGACTCTAACTTAATATGAAAGGCTTTCAAGTACTTAAAGACAGCTAATATGTTTTCTCTAAGTCTTTTCTCCATGTGAGACAGTTTTGGTTCTTATAGCATGGACATAAATCTTTCTACCAATGCCCTTCTCAAACTATGGTGTCCAGAACCAAAAGTGGTAACCCATGGGTGGTCTCATAGTCCACAAAAATCCCAGATATTGTTCAAATCGTCTAACCAGGCCACTCTCTTCTTAAACTTAGAATGATTAAAAAAAAACCTCAAGCATAAGGCTTTGGCATTATCCCTATTATATTTCATCTCCTTAGATTGACTCTAATGTTTTAGGATGAATCAAGAAATTCTCTGAACTCTGATATCCAGGGTATTAGCCATTACTCCCAGCCTTGAGTCATCTGCACATTTTACAAACTTGCTATTCATGTCATTATCTAAATCTCAAAAAAAAAAACCAAACCATGAGGTCAAACAATCAGCAAACATTTATTCAGTGCCTGCTATCTGCCAGTTGCTGTGCTGGGTGTTATGAATACAAAGGGGGAAAAAAAGTTAAGCAGTCTAAGCTCTCAAGAATCTTACCATCACTTGGTAGAGACAGCATGTACGCATGTAAGTATATACAGAGTAAAAACAAGTTACGCAGGTCAATAAGCACTTACCATATGCCAGGAACTGTGTTAAGCATTTTGCAAGTATTGCACAATTACAAAATTTGCAGACATTAACTCAAAAGAAATATGAACTAATTTAGGGGAGGGATCAGCAAGGTTAAGAGTACATATATGGTGATGCTTGAACTGATTCAATGTAGTAAGGAATTCTACAGGTGGAAGCAAGGAGGACAGAGTACATTCCAGGTGAGGGGAACGGCAAGTCCGCAGACACGCATCCTTAGGGTATTCCACTGGAGACATCCTTCCAAGTTGACATGAAATCATTAATGACTTCTATTTGAGTCTGACCATTCATCTGATTTCAAATCAATCTAGCTGTACTATCATCTAGCCTGAATCTTTCTGTCTTTTTCACCGGAATAGCAAGAGTTACTTCATCAAATACTACACTGAAAATTGAGATAAATTATATCTACAGAATGCCCTGATGGACCAACTTAGTAACCCTGCCAAAAAAGAAATTAAGGTTAGTTTGCCATGACCTGTGCTTGCTAAAGCCATGCTGGTCCTTTCGGATTATTGCTTCGTTTTCTAATTGTTAAACAACTATCTGCTTACTAAGGTATCTTAGAATTTTGCCAGGAATTAAAGGCAGGGTCACTGGCATGTTGTTTACAGGTTCCATTCTCTTACTCTTATTTTTAACATTAGAACAATTTTATCTCTGCTTCAGTTAACTCTACTTCCCATTTTCCATAACCTTTGGAATTACAATGGCATTCAGGTCTTCAAAATAATCACAGCAATAAAAGCTAAGAATGCTTTACATGTGTTACTTCATTCTGATGCTCATAACAATACTATGAGGGGGTGTGTGCTTATATATATGTGTGTGTATGTATATGTATGTATGTGTATGTTGATTGATGAGTTCTCTCTGAATCCACATCAGTCTTTTCAGATAATTGCCATTTTTGTGTTCTTCATTGTGGTTGTATTTCTTCTGGGCCTTTTGAATTACATTCTTGGGAGTTTCCTGTCTCTTCTCAGATGACTCCTTCTGTACAGTTTCCATCCCACTGCCTCCTGGGCTCTATTATTTTATCATTTCAGCTGTACAGCATTTAACTACTATTCTTTTCATTTCAAGTCCAATAATTCAACATTTATTAAATGTCTACGTTTTTTCTCAAAACACTGTGATAGATAGTGGGGATACAAAAGCAAACACAAAATAACCCTCAAGGAACTTAGACAGGTATACCTAAGCTATAATCAGATAAGTAAATACAAAGTAATTTCAAGGCGAAAAGATGAATGACAACTAGGGGAAGGACTAAAAAAAAGTCATATTAGAGGCAGCACATGAGCCAAGACTTGAAGGAAAGTAAGGATTGTAAGAGCTGGAGATGGAGATGATGATGATGATGATGATGATGATGATGATGATGATGATGATGGATAGTTAGTATTTATATAACACTTTAAGACTTGAAAAGACTTACATAGATGATCTCATTTAAAATCCACAACAATCCTAGGAGATGGGTGCTATTATTGTCCCCACTTTACAGAGAAAAAAACTGATGTTGAAAGAGGATGAATGCTTTTCCCAAAGTCTCATAGCTCAATTAATAAGTGTCTGAGGAAGGATACAAATTTAGGCCTTAGAAATCCCTAGTGAAATACTATCCACTGTGCCAATTAGTTGCCATGATGTAGGAGGATTATAGTCCAGGCAAAGGAATAGAAATGTGAAGGGCTATGTCATGTTTAGGAAACCACTAGTTTAGTAGCCTGGTCTCAGTGAAATGAAGGGTATATGGAGGGTAGAATATGCAAAATAATTCTAGAAAATTTGGTATAAGCTAGACTGTGAAGGGCTCTGCATACCTGGCTGATGAGTTTGAATTTTATATTAGAGGTAATAGGGATCCACTGAAGATATTTCAGTAGGAGAGTGACTTGGTCAGATATGGGAATATTAGTTTAGCAGCTCTGTGGAGGATAGATTAGAGAGGAGAGAGAGTAGAAACAGAGAAACCAAATAGAAGACTATTTGCAATAATCCAGGCGAGAAATAAGAAGAACCTGAAAAATGATAGTAGTAACTGTAAGTAAAAAGAGAAGGAGATAAAGAGTACAGATGTTTTTACCCCTCTGTGGAGACGTTGGCAGCTTGCTAGATATATGGTGGATTAGGTAAAGGGAAGCACCAAGAACAACTCAGATTTATTTTATTTGTGATAAATTTTCAATATGTGTTACACCATTAAATCCTATAAGCACAAAATAATGCAACTAAGATAAGAAAGGAAACTGACAATTGGGATAAAAATCATTTACCTTAAATATATTTCATAAGGGATTAATATCCAAAATGCGTAGGAAATCAACCCAGATACACCAGAGTAAGAGTCATTCCCTCCTAGGTGTTAAAAGATATGAACAAAGTTTTCCCCAAATAAAAATTGCCAGCTATTAGCCATATGAAAAATTGTCCCAATTCACTTATAATAAGAGAAATGCACTTCAAGGCAATTTTGAACTATAACCTCATACCTAACGAATTGCCAAAGACAACAAAATATGTCAACTGTCCATGTTGGATAGTCTGCAGTACAATAGGCATACCAATATACTCTGAATTGGTCTGACAATCCTGGGAAATTATTTGGAATTAAGCCTTTAAAAAGTGACTAAAATAATGATACCTTTGACCAAAATATTCTACTGAAAGATATATACTACAAGGAATTCATAGACAGAAAGAATAAGCTCCATATACACCCAAATGTTCATAGAAGCAATCTTTTTGTGATAGCTAAGAACTGGAAACAAAATAGATGCCCATCAAATGGAGAATGGCTATGCAAATTGTGGCATGTGAATGCAGTGGAATAGTATTTTGTCATAAAATAGGACAAACATGAAGAATCTAGAGAAGAATGAGGAAACAAAATTTGAACTGATAGTGAAATAAAGAGAACCAAGAAGACAACATGCATACTAACTACAATGACTCAAATGGAAAAATAATGAAACAAAATAAAATGCTTTAATCATAATTTCCCCCACTGAAAAAGAAATCCTAAAAATACAACCTCTCACTACTCAGTTATATTGTCACATACAATAAAGAAGCATATATCTCCCTTGCTTTGTACCAGTTCTCAGGCAATATTAAACCATATCAGATGTCATGGAAGATAATTGAGAAAGACAAAATATACTTAGTACTGAGAATGCTATGGCTCTCCTATCATATTTGGATAAACTAGTATGACCTTAGATCTTCCAGAAATTGACTCCACAGGGGTAAGCAGTTCTGCAGCAGTCAATTAGTGTCTTCTGCCCAGTTTTGAAAAGCAACTGCATGCTACCCCAGGAGTCATATGGGTGCCAAAAGATGGAAGCAAGTTGAATTCTAAAATTACTTTCTTGTATTATTGTTCGAAATAATCCCTTAGGAATGTGAATGCCTCCCAAGGCATCTTTTAAGAGGCACATAGCTCTCACTGGAGCAATATTACAAACAGGGAGAACTAAGTGCCATTATTTGCACAATGTCCCCATTATTAAATAACCCCATGGGCTCTGCCAAAGAGAAGGGACAATTAGTACCTCTAGAGAGAACTTCAGCAAGTGAGAAGTCATTTCTAATTTTGGTATACTCTATTATTTTTTTTTCTTATTGCTGTAGTATTCACATTTACAATGAAACTACCTTTAGACATCAATAAAATCAATTAAATGCGTATTATAGCTATTTACACTTGAGTGCATTAATTTCATAATAGAAAATGCCCATAACTTATCAGTGACTGCTTCCTTTTGTCCATTCATCTCGATGTCTTTTGATCTCCATGTTCCTTTTTATTTAATTATATGTTGTATAGTCTTTCCATTTGATTTTACTTTCCTTTGCATTATTTCACACAAATCTTTCCAGATTTCTTTTTATTCTTTTTACTTACCAATCTTAATTGTATAACAGTATTCAATTACATTAGTATAACACAATTTACTCAGTCACTATTTAAACATTTATGATTATTTCCACTTTTTTAGCAAAACAAATAATAGTGCTATAAATATTTCTCTTTTTCTTTTTGATTATATTTTGTACATCTTCCAAATAACGGGAATTATTGGTTCAAAGGCTGGGATTGTTTTTATACCTTTGCAGTACCAGATTTCATACCAGAATACTCTACAAAAAGATTATATAACTTAGCAATATGTATATGTGTGCAAGTATGTGTCAATTAGCAGCATAGGAATGTACTTGTTTCTCCAGGGCCCCACAAGCATTTTTAACTTTTTAAGAATTTTTGTTATTTTTATGGGTACAAGGTAGCACTTCAAAATTGTTTGAATCTGAATTTCTTTTAATTATTGGTGAGTTTGAATAGCTTTTCCAGTGATGGATATTTCTACTTTCCCCCTTGGTCTAATGTTTCAGGACAATTTTCTTTAATTATTTCTTGTACTATTATATCAAGACTCTTTTTCTGATCATAACTTCCAGTTAGTCTAATTATTTTTATATTTTCTCTTCTTGTTCTTGTCTCCAAATCTGTTGCTTTTCTTGTTTCACTTTCTCTTCTATTTTTTCATTATTCACATTTTGTTTAATCATTTCTTGATCTCTTATAATTTCACTGGCTTCATTTTGCCTATTTCTGTTTTTCAAGGTGTCATTTTCTTCCTTAAGATTCTGGATCTCCTTTTCTAGTTGGTTTACTTTCCTTTCATACCCTTCTTGTTTTTCTTGGATTATTCTTATTTTCTTTTTTAGTGTTTCCTTCATCTCTGTCATTTGATTTTTAGTCTTTTTTATAAGACTCTATAAATATATAATATATTATAACTTATATATAAATATATAATATATCATAAGCCATTGCTATATAAACTATAAACTATATACTTTGTTATAAGTTCTTTTTGGGTGGGTCACCAATTGATGTTTCTCTTTAAGGGTTTCTTTAACTTCAGTATCCTCCTCTGAAGATGAATCCTGGCCATCTCTATTTCCATAGAAGTTTTCTATGGTTGGATTCTTTCTCTTTGCCTATGCATTTTTTGTGGTGATAGCTTAATTACTTGTAGTCACCTCTATCCTTTGGGTATGGGAAATGGTGGCTCTCGCCCCCCAATCTTCAGTTCTTCCCTCTAGCCTGAAACCAAAGCCAAACCTTTAACACACTGTAAGTGCCCACAACCAGTGGCTTTCTGCTCCACTGCTTCTGTGCTCACCAAGTATGTGCTGGCTCCTTCTCACCTCACTGTTCTTTGCAGCACAGCTGGGTCTGGCATTCCTAGTCAGCAGAGGTTCCCTCCATCTTCCTGGGCTGAAATGCCCAACTCCCCTCACTCTCCTAGGGGTAACTAACTTAATCTGTACATCTCCACTAGCTATCATCCCTTTTCTGTCATCTCCCTGCTCCTTTTGTGACTAAGTTCTTTCCCTCCCCCCCAGCTCTTTTTTCTAACTTCCCTGTTATTATTGAAGGTACCACAATGCTCCCAGACACCCAACTTATCACATAGAATCAACCTTGACACATTTTATCCCTGTATTCATCAGTTGTCAAGTCTTATAATTCTGCTTTTGTAGCATGATCCTATATGTAGTATGATCCTTCTCTCCTCTGGTACTGCCACCATCCTGACACCGGCCCTCATCACCTCACACCTGGACTATTACCATAAATACTGATTAATCTGCCTGCCTCAAGTCTCTCCTCACTCCAGCCCCTCCTCTACCAGCTGTCAAACTGATCTTCCTAAAGTGCAAGTCCAACTATATCGCACCCTTATTCAATAAATCCCAGGAGCTGCATATTGCCTCCAGCATGAAATATAAAATCTCCTATTTGGTTTTCAAAACACTTCATAGTGAACCATTTTATGTCTTATTCCCCTCCACATACTCTGCAGTCTATTAATCCTGGCCTCATTACTGCGCTTTTAGAATAACACTGAATCTCTCCGCTCCAAGCATTTTCACTGACTGTCCTCCCTGCCTGTAACTCTTTCCTTCCTAATCTCTACCTTCTAGCTTCCCTGACTTCCTTCAAGGCTTGGCTAAAGTCTCATCTTGTACAAGAAGTCTTTTAATCAACATTTACTAAGCACCTACTATGTGCTAGTCACTGCATTAAGTTCTGTGGATACAAAAGGAGGCATAAAAAAAATAGTCCTTCCTGTCAAGGAGCTCACACCCTAGTCTAATTGGAGAAACAACATGTAAACAAAGAAACATATTCAATCAAATGGAATACAGGATACAAAGGAAATAAGAGAAGGAAAGCACTAGAATTAAAAGGAGTTGGGACAGATTTCCTATAGATTTTAAATGGACTTAAAGGAAGCCAAAGAAGTCAGGAGGCAGAGCTGAAAAGAAACAGCATTCCAAGTATGGGAGACAACCAGAGAAAATACCCGGAGCTGAGATAGTGTATCTTCTTCATGGAAAAGCCAGGAGACCAGTGTCACTGGACTGAAGAGTACCTATTAGGGAGTAAGGTATCAGAATACTGGAAATGTAGGAAAACACTAGGTTATAAAGAGCTTTGAATGTCTGACAGAGCATTTTATATTGTTCCCAGAGGTGATAGGGCAAAGGTGGGAAAAAAAGTAGTCTCTGGCAACAGACTGGATGGGGCAGGGGAGGATTTAAGAGATAGTCAGGAGTTGAGAATGACTCCCAGAGTTGCCCAGCCTAAGGGATAGGATGATGGTGTTGCCCTCTACAGCCACAGAAAAGGTGGAGTGGTAGGGGTGGGGCTTCTAGGGGAAAAGCTAATGAGTTCTACTTTGAATATTTTGAGTTTAAAATGTCTACTGGACATTCAATTCAAAATATCTAACAGATAGCTGGAGGTGTGAAATTAGAGGTCAACAGAGAGGCTGGGAAAAGATAGGTAGATTTGAGAGCTGGGATTCCCACCATCATAGAGATGGTAATTAAACACATGGAAGCTGATGAGATCACCAGGTAAAAAAGTTTAGAAGGAAAAGAGAAGAGGGTTCAGGACAAAACTCCGAGGGATATAGAATTAGAGGGAATGATTTGGATGAGGCTCCTAGCAAAGGAAACTGAGGAGCAGTCAGATAGAAAGGATGAGAACCAGAAGTGAGAGGTATCTTGAAAACCTAGAGAAAAGAGACAATGAAGGAGAAGGGGACATTCAGCAGTATTAAAGACTACACAGGGGTCAAGGATGATAAGGATTGAAAAAATTCTCTTGGAATTGGCAGTTAAGAGATTATTGGTAACTTTAGAGAGGGCAGTTTCAGTGAAATGATGAGGTTAGGAGCTGGATTATGAAGGGGTAATAAGACAGTAAAAGGAGAGAAAGTGGAGGAATCTACTGTAGATGGTCTTTTCAAGAAGTTTAGCCACTAAGGGCAAAAGAGATATAGGATGATAATCAGTGGGGATGGAAGAAGGATCATGTGGACGTGTTGCTTGTTTTAGGATGGGGAGACAAGATCATGTTTGTCAGCAGAAGGGAATAAGCCAGTAAACAGGAAGAGATAAGAAAAAGTGATAGAATGGGATAATCTGTTGGAGGAAACAGGACAGAATGGGATCATTTGAACAGGTAGAACGTTTAGCCTTGATAATGATTAAAAAGCCACCTCATCATGAGAGTCGGGGTAAAGGAAGAGAGTGACAGAAGGTATCTAAGTGATAGGAGATGAAGGAGAGAAGAGAAAAGGAAGTTCCCAGTGAATGGCCTTGTTTTTCCTGTAAAATATAAGGGAAGGTACTCAGTAGAAAGAAAGGTAGGAGGTGGAGCCATGGCAGATTTGAGGAGGGATAAAAAGGTTTGTAATAGCTGCTAGGGGAAGTGGAATAGTAGAATGATAAGGCAGGTACAGAAAGATTTGGAGGTAGTTAGGGGGTAGCACAGTGGATAGAATGCTAGAGCCAGAGTCAGGAAGAGTCATCTTCCTGAGTTCGTTATCTTGGACAACTGAACCCTTTCATTTAACCCTATTTACTACAGTTTTCTTATCTGTAAAAAGAGGTGGAGAAGGAAATAGCAAACCCTCCAGGATCTTTACCAAGAAAACCTCAACTGGGGTCATAGTCAGACACAACTGAAATGACTCAACAACACAGATGGATTGCCTAACAGCAATGAGTGCCCAGCTGAAACTGAGTGATATAAGTTTGTAGTGAACCCAGATAGATTGGTTCCATGATTTTCTCCACCTTCATTCACTACAGTGTATATGAGAGCAAAGGAGGTGAATAATGGGAGTTATCTAAGACTAGGGCTTAGCAGGGCATGATTGGCAAATGATAAGGGGTCTAGTATAGAACTGGATTGTTTTACCATGGGGTGAAGATAGGGAAAGAGGAGAGAGCAGTTAGTACAGGGGAGATGGTCTGAAAGAGAACTGAGGAGTCAGAGCATTAAAGGTCACGATATGGATGAAGAGTAGGGTTTTGTAAGGGAAGGCAGAGAGAAAAGTGAAAAGACAGTAAATTATGGCCAGATAAAGAGATTTCAGAATTCTCAAACATGGACATAGTACATTTGTAGTGATGGAAAGATCCAGGGTATGACCATCTTTGTGTGTGGCTGAGACAGGTAGATGTTTATGTCTTGGGAAGCAAGTAAATTAAAGAACTAAGTGGTTAGGATGTTTGAGAGAGTCAGTATATATGTTGAAATCCCCTAATAAGAGGACAGGAATTGGGGAAGAAAAAAAAATTGGGAACTATATAGTTATACTCATTAAAGTAGGGAGGGTAGTGGCCTGTGTATCTATAGACAGTAGCTCTGAGAATTGTGATTGGGTGGTAGATATAAATAGAATGAACCTCAAAGAAGGAGAAATTCTTGAGTGATAGAGATAGAGGGAGAACCTGGAAGAGACAAGGGACCAAAGAGCTTTCCAACTGCCCCTGCCTTGACCAGTGAACTGAAGAATGAGAGAAGGTCTTGCTCCTAGAGAGAAGGTCCCCTTTGGTCTTCATGCCTTCCCTCCGACACTTCTCTCAGATTATCCTGTATTACATCTTATTCATATGGAATATTTGAACGTTTTCTCCCCAGGTAGACTGTGAGTTTATTCACAGCAGGGACAATGTTTTTGCCTTTCTTTGTATTCACACAGCACTTAGGACTATGTCTGGCACACAGTAGGTAATTAATAAGTATTAGCCGATCAATTGAAGGATTGAAGCTTACCATTGAATATTTGTATTGGATGTTGAAATAATTTAGAATGTTAAGTGTCTATCTGTTATATTTTACATGCTCATATAAGTCTTATTTTTCTTGTCTTTATTATATTTCTTGTGTTATAATCCTACATTAGGTTAAAGATTCATTGACTGCTTCATCCAATAGAGAGGATTATAATAGTTACTTTGTCCTTGATAATCTCCTGAGTTTTTTTCTTAACAAATAAAAACTTCTCTGCTTCACAATTAGATAAATATGTTATCTTTTCCTTCCGTTTTAATAGTTTTTTAAAAAACTTGTTTACAGTGCAGCTGGGATTTAATGTGGTATATAATTGTATAGTGTTGATCTAAATGTATTTTTTGCCATATTCCTAATCATTTTCCCAACAAAATTTGTCAAATAACAAATCCTTTTACTGTTTTTTTAATTAATCAAACACTGATCATTTACATTTCTTGGGCTGAATGTCTGCTCTGGCATAACTATTCCTTTCCATTTATCTCTTTTTCTATTTTTTACCAGTCAAAGGCTATGGACATTATAGTCACTCTCTTTGAATAATTTAAATTGATTTTCAGAATGGTTGAACCAATTCACAGCTCCAGTAATAACACATTATCGTTTGTATCTTCCCACAACCTCCCCAACACAAACTATTCCAATCCTTTGTTATCTTTGCCAATTTGCTGAGCATGATTTGCAATTCTTTTATTAGTAATTTTCAGTATTCTTTCATATGGTTAATAGTTTGCAATTCTTTTGACAATTTTTGGTTCATATGTTTAGACCATTTTTCTATTGAGAACATGGCTTTTGGTCTTATACATTGGTGTTTTATTTCCTAAATATCTTACATATGAGACTCTTATCAGAAGTACTTGATAACAAAATGGGATCAAGATATCCTGTGTGTGTATGTATATGTGTGTGTATTCAGCTTCTCCCATTTAATTCATTTCATATATCTAATGTACCTAACTGATTAACTACATAGTTCCAAATATGTCATTCTGTGTTAATCATTTTATTATCAGTATTGGATGTGTTGACAGCAATGGAGTGTTGAAGACCCCTATTAAATGTAATATAAATATAAAATGCTGATATCTTGGAACAGAGGTCTTGCATTTAACAGAATATGAAATACTTTTTTTCTATAGTCACATATCCCAGAGACTGTCTGGGATTACTCTCCAATTACTTGTCTGCCCTTTTTTAAACTGAGAAATCTTCCTGTCAGAAACAACCATTGTTTTAGTCACAAACTTCGAAATCAAAAGTATATTAAATTGGGAGGGGCGGAGCCAAGATGGCGGCGTAGAAGCAGCAAAGCACCGCAGCTCCCACACAAACACACTAAAAAACTCATAAAATGGGACGCTAAACAGATTTTCAAGCTCCAAAACTCTCCACAAGACAGAAAGCACTACGGGCAGCTCAGCAGGCGGGGCTCTTCCCAGCAGTCTGGGAGCCTTGGCTGAAACCCCGGCCGGCTCAGGCCCTGGGGCATCGGGCGGGGAGCTGCAGCTATAGGAGAGCAGATCAGCTGCACTGGAGGCAGAGTTACCACATTTATCAGGCCAGAAGACAAAAAGGCTAAGAGAAAGGTCAGTGGATTTTGCTAACTGG
>CM053593.1:209343787-209396430 GCA_028646575.1 Pseudocheirus occidentalis
AGCATCTACCCCCAACCCCCAGGGTTTTTGTAAAGACCAAAAGGAGATGTCTGTATAGGGCTTAGCACAATGCCTGGCACATAGTAGATGCCTAAAAATACTTGTTCCCTTCCTTTGTCCCACTCTGGCACATTTTCTATACCTCTAATCCCTTTCTGCCCTAATTCCCCAAGCCCCAATCTTTAAAAGCCCAGCTCATATCCCAATTTCTCCACCTTTTCCTTCTATGAATTCACATCATGCAGCACTTAGTATTTTGCTCTCTATGTGGCTCCTATGTTTGTTCACCTTGTCTCCCCAGCTAGATTGCTAGCTTCTTGTGCCTCCTAATTTCTTTTCCATCTCCTATGGTATGGGAGTACACACTAGTACTCTACATTATATGCTCAATAGTCACCAGGCTAATTGATTGGCAATGTGCAGAGAAAGGCAGAGATACTGGGGAAGGCCTACCCCTCTCCGGATGCCCACCCTCCTAGTACAGGACAAAGAGAGAAGGTCTCAGGAGATGTTTTCCCCTCTTTGCTTTCTGGCATGGCACGGTCACTGGTACAATAGCTGGAGGACTGAAGACCAGGTATCTGGTGGAGGCTACCAGGAAGCAGCCTTTCACAGTTCTAACCCTCCCACCCTATCTCATTTTATCAGTCAAGAGCTCTGGGCTCTGCCCTCCCCCAAACCACACCCTCTCACCCTTACCGGAAGCCCCTATCTCTGGCCCCTCCCAGGCCCAGGCTCCTAGGTCTTCTACAAAAACAACCCTCCACAGGCCCCTTTCCCCATGGTCCATCATATCTTGTTCTCCAGTACCCAAACCCTTAACCTTTTAAGGTAGGGCAAGGCAGAATCTTTGTATTTTCTTTTTGGTCCTTTTTGGAGAGAGAAAAGAAGGACAATTGGAGCTAAGTAACTTGACCAAGGTCATACAGTTAGCAAGTCTGGGGCCGAATTTGAACACAGGTCCTCCTGATTCCAGGGCCAGTGCTCTATTTACTATGCCACAGCTGCCCCAAACCTTTGTATTTCTAAAAGAGCAAATGCTAAATATCTCTTCTAGGGGTACTTTAATGAATTTGTAATAACAGAGTCCCATCTATCCCTGCCTTCTCCCCACTCCCACCCCACTGGTCACTTGTGATTCAGACAGGAAGAGCGAGGGGAGAAAAAGGAGGAGGGGAACATCTTGGTTCCTTTTGCCTAGAAACCTAGATCCCTGGTGAAGGAACAGACTGGCTAAAAATCAAGACTTCCTCTGCATCTTAGGAACTGAGACCCAGAAAAGAATGCCAAAGGAAACAGATGGAAACAGAGAAAAGAGACTGGGCAGGATTTAGGAGTGAAGAAAAATTCAGTGAGACTGGAGGAGCTTTAGAACTTAAAAAATAAAATAAAAAACCCTAGGCAATGCAGAGGGGACCCTGAGTGGGAGAATACTAGACCCTGGTGGGTAGAGAGACTGATTGCTGACTGGTAAAGAAACAGAGAGGTCTTTGAGGTTACAGTGTACTACAACGCACCCCATGAAGGCACAGACCAGGAGGTTCCCCACTCTTAAGCTTCTCCCTTTGCAAAGGTCTGTGTACACTTCTGAGCGTTCTCTCTCTCTCTCTCTCTCTCTCTCTCTCTCTCTCTCTCACACACACACACACACACACACACACACACACACACACTCCAGCATCCTCGGGGAAGGCGGCTACAGAGATACTTGGACTACGGGAGGTGATCCATAAAGGCATCATCCCCACTTTATTTCATCCAAACATTTAGTGCCTGCTGTGTGCAGGCCCTGCACTAGGCATTTGAGGGAGGGATATACAAGGCTATGGTGCCTTTGTCCTTGAGCCGCTTACAATACAGAGAAAATAAGACAAGCACACAAGAACAAATGTGAGAACATAAGGGGAGGGGAGCGGGGAACAAGTATTTATTAAGCATCTATGACACGACAGACCCCGTGTTAAGAGCTTTACAAATATTATCTCATTCGATCCTCACAGGAGTCAGGAAGGTGCCTTGGAAAGAGCTCTAGATTTGAAGTCAGAGGACCTGGGATCTCATCCTGCACCTGCCAGTTACCACCTGCATGAGCCATTTAACTTCTCCAGGCTTCATTTTCCTTGTTCAAAAAATGAAGAGATTGGACTAGACAATCTCTAAAGTTCCTTTCACCTCTAAAATCTAAGATCCTATTAAATGGTACAAGCCATGGGCTCTAAGAAGATGGAGGAAGAATTCAGTTTTAACTGGGAGAAGTGGGATGTGAAGGGCATGGATGAGGAAAGACTACATGAACAAAGTGACATTTGAGATAGGCCTTGAAGGGTGTGCACAATTTCAAATGGCAGCCACATCACCTCCCCTTCTCTACATCTCCTCTCACCTCAAATCCCCTTCTGTCAAAGGGTAAGGGAGGAATTCATTCTGGGCATGGTGGGGTGGGCAATACAGAGGCATGGAGAGAAGAAACATCTTCACCACTCGCTGCTCCTCCCTCCCTCTCTCCTCCCTCTTCTTCCGCTTCTCCCTCTCTCTCTCTCTCTACATGACTAATGAAGAAATTTGTTTTACATAACTTCATATTTGTAATGAATTTTGCATCTCTTGCCTTCTTGATGGATAGAAAAGTAAGTGGAGGAAGGAGAAAATCCAGAAGAGAAAATAAAATAAAATTAATTTTTTAAAGAAAGAATATAAGTTCCCTGAGAGTAAAAATTGTTTTACTCTTTGTATTTATGTCCTAGTGCCTAGAATAGTGCTTAATTATGACACCATTATGGCGCACCAGGCCCTTCACTCTTCCACTGTTTTCCCAAGTCTGTCCAAGATCATGCTTATTGCTTCCATGGCACTATATATCCATCTCATACTATACTATTCTCTTCTGCTTTTGCCTTCAATCTTTCATATCAGGGTCTTTTCCAATGAGGACTGTCTTCTCATTACATGGCCAAAATATTTAAGCTTCAGCTTCAGTATTTGACCTTTCAGTGAATAGTCTGAAGTAATTTTTTTTAAGTATTGACTTATTTTAACTCCAAGGGACTTTCAAAAGTCTTCTCCAGTACCACAATTTGAAAGCACTGATTCTGTGACACTCAATTTTCCTTATAGTCCAACTCTTACAACCATACATTGCTACTAGAAAAATCATAACTGATTATATGGCCTTGTCAGCAGGGTGATGTTTCTGCTTTTTAGTATGCTGTCCAGAGGTGTCATAACTTTCATTACAAGGAGCAAGCATCTCTTAATTTCATGGCTGCAGTTGCTGGCTATAGTGATCGTTGAACCCAATAATACAAAATCCAACACTGCTTCCATTTCTTCTCCCTCTATTTGCCAGGAAATGATGGGAGCAATTGCCAAGATCTTAGCTGGTTTTTTGGGTTTGTTTGTTTGTTTTTGCGTAATGTTAAGTTTAAATCCAGCTTGTATACTCTCTTCTTTCACTCTTATCAAGAGGCTTCTTAATTCTTTACTTTTCTGCCATAACAGTGGTATCATCTGCATATCTGAGATGGTTGATATTTCTCCTGGAAACCTTAATTCTGGATTTTGATTCATCCAGCTTGACGTACTCTCCATATAAGTTAAATAAATAAGGCCACAATATACACAAGAGTTGTGTACTTGTGGTACTCCTTGTCCAATCTTAAACCAAACAATTGTTCTATGTTTGATTCTGTTGTTTCTTGGTTCCTCAGGATACAAGTAAGATGGTCTGGTATTCCCATCTCTTTGAGGACTTGCCACATTTTGTTGTAATCCACACAGTCAAAAGCTTTAGTGTAGTCAATGAATCAGAAATAGATGTTTGTTTGTTTGTTTGCTTTTCTGACAATTATTGGCTTTCTCCATAATCCAGTGAATGTTGGCAATTTGGTCTCTAGTTTCTCTGTCTCTTTGAAAATCAGTCGGCTCTTCTGATAATTCTCAGTTCACATACTGCTAAAGCCTAGCTTGCAGAATCTTAAGCATAACCCTTTTGGAAGATGAAATAAGAGCAATTGTTTAGTAATTTGAACATTCTTTGGCATTGGCCTTCTTTAGGACTGGGATGTAAATTGATCTTTTCTAGTCCAGTAACCACTGTTGAGTTTTCCAAATTTACTGACATTTTGAATGTGGAACTATAACAGGATCATCTCTTAGGCTTTAAAATAGTTCAGCTGGAATTCCATCACCTCCACTAGCCTTATTGTTAGCAATGCATCCTAAGGCCCATTTGACTTCATTCTCCGGGACGTCTGGCTCTCAGTCAGTAAGTGCACCATCGTAGTTGTCAGTGATGTTAAGATCTTCATTGAATAGCTCTATATTGTTTTTGTTCCTCCTTCTTAATCAGTTATATTTCTGCTGAGTTCCTACTACTTTTGTCTTTTCCATGCCCATGTTTTTGCATGAAAAATTCCCCTGATATTTCCAGTTTTCTTGAAGAGATCTCTTGTCTTTCCCAATCTATTGTTTTCTTTTATTTCTTTACTTAGCTCATTCAAGAAAACCTTATTTCTCCTTGCTTTTCTCTGGAATTCTGCACTCAGTTGCATATATCTTTCCTTTTCCCTTTTCTTTTCCTTCTTTCCTCAGCTATTTGTAAAGCCTCATGAAACAGATATTTTGCTTTCTTGCTTTCTGTCTCTTTGGAATGTTTTGTTCTTGCTGCTGCTACTGCTTCTCATACAATATTTCAAATCTCTGTCCTTAGTTCTTCAGGTATTCTATCTACCAGATCTAGTCCTTTAAATCTATGCATCACCTCTAATTCATATTCATAAGGGATGTTATTTAGGTTATACCTATAAGATCTGATGGTTTTCCCTAACTTCTTAAATTTAAGTCTGAATTTTGCAATAAGAAGTTCATGATCTGAACCACAGTCAGTTCCAGGTCTTGTTTTAACTGACTGTATAGAGCCCATCATAGGTACAATAAACAAATACTTGTTAATTCAAATATTGTTAATTCACGTGCTTGTTAATTCCTTTTCCTATTTATTGGTCCTGAATAAATGGGAACTCAACTCTAATTCTGAACCTTCTCCTTAGTCTTTCCAACTTTTTGCACTCCAGACCACTCTCCATGGTATGAGTGCTGGTTTTCTCACTGCCCTTGAATCACTGACCAGGGAGAAGCTGTAGGCTGATTTTTCTCAGCAAGCTCTCCTTTTGAACTTCACTCCATTCATCTTTATCACTCAGTCCAGCTCCTTGTCACAATCATCTACCATCCTCTCTAGGTCCATTTTCCTTCCTTTCTCAGAGAATTCAGTACCTTGCTCTTGGTCTTCTCTGCCTTCATTCTCAGAATTTTAATATATATGTTGATGTGTCCTCAATCACCCTGGCCTCCCAGTTTATGAAAATTCTAAGTCCTCATGACTGCCTTTGCTTTGCCTCAGTCATAAATACTGATAAATAATAACACACTAAAATTTTATGGAGCACTTTGTAACATCCTCATGACAAAAACTAAGGCAGACTTACCCAGGGTCATATAGTTAGTAAGGACCTGAATTCTGATCTTCATGACTCCAGGTTGCATTATGGACACAATGGGCCACCTAGTTGCCTTTGACCATTGCCTATAATTTTTCTATTTTCATAATTTCAATTTCTCTCTGAAATTTCTTTCTCAGACTCCTGCCTCTATCTGTGTGTGTTACAGCCTCACTACATGATGGAATAAGTGGCATTCCATATATTTAGGAAGAGTTTGTATCTTGTAGTTCTCCCTCTGCCTCCTTTCTCCCAGATCTATCCTTCATCCTCACTACAACCTCAAGTCCTTCATCCGTCCATGTTCCACAAGTCCATCACCATTGGTCTGGTCTCTATTCCCTCCCTTCACAATCTTGGCCCTATAGTCAACCAGTTCTGTCACACTATCAACTTAATTACTTTTGATTCCATTGATCTCCTGTCCTATAGCCAATTATATGTTACCTAACCTCAACCTGCCACCATCCATCTTCTCCACTCCTATTTGAATGCTGCTGGAGCCAGTACAAATTCACACTATCTAATCTCAGCTAGGCCTTCACCTCTGCATGCAATTGTATTATTCTTCCCCATTGACTCTATCACACTTTCTCTACTTATTTCAAACATTTTCCTCTATGTGCACTACTATCTACCCAACCACCCACCAATCACCCTGCCTCATGTTAAGGACCTTGCCTCTAATTTTACTGGGGAAAAAAAGGTTATCTTTCATGAGTTCTCTCTTCTCTCCTATGGCATACATCAAAATCCCTCTTCATCATCACCACCTCACACCCTGTCTTTTCTCCTTTTTTTCCAGTTCCTATTGAAGAAGTGGACCTTTCACTTGACAGGATTTACTCCTTTACCTATGCTCCTCCAATACTTATTCCCTATGGTCATTCTTTTATCTTCAGTCTCTCTTTTTCCACTAGAATATTTGCTAGTGCAAGAGGTAGAGCATCTTCAATGTTTTTCAGAGCTGACCAATATTTTGATTTTATGATTGTCAATGCTAAGAATGTCATTCCATATAAATATGTAGTACAAAATGGCAGGAGTATGTTTAGGACCATTTCAGAAATTGTTGGAAATTCTGTCCAAATTACAAGCCAAAATTCACTTAACAATATTGTGTGTACAGTAGAAACACTGCAATTCATAATATACAACAGTCTTGAATCTGAGCTGAGGTGCCTCTGGCAGCATTTGTTGGAGTTTCATGACTTATGCAGTGCAAGGTACACATGTTGTGTGTTTGGAACCAAGGCTACAACACAGGTAAGCACTGCCAGAAACACACTGAATTCATTATGCATTTGATTTTCCATCCATTTTTGCTTGTTGATCATTCAGAAAACTTTTACTGTTGCCAAATTTTTCATGACCCCCACATTCAGTTACACAACCCCATATGGGGTCTCAACCCACAGTTTAAGAAGCGGAGCTTTAGAGCACAGTTTAGGGACCACTTCCTACATGAAACTTTTCTGATTCCCACAATGGTTAGTATGTAACTAAGTAAGAAGAGTAAGAATTCTCTCCCTCTTGAAATTACTTTGTATTTAATTATCTGGGTACGTGCTGTCATAAACCACTCTCCCTCATTAAGGATAACACATCCTCCTTGAAAGCAGACTCTTTCTTTTTATCTTTACATCCCATGCATCAAGTACAGTATATTACACATAAGAACTTAACACGTATTTTTTGAAAAAGTTTTCTCATTAATTGAGAAATGGAGAAATAAATGAGGAAAGAGGCTTCTAGCCAAAGAAAGGGTAGGTGGTAGGGATGTTAGTGGCTCTCCAAGAATTCTCTTCTCCCTATCTATGAAAAATGAAGACTTTAGAAACATAAATAGAAATACACACACACATACACATACGTGTATGTTTTTTAAAAATCATGAATAGTAAATGGAATTAACAAAAGAAAAAAGGAAGGACTCCTTAACTCTATGGTTGAGGATAACCCAGTCTCTTCCCTATCATCAGCAAAGGGCCAGTGACATATTGGGGTTTAGCTTGGATAAGGAAAGCACATGTGCTCTGTTCTTTTTCTGCTGCAGCAAACTTCCTGGGGCCTCACAAGATCAGAGTCCAAATCCCCTTTATACCATGAGACTGTCAAAAGGATATGTAGGCATTGTGCAAGGGAGTGTCCCCTTTCACTATCTATCAGCCCCTAGATAAATAGGGCTTCTTGTCAGAATGACAACAAAAGTCTGGGAATTGGAGTTTGAATCTTGATCCCTGCCACTTAGATCTGTGAGATATTAGGCAAATCACTTCATCCTCACTTTCCTTATCTGTAAAATGACAGGGTTGGACTACTACCAGAATTGGTTTCTAAAGCAGTGACCCGTGTGATTCTCCACTATCTCTTTCTCTCCTCCTTAAAATAAAGCTTCTGTATGGAGGTGAGATGGGAGTCATCCCATTTATTCCCTCTTCATCCTAGTCCAGAAATTTTAGAAATAGAGATATCCCATTACCACCAGCATCTACAAAAGCTCTTCCCCTCACTCCCCATTTCAATATAGGAGAAATTGCTTGACTCCAAGTAATTATAAAATCTTTAGATCTAGAGGAAAACCTCGGGTCTGAGGATGCCCAAACAACCAAAACCCATTTTGCATCCATCCTGTCCAAACCCTACAACTCAATTGGAGTTAAAAATTCTACTCACCCTCACCCCCCAAGCTGAGAATGGATTTGAATTCTCCCCATCACTTTTTACCCAGTCTCTCCTCCCCAGCCACTGTGGCCTAGAAGAGAGAGAGCCTTGAAGTCGGAAAGAACTGAGCTCAAGTCCTAAATCTGATATACCCTGGATGTGTGAACCTCCCAGTGCTCTAGGCAACTCTAAGATTATTAGTAGCCAAGGTGATAGTCTGCCTCATAGAAGTTTGTTATAATTAATGAAATCACAGGTCCAGTCCTTATCCCTTTCTCACCTCCCCAAAGCATTTCACCTAGAAGTCCCTTCATAATATACCTGCTGGGAACTTGGAAGTCTCTCCAGGCCTTCCCCATCACTCTTCTCTAATTATGAGCTCCTGCTGCGTAGACACCCTCATGATCCCTAACCCAGGGTTGTAGCCTTGTAAAAAGCTGCTGGTCTGTAAGATGCCAAAAATTATACTGGTTGCCTGCAATCATCAGTGTACGCTTTGCAGAATAGAAATTTCTGGTCAAAACATAGAGACATGTGCCTAGACTCTGCCTACCTCCCCAGTTCCCACTCAACCCCTTTCAGTCTTTGTCCCTTTTCCCTCCTCTCCTCCTTTCTGAGTCAGACCAATATTGGTCCTTCTGGTTACCTGCTGCTTTGTTGAGCCCATCTCAGGTACTCATTGGCCACACATGCCCCGATCCCATACTTACCTAATCTCCAAGGAGTCAAAGCAAAGCAGTAGCTACAAGAAAAGTAAGAATGGAATGAGGCAGGGAGGTGGAATCTAGACAGAGGGTGTGGCCTGAGGCTTCCTGGCAGAGTTAGTCCCTGGATACTCCTCCATACCCTCTTAAAAGGAAAGTAGGAGCAAGTCTTGGTTTTCTTTTGTTTATTTTTTTAGGAAAAAGGACAGTCCCAGAGTTCAGTGAACATTCAAGCCTGGAGACCCAGGGGACAGCCAGGGATGCCAAAAACCCAGCGTCTTCCCTGTCCACATAATCTTAGGTGGTCTGGTGGCTGGGGGAAAGGGGAGGAAGGAGGAAGGAGAAATCTGCTCAGGTGAATGGAATAAAAAACTTGCCCTTCTACCCCCTCTAGTGGTCCCTGATTGAATAATAGCCTCAAATAGATCTCCCTGTTGGCTGACAATCCAAGATGCCAGAGGACAAAAGCCATGATCACGTAGAAGCTTACATCCTTTTATACTCTTGAGGCTGGGTGGGTACAGAACAACTGGAATGTTCAGATATCTTGATCTCCTGGGGTGGGCTCAGGTTGTAGAGGTAATACAACCTGAGAGCTAGAAGAGACCTTTGAGACCATTCAGTACAATTGACTCCTTTTACAACACATTAAATTAAGGAAGCAAATTTTTATTAAGTACTTACCGTGTATCAGGCACTATTCTTAGCTCTTTATAAACATTACATGATCTGACCCTCACAACAGCCCTAAGTAGTTAGTTAGGTGTTACTATTATCCCCCTTTCATAGTTGAGGAAACCGAGGCAGAACAGAGCTCCCATGACTTGCCTGAGGTCACATGGCTAGTAGTATAAGGTCACATTTGAATTCTAGACTCCAGGTCATTGTGTCACCACGCCGCCTGAGATCCAGAGAAATTAATCGCCTTGTTTAAATCCCCCAAGATGGGTCTGTGTTCAAACTAGGATTTGAGCCCAAGTCTTTGGATTCTAAATCCATTGCTCTTTTCACTGCACCACTGGTCCTCTCACCTTCTGGCTCGATTCTAATTGACGGGCCCCCAGCTGTTATTCCTCTTAGGGAGGAAATTATATTTCCTCTTCTAGTCTCAGTTAATAATTCTCCTGCCTTCTGTCCCATCTGCCAGCCTGTCTCACTCCCCTCTTCTCCTCTGCTGCCTTCCCCCCAAACCTAACCCAGAGTAAGAGCAGAAGGTCAGAATATGCCCCCCCCACCCCCATAGACAGAAAGAATCATGAGGGATGAGGCAAAGGAGTTAGGGAGGCCAAACCTTAGAGAGTTGGCTGGGGCTCGCAAAATCAGGTGACTTGTGGCTAAGAAGCAGAAAGATGTTAACCCTTGGGGCTATATAGCTCTCTCCTTCAGGCAGTCACTAGGTGGGCTAACTCCCTCTCTCACTGAACTTGTCATTAGGGAAAAACTCATCACACTAACAAGCAATGTAGGACCTGGCTATCTGGATGGATCATTACAGTTAAAAAGTAGAGTTGAAAATAACTACTTATCTTTCTAATTGTTTCATGTACTTACTACAAAACAGTCCCAATTCTGGGACTTTCTTAATTTGTATACCTTGTCAGTCTGATATCATTTCCACCTGCAAGAATGTATTGTAGCTGTGATCAGAAAGTGACAGATCCTTGCCTGGGGACACTAAACTCAGGAGCAGTGAAGCCAGAAATGGACAACAACTGGAAGCTTCTAGAAGGCTCTCCTATCATTCGATAAGATGGCTCCCTAAAGAGGATGAAATGAACAGCAAGGAAGAGTCAAGAAGGTTTAGGAAAACTGAGTGAGGGGAACTTGAAGGGGTTTGCTCAGAGAATGAAAATGACTAACAATTCAGGTACCTCCTCAGTGGTACCCCTTGTGGCTACTTGTCACCACCCTACACATCTAGGAAAGGAAGGTAGTGAGCCCCACCCTACATCCTCACACCCCATCTCCACGCTCTTCTCTGCTTCCCCGACATAGCTCATGAGGCACAGAGTCAAGGAAGTCAACTGACTGAGGTAAGGGGAGGAAGACATATTCTGCACAGAGCCAGGGGGAGGGGTGGAGAGAATGAGAACAAAACAGAGAGAAAAGATGTGGCCACCGAGTACTCTTGTAGAATAGACATACAGAAAGAGGTGAAGGCTGTAAGACAATTAGTGTCAGGCACCCAGAAAGGTAATAATTGTAGTAACCCACATCTACATAGCACTTTAATTCTATTAGATTGGAAACTTTTTGAGGAAAGGGGCTGTCTTTTGCCTTTCTTTGTATCTCCTGTGCTTAGGACAATGTCTGGTACCTGGTAGGTACTTAAATTCTTGTCTGGCCAGCTTTAAGGTTTGCAAAGCATTTTACATATGTGGTCTCATTTGGTCCTCACAGAACAACTCTGTAAAATCGGGGCTGCTATTATCTCTAATTTATAGATGAGGAAACTAGTAAATAGACAAAAATAAGCAGAAAGGGTCAGACTAAAAAAGAATAGGGCAGTCAGACCAGAGGATCCTTGAAACCAATTGAGTTACGGTAACTGTTGTGAATTTGTTGGGTCAGTTTAGTTTCAATTATCAGGGGCAAAAACATATGTGAGGGCAATGTAAGACTGAGGGGCTGGGCCAGAGGATCCTGAATGATCTTGAACATTCACATTTCAAGCAGATTAGAACAAATACTAGTGTGGACCTGCAATCCAGAAGACCGGTGTTTGAATCCTGCTTCAAGCACTTACTAGGCATTGACCTTGGGTTTGGATTGTTTTTTTCACTGAGGAGCTTCCATAGTCTGGACTTGAGTTCCCTGCCCTACACTTTGGAGCTGGGAAAGCTTAGGAAGAATCTCTAGCCCCTGAGGTCTCAAATGTTAGATGAATTTTCTCTCATTAGAGAAGGAAGCAAACAGACGGCTGAGCCAAGAGTGCCAAGGGTTTGAGTTTGGGCAGGAAGGAACTGGCACCTCCAGGCTGAGCTGGGCTGGCTCAGGGCTGCCAGGCTGGGATCACTGGGGCAGAATGTCTGTGGAAGGTAGATAACTCCTGAAGCAGAGTGGGGAAGGTCAGATGTTGGCTAAAATGAAGAATGATAGTTCCTGGTGGTAACCAGATACTTAAACAAGAGATTAAAATGTAGTCCAAGGACAGATGCAAGGGAATTCATAGGATTTCTTACTGGAAGAGAGTATTAGATATCATAGTCCAACCACATCATTTTACCGAGGAAGAACTGAAACCCACAGAAGGCCTTAGAGAAGTAATTTGTTCAAGATGGTAGCTATGTGGCTTAGAATTCTGGACCTGGAGTCAGGAAGAGCTGAATCCAGATCTGACCTTAGACACTTACTAGCTATGTGATCCTGGGTAAGTCATTTAAAGGCTATCTGCCTCTGCCTCGGTTTCTCAACTGTAAAATGGGGACAACAGTTTAATTTTTTTTTTTTTGCTTTTTGGAGGGCTATTGGGGTTGACTTGCCCAAGGTCACATGGCTAATTTTGTGTGTGTGTGTGTGTGTGTGTGTGTGTGTGTGTGTGTGTGTGTTCAGTGTCTGAGACTGGATTTGAACCCAGGTCCTCCTGACTGCAGGGCCGGTAGCAGAGCAGGATTCAAATTCAGGGTTTTTCTCACTCTACTTTATACCATACCTACCCATCATGCCTCTGATTTAGTTCAGTTATGCTTTGTTCATTTCAGTTCAATGAGAGTTTTTTATGTGTCCAGCCCTCTACCAAGTGTTTTGAGGAATATGAAAGACTCAACCTCAAAGGGTTCATGGTATTGTTGGGGAGAAAAGAACAGTATACATTAAACAATCAAGGTAGTCTACATGCACCAAGTGCTTTATGAGGGTAGGAACAGTCAGTGCTAGGGAGAGGGAGAGAAGGCAGTTTACTATAAGGGCCAAGAACAGCACCAGAAGGAATTAAAGATACATATAAGCATATGAAAAAAATGCTCTAAATCACTATTGATTTGAGAAATGCAAATCAAAACAACTTTGAAGTACCACATCTCACCAGCCAGATTGGCTCAGATGACAAAACAGGAAAATGACAAATGCTGGAGAGGATGTGGGGAAATTGGAACACTAATGCATTGCTGGTAGAGTTGTGAACTAATTCAACCATTCTGGAGAACAATCTGGAACTATGCCCAAAGGGCTATAAATAAGTGCATACCCCTTGACCCAGTAATACCACTTCTAGGGTTGTATCCCAAAGAGATCATAGCAGTGTGAGGAAGATCCATTTGTACAAAAATATTTATTGCAGCTCTCTTTGTGGTGGCAAAAAACTCGAAATTAAGGGGATGCCCATCAGTTGGGGAATGGCTGAACAAGTTGTGGCATATGAATATAATGGAATACTATTGTGCTATAAGAAATGAGGAGCAGATGGACTTCATATTTGCCTGCAGAGGCTTATACAAATGGATGCTAAGTGAGAAGAGCAGAACAAGGAGAAATTTGTACACAATGAGAGACACAATGTATGTGTGACAACCAGCTTTGATAAACTGGACTCTTCTCAGCACGGCACAGTTAGAAGATAACTCTACAAGTCTCAGGATGGAAGGAGATGTCTACATTCAGAGAAAGATCTAGAAAGACCAGAGTTGAAATGCAGACTGAAGCAAATTACATGCTCTTTTTCTTTTCCATGTTTGGTTTTGTCTCCTCTTTCCCACTGTTCACCCTGTTGGTTACAACCCTTCTATACAACCAGACTAATGCCCAATGTGAAAGTATTTGCAGGGGCGGCTAGGTGGCACAGTGAATAGAGCACCGGCCCTGGAGTCAGGAGTACCTGAGTTCAAATCCGGCCTCAGACACTTAACACAAAAAACTAGCCGTGTGACCTTGGGCAAGTCATTTAACCCCAACTGCCCTCCAAAAAAAGCAAAAAAAAAAAAAAAAGAAAGTATTTGCAGATCCTATACTTGATTGTATGCCACCATGGGGGTGGGGAAGAGAGGGAGGGGAGAAAATTTGAAACTCAAGGGATTGTGGAACTGAATCTTGTAAACTAAAAGTAAATAAACAAATCAATTTATTTAAAAAAAATTTTTTTTAAAAAGAACAGTACCAGAAGTTTCAGGAAGGAAGTTGGACTTAAGTGGGGGCCTCAAATTTTTCATAGGGTTTAGAAAAACAGAAAGATGAACTTGATGATTAAAGGCTGTCAAAGCATTTTACACATCATATAATTTGATACTTCCAACAGCTCTGTGATATAGGTGCTATTATTATCTTTGTTTTACAGATAAGGAAACTGAGACTGCTTCTGCTGTCTTCCCCAGAGTCACATGACTAGCAAGTATATGAAGTAGAATTTGAATACAAATCTTCTTGACTACAAGTCTAACACTCTAGATACTGGTTCTAGGTGTCACAAAATCAGTATGTGATTAGTCTATGGTTCTATGGAAGGACAGTGATGGGAAAGGAAGTGAAAACTGAAAGGGAGACTGTTTTGGGAAGGGAGGAAAGAAGTGGTAGAGGGGGTAGAACTCAAGGCCCCACTAATGACTGGCACCTCCTCTTCCTCCTCAGGCTCAGATGCATTGGACAACGTGGCCTGAAAGTACCTTCTTCATGGCCTTGCCCCATGTGGGGCCCATTGTGGGCTGGTTGTTTGCTCAACAGCACATGCCAACCTGGTTTGAGACCCTGAAAAAGCCACCCTGGTGGCCACCCAACAAGATCTTCTTAATTGTATGGACTGCCATCTACTCCACCATGGGGTGAGGCCCTAAGTGCAATCCTGTCCCCAGTTCCCAGGCCCCAGTCCCAATGTTTTCAAGGGTTAAAATAAGAATAAAGCACCTCTGGGTCTAAAACTTGAGTAACAAGCCCGAGATATGGAGGGTGGGAGAAGGGGGGAAGAAAGTGGAATGAGTATATAGTTACTACTATGTTCCAGGAATTGTGTTAAGTGATTTTTCAAACTTTTATTTCATTTACTTCTCCCAACAATCTTGTGAGGTGACTACTATTATTATCCCCATTTTGAAGCTGAGAAAACTGAAGTTAAGGGACTTGCTCAGGGTCGCACATCTAGTAAGTGACTGAGGTCAAATCTGAACTCAAGTGTTCCTGATTCCAGGCTCTCTCTATCCACTGCCCTGTCAGTTACCTGGTTCCATCCCTGTCTTTTCTTTTACCAAAGGAAAGCCCACCATTTCAAGAATGTCTCCGAAACTTTCGGAAATCCATGTCTCTTCCACTAGGGCTCATACTACCCTGCAGCCTAAATTTTTAACTAGGTGGCACAGTGGAAAGAGTGCTTGCCCAGGAGTCAGGAAGATTTTCCTTCCTGAATTCAAATCCAGCCTCAGACACTTACTAGCTGTGTGACTTTGGGCAAGTCACTTAACCCTATTTGCATCAAGTTTCCTTATCTATAAAAGGAGCTAGAGAAGGCAATAGCAAACCACTCCAGTATCTTTGCCAACAAAATCCCAAAGAGAGTCATGAAGAGTCAGGCACAACAAATCAATTAAACAACAACTTGGTTACCTCTCTGCTATACCTCCTCATCCTACTTCAGGAGACCCTCTGTCTGTCAAGGGCAGTGTCATTAAAGGAAAGTGCATTGGACTTAAAGTCAGATGATCAATGATCTCAAAGTCAAATCCCACCTGATTCCCACACTTAACAGTTGTATGGATGTGTGCAAGTTATTTTAATTAAGTCTTTGTCCATATAAAATGGACATCGTAATACTTGAATTATCTGCCTCACAGAATTGTTGTACAGCATTTTGTAATCCTTAAAGTGGATTACAAATGTCCATCTCAAAATCTTATAAAAGTGAATGTTGAAAACTATTTTTTAAAAAAAAAGTCTAAGCCTGATAAAAAAAGATCACGTAGGAATCAGACTACAAAATTTAAAAAATTCATTGTCATGTTTTAATGTGTTAAAACTCCAAAAAGTACAAAAGTCTCTTAAAATTCAACAAATCAGAATATGGGTTAAGGGGTTGTCCAACACTCAAAATTTAAGGAGGTCCCTGTTTCCTTGCCTTGTTTTATATTCTATGGATACATCTGACTTTTTTGTTGTTGTTTCCTTCCCTTTTTCAAAGAAAGTATGTAAATACACCCTACCAACTACTTGAAAAAAAAGAAATGTTCATTATTTTCAGGTCCCCAGTCTCTTCTCCCAGTAGTTTTCCCTCAGACCTGTACTCTGACCCACCTGCTTCACATGGGCCCTAAGATTTCCTCTTGTGCTGAACTTCCTACCCCAGTTGTCCTGTGCCCAGTCATCTAATGACCTCTTCTCTATTTCTGTTCTCTCCCCTTCCCTGTCTATTGCCTTCTAGACCTTCTGTCTAGACCTTCCCCATTAAGATACATTCTTTACTTTCTCCCCAAAGTTATGCCTCCTATCTGGTGTGGAAGGATCTGGGCGGGGGCTTTGGTCGTCCTCTGGTCCTGCCCCTTGGTCTCTATGCTACCCAGCTTGTCCTCAACTGGATCATACTACTCCTCTTCTTCGGAGCCCACAACCTTGGTCTGGTAAGGGGGGAGATATTCAGGAATGTGTTGGGTGTGTGCATGGATGGGATGGGGTTGTCCTTGAGAAAGAGGGAAGGGGAAAGAAGCAATATCTTAAGATTCCCAAAGCAGACCATTCATCCCCTCATTCATTCATTCAGTGAGCATTTATTGAGGAAGTCCCAAAATAAAGTCTGTGGAGCAAGGTAGGGAGTGAGGGGTCAAGTGGGGAGCCAGGGAAAAGGAATACTGTAAAATGGAAACTCTTACTAATGCTAGAGTAATCACGGCCATTCCCCTGGCCTTGTACCTCCACCCCAGCCCTAATTGTACTTCCACCCCACCCCTGTTCCCCATATTACTGTCCATCCCTTTCTCTCCAGGCCCTATGCCACCTGCTACTGCTCTATGGACTGGTGCTGGGCATGGCATTGAGCTGGCACTCCATCAATGGCCTAGCTGTCCTGCTCCTGCTGCCCTACCTGGCCTGGCTCACACTGACCACTTCATTGGCCTATCGTCTATGGATCGACAACTCGAGTTCAGAGCCACAGCTCTCTTCCCAATCTCAGCTTCAATCCATGGGAGAGAAGATAGACTAAGACAGGAAAACTGCTGAAGGGAGAATCTGAGGAGGGACAAAAAGGGACGGATGTCAAGGGTTGGGGTTAAGAAAGCTAAGAGAAGGGACTGGGGAAGGAGGGAGGGCAGGGATAAGGAATCCCCAAACAGCCTCTGATCAATACCCTTCCTAATAAGTTGCCCTGATCTTGAACCTCCTCTCTAATTCCAAGCTACTCTATTTTCTTCTTTGTCATCATTTGCCTATTAGAATAAAGAAGACCTTGTATCTGTTTAAAAGAAGCTAATTTACAAATAAAAATTAAAATGTGATCGTTTCTGAGTATGTGATTAATTTTGTATATAAATGTGTCTATTTGAAAGACTCAGTATTAATGTATATGAATGCACAAGTATAAATGTATATAAATAAAATAATAGCAATGGTAATAGTGAGGGGCAATGGGGACTGTGGACAGAAACCTGACCTTCAAGGCAGGAAGGCTTGGAAGAGCCCTGGTTTCTTATGATGTAGCTATGTGACTTGGTGGTACGTGGGTTGTTCAAGGAGGCCGAGCACCTCTGGTGGGAGGGCTTGCTGAGCCCTGTTCAGGGCTGCTCATCCACCTTTGGTGTCCACCTGGCACTCAGTTCTCACCTGTGGCTCCAAGAAGCTGTGTGGTGTGTGTAGCGGCCACATCCCAGAAAAACTATCTCAGCAGATGGGCTAAACCAGGTCAAAAGTACCCAACAGGCTTCAAACCCGTCAGTGAGTTACGGGGTGCCTACCCCAAGCACATGAAGACTTTCCCCAAAAGAATGGGTAGATAAGAATTATTTTTCCCAAGAGCCATGAAGGCAACTAAAGCAGGTGCTTTGTGGAGCTTGATCAGATATCAAAGATGCCAAGGCCACTGCATCCTGGGCCATTGTCAGTTGCCTTGACTTTTGTCTTGCCACTGGACTTCCATGACTGGGAGAGAGAGTGAGGCTGAGGATTGTGTGCAACTTTGCTGCACTTAAATCCAATTCACCTATGACTCCTTTCTGGAAGGATCTGGGCCAGGGCTTTGCTCATGCTCTGACCCTGCCCCTTGGTCTCTAGGTTACCTAACTTGTCCTCAACTAGATTATACTACACCTCTTCTTCGAAGCTCACAACCTTGGTCTGGTAAGGATAGAAATATTCAGGAATGTGTTGGGTGTGTGCATGGATGGGATGGGGTTGTCCTTGAGAAGGAGAGGAGGGGAAAGAAGCAGAACCTTAAGATCCCAAAGCAGACCATTCGTTGATTCACTCATTCAATGAGCATTCCATGATGTCATTGGTCCTCTTAAAAAAAAATAGCAACTCTCAGTAGAAGCTTCGTATGAGGATAAAATTATAGTCCCTGTAAAACAAAACCTTTATGTTTGTAAAGGTTTGCTATTTTCAAAACACTTTTGCCCTTAAGCAGGGATTATTAAATCCATTTTTTCAGATAAGGAAAACTGAGAATTAAAAAAAGGAACTTGTTCACATAGACACACATTAGGTGGCAGATTTAGGACTGGAATCTAGACTGTAGGTATGTTCACAAAGGAATAAATGAAAGAATAAATGAACAAATGCATTTTATTAAGTACTGAACAAAGGGTTGGGGATACAAAAAGAAAAGGCAATCCTTGTTCTTAAGGGGCTCGAATTCCAATGGAAGAGACAACAAATGCAGGTGGTTTAAATGAAAAGTCAATGGAGTCAATGGTCCATATCAAAGCAAATCTTCTTTAAGGTAATTTCCACCTATTAAAAAAAATTATTTCTGATAGTGAATAACCCTGAAGTCAAAGACTTTGTTGGCAAGAACATTCTTTTAAGTCTCTTCAGCAGCTCTGACTGTCAAGGAATATGATGTGTGTGTGTGTGTGTGTGTGTGCGCGCATGTGTGTGTGTGTGTGTGTGTGTGTGTGTGTGTGTGTGTGTGTTTGGGAGACAGGTAGAACTAAGGTGCCAGAAGAAGCAGTTGCCAGGTTTCATCTCCCATGACTGCTCCCAATCCCAATCCCTGACAGTGCGGTTGATAGTCTAGGAGAAACAGGGTATTTTTATTCCCAGAGCTCTTGAGCTAAGGGTCTTAGACTATGTCCTTCCTAGTCAAAGGTGGTAGGTGTGGTGGTTTGACTCATTACTATCACAAAAGCTGGGAGGAACCATAGAGACCCTCTTGACAAGTTGCTTGAAGTCTTTTGACTCCAAGGCCAATTATCTTTCTATTCTTGGTAGATCTGAGAAACCCCAGGTCCCAAGCCTCCTCCCATAAAGTATTAAGGTTGACGACTCTGTGCTTGCCCCCAGTGGTCTCCCTCAGGCTGGTCTCCCTGGTTTCATGACAAGAGCAGGGTTTTGGAAATCAGAGGACCTGGATATGAATTCAGGCTCTGCCCCTAATGTGACCTCAATTCATTTTTCTCATTTATGAAACAATGGATTTGAACTAAATGATTTCTAAATTCCTTCTCAGCTTTAAATCTGCACTCCTCTGATCTGTGAATGTCTGTCTCATCATCTTGCTCTTTTTTTCTTCCTTATATGCTATTCAAAATTTAGTTGTTGAGAGGTTATTTGAGTTCCTTCAACAACCATGAGGGATTAGTTCTGAACTACAAGTATTAGTACTGCCTGGACCTTCATTCATCCTCCTTGGTTCACTGTTTGAGGTAGAAAAATTGAAATACGCCTTGCTCCCCATTGCCACTTCCAGGTTATCCAACTTCCTCTACTTCTTTTCCTTTGAGGTCCTAGTGATTCATATTTACTACCCAGTGAAAATCCTGGTAGCTATTATCTGCAGAAAACCACCCACCCTCCACCATTCCATTTCCTCCCTCAGTGAGTTCAATATTTGGCTTACAATTTTTGTCCTCCCCAACTCCTGTTCTCATGCTAAGAGTCAAGGAGATAGTGGTAATAGGCATCTGAGTGACAGGACAGTGAGGAAGAGGGGGCAGGAGAGCATTTGTGGTGAATGGCCTCAATTTTTTCCTATAAAATATGCGATAATATTCTTAGCCAAGAGGATGGAGAATATTGATTCTCCCTCAAATGCCCTAATCATTCAGTTCCTCAACCAACTCACCCTCCCACAAGCTACTCCTCCAACCCACCTCAGTGCCACACAAAGATGTTGCCATTTTGCCCTCACCCACAAATGTACCACCTCCATGTTCATGAATTCTGGAATTCTTTTATCTGACCATATAATGACCATAAAAGCCAATCTACTGGTTTTTCATTTCTTCCTCTGTCTTCTCTGCCACCCTTCATCCTCACCATGCCCTCCAAATCTTTGACCCCTCAATTGTCTCCCAAACCATCTCCCTTGAACTAGCCATTCTCTCTTCTTTCCCCCATCTTGACTCCTTGGTAAACCCATTCAACTCTACACTATCCTCCTCTCTTGAATCCCTATTCTCCTTATCATACTACCAATTACACCCAGCCATGGGTGTAATCCTTGGATCACTGGCCATTTGTCACTTTTGTGCCTACACAAATGCTGCTGAATGAAGGTGAAGAAAATCACACAACCATTCCATCTGGGTCCACTACCAATTTCCGTCACACAATCTCAACTTGGACCTTTGCTGCTATTGAGTAATCCCACCTATACCTGCCTTATTAATTCACTACCCTGCTCCTCACAGCACCTCTTCACCACACCTTTTCATCCTTCCTCTTACCTCCCATGGTTCCCCATCCTCTTGGCTAAGAATATTATCTCATATTTTATAGGAAAAAATTGAAGCCATTCACCACAAATGCTCTCCTGCCCCCTCTTCCTCACTGTCCTGTCACTCAGATGCCTATTACCACTATCTCCTCCTTTCCTCCTGTCTCACGTGATAAATAAGCCTTACTCCTTAGCAAGACTAATCTTTCTGCTTGTTGAAGTGATCCCATTCAATCCCATCTCTTCCAACAGATTGCCATTTTCCCCGCTCCCCACTCCCTATTCTTTCACTTATTTTCAAACTCTCCCAACTACTGGCTCATTTTCTGAAAAAATTTTCACTTGATCTTTCCATCCCTGCTAACTATGGTCCTATATCTCTCCTGCTCTTTGCAGCTAAACTCTCAAAAAGGCCATCTACAATAGATGCCACTACTTTCTCTTAACCCTTTGCAAGCCGGCTTCCAATCTTACCACTCCACCAAAGCTGCTCTCTCCAAAGTTACCAATGACCTTTTCTCGGTCTTTGTTCTCCTCTGACTTTTCTGCAGCTTTGACACTCGATCATTCCTTCCTTTCTTCTCTGTAGGTGTCCAGGACACCACTCTCTCCTAGTTTTTCTCCTACCTATCTGACCGGCCCTGCTTTCCCTTCTTTGCTGGGTCCTTCTCCAGTGTTCTGTCTCAGACCATTTTCTCTTCTCTCTCTATACTATTTCATTTGTTGATCTCTGGAGCTCCCATAGATTTAATTACCATTTCTATTCTGATGGTTATCAAATCTATCTTTTCTACCTTAATCTTTCTACTGACCTCCAACCTCACATCTCCAACTTCCTTTCAGAGATCTTGAGCTAGATATCCAGTAGACATCTTAAACTCTATATGTTCCAATCAGAATTCAATATCTTTTCCTCCAAACCCTCTCCTACCCTTCCTTAATTCCTGTCCTCCCAGTCCCCAAAGCTTGAATCCTAGGAGTAATCCTAGATTCCTTGCTATGTCTCTCTCTCTTTTTTTAATATTTTAAAATATTTTTTAAATTTTTTATTTATTTTCTTATTTACATCATTCATTTCCACAAGATTTTGAGTTACAAATTTTCTCCCCATCTTTCCCCTACCCCCAACCCCAAAACAGTCATACCCTCTGTAAAGCCCCTCCCCTGATCCGCTCTCTTTTATGTCCTCCTCCAATGCCCCTCTAACTTTCTGGTAGGGCAGGGAGGGTCTCCCCTACTCCAGTCCCTGTATCTCTTAATTCCCAGTTGCATGTAGTTAATAATATATAGTTTTTTTTAACATTTGATTGTAGAGCTTTAAATTCTAGATTCTTTCAGTTCTTCCCTTGTCACCCAACCCCACTGGAAGGACAAGCAATTCAATACAGGCTGTACATGTGTAATTACGCAGCACATCTCCACAGTGGACATATTGTGAGAAGCTGATTATATGTCCCTCCTTCCTATCCCGCCCCCCCTTGTTCTATTCTCTGCTCTGTCCCTGTCCCTTTACTGAAGTACATACTTCCAGTAAACTTCCCCTAAACCCTGCCCTCCCCTCCATTATCACACCTCTCGTCCCCATCCCCCCTACTCTCCTGTGTAGTAAGATACCCAATTTAGAGTTTATGTTGTTCCTTCCCTAAGCCAAATTCAATGAGAGTAATTGAAAGTAAAGTTGTAACAGTTATCCCTTGTCTCTTCTATATGGGATGATTAACCCCATTTTGTCTCTCCCTGTCTCCTCTCATTCTAGTCCTCTCCCACCTCAGAATTTCACCTTTTAAAGTATCATCCCTTCCTATTCAATTGATCCTGTACCCTCTACATACATATATACACACATGCTCAGATATGTATTCATATGAATATATACCCTCCTACTGTTGTGCCTGAACCCAAATCCCAGGTCATCTGCCCACCACCTGATTCGTGGCCCACCCATGCCCTACCATTAAGCCCCTTTTTGTTTCTGTCTTTGTTTCTGTCTCTGTCCTATATCCTGTCATAGCTTAAAACAGCTGTAAGGCATAACTGGGCATTGCTTAGGGCGAAGTTCCCTATTATTATTCTCTCTATATATGTATTTCTTCCCTGAAATAATTATAAGTATATAAAGTGCAGCTCAGGGTTATGGCTCAACATAAAAACCCTGTCTTGTTCTGTTAACCAAACAGGGTCCCCACACCCTCTGTCTGGAACATGACCCTAGCTTGTCCTAGGATTTTCCAGTTCCTCCATACCCCATGATCTGCTACCCTGCTCTAAAAAGAGTTGACTACCCCTGTTGTTTCAAGGGACACCTAAGTCACAGGAAGATTGCACCCCTGTACCCTCACACCATATTCCAAAATTAGCTCTAAACTATGAAGCTAACCAATGACTGCTCTTTTGGCTTCTGTCATCATGGCTTCTGCTTTTGTGGTTTTGGCCTATAAAATCAAGTCTATAAACCTCAAAAAGCATTGCCTGATTTCAGTGTACACTCCAGGTAATCACGTGTTTAATCAATAAATCCGCACCTAAATTTATCTTAAACCCAGGTCTCGGCTCGCTCTTATTCTCTGCACAACACTACGCAGACATATGTGTAGGTATACATATATATACATTTGTATTCCCTTCACCTATCCTCATACTAAGAAAAGTTTCATAAGTTACTATTATTGTTTTTCCATATTGGCATGTAAATAGTTCAACTTGGATAAGTTCCTTATGATTTCTTTCCCATGCTGACCTCATGCTTCTTGTGTTTGAATGTCAAATTTTCTGTTCAGCTCTGGTTTTTTCAGCAATAATGCTTGAAAGTCCTTCACCTAACTGAATGACTATATTTTCCCCTGGAACATTATATTCAGTTTTGTTGGGTAGGTGATTCTTGGTTTTAATCCCAGCTCCCTTGATCTCCGGAATATCATATTCCAGGCCCTTCTATCCCTCAATGTAGAAGCTGCCAGATCCTGGGTTATCCTAATTGTGTTTCCACAGTATTCAAATTGCTTTCTCTTAGCAGACTGAGAGCTCTGAAGTAGCCCAGTGGAGGCAGTTGCCGCTTGCAGCCGTTCCTGCTGCTACTGCCGCTTTTGCTGCTTCCTTGCCCTGGGGGCAGTTCAGTCAGACCGCTTTTCTCCCCCAAATTTAGGTAAATTCCACTGACCTTTCTCTTGGCCTTATTTCTCTTGGCTGGATAAATGTGGAAACTGCCCCGACTGCTGCTGATCCACTCTCCTGGAGACTCCAGCCACGGCTCCTCCTGACCACCCTGAGGCCAGGCCACAGTTTCAAGCTAGGCTGGTTTTGGCTCCCACCCTGCTGTGATGAGCCCCACCTGCTGAGCTGCCTTCAGTGAGAGATGTATTTTCTGTATTTTTGTGAGTTTGAGAGCCCTAAAATTTGTTTAGAGTCGTATTTTATGGGTATTTAAGGTGGCTGTGTAAGAGCTGTGAAACTTTGCTGCTTCTGCGCCGCCATCTTGGCTCCCTTCTGCTTTCTTTTGGAGGGGGGAAGTCAGGGCAATTGGGGTTAAGTGACTTGCCCAAAGTCACACAGCTAGTAAGTGTTAATTGTCTAAGGTCACATTTGAACTCAAGCCTCCTGATTTCAAGGCTGGTGCTCTCATCTACCTGCCCCCTTGCTATGTCTCAAATTTCATATCTAAGTTGTTGTCAAGGCCTGCAGATTTCACCTTTGCAACATCTCTTCAGTACATCTCTTCTCTTCTAATGCTGCCACCATCTAGTGCAGGCCCTCATCCCCTAATACCTGAATTATTGCAATAAACTGCTTTCCAGTCTGCCTGCCTCAAGTCTCTCCCCTCTTCTATTTTCCATTCAGATACTAAAGTGATTTTCCTAAAATGAGGGTCTGATCATGTCACCACCACCCGCCACTCAAGAAGCTCCAGTGGCGTCATATTGCCTCCAGAATCAGATATAAAATGCTCCCTTTGTCATTTAAAGCCCTTCATAACCTAGCCCCCTCCTGCCTTTCCAGTCTTCCCATGCCTTATTCCCCAGTAGTATGCTCTGACCCAGTGACACCAGCAAGCAAACTGCTCCATGGATAAGAGGAACAAAACACCCATCTTTTGGCTCCCTGTGCCTAGAGTGTTCATTCTCCTCTGTTCCAACTACTGACACTCCCCCCCCCACTCCATTTAAATCTCACCTAAAATCCCTCCTTTTATAGGAAGCTTCCCCTAACCCCTGTTAATTCTAGCGCCTTTCTCTGTTCATTATTAATATCCATTGTGTATATAGCTTGCTTTGTATTTATTTGTTTGCATCTTTCCCTCATTAGACTGTGAGCTCCTTGAGGGCAGGGACTGTCTTTTGTCTCTTTTTGTATCCCCAGTGTTTAACATAGTACCTGGCATACAGAAGATGTTTAATAAATATTTATTAATAGATTGATGGTTTGCTTATACACATACATATATGCATGTCCACATTTCCTACCTTTGCTCACATTGTTCCCCAACTCTTTTACCTCTTTACCCCTTTACCCCTGCTCTCCATTTGTTTAACACCCTCTCATTTTTTATATCCCAGGTAGAGAACTATGATAGCTCAGTAGATAAAATGCCCGTCTTGGAGACAAGAAGACCTGATTGCAAGTCCTAAACTAAGGCTCATGCCTTGGGAAGAACTATGTAGGCAGGCTCCTTCCTAGGGTCACACCTTCCATAGTGGTTAGCGTTAGAGATACCTGTGCCTCCAGTTGTGGTAAATGGTATGGACTAGGATAGACCTCACTGGATTACTCATACTTCCAGAAAACCAAGGAAAACTTTAACATGAAGGTATAAAGTTGTCCAAGAGGCTTCCCCAGTACTTTCTAGAACTTGGTCTCTGATCTACTAAAACCCAGCACCTCCAACCCCCCTCCTTGATTCATAGTCCCTAACTTACATTACCTCATGTGGTCAACCTTCTCTTCCTCCCCCACTGCCAATTTCCAGTCCCCAGTCCCATGCAGAAAGCATTTATTCCACCTCCTCCCTCCTTTCTTGTTGCTAGTTACTCCTGAGTTGTGTATAAATAAAATCAGAAGCTGCCTCCAGCCAGAGCCAGATATATTTCAGGATTCCTTCAGCTAAAGCATGCTTGAGTATATATATATATGTGTGCTTAGCTTTTTGTCCTGTGGTGAGTGTGTTTTTCCACCTGTCTGAGCACCTTAGTGTGTCCACATAGTATTTTTGTGAGTGTGCTTTTTCTAAATAACAGATGAGCATCTCAGTCTGTGTACGAGGTGTTTTGGTGATTCATTATAGTAGGAATGGGAGGTGGGAGGACAAGGTTATCAACTAGTAAGTCTGCCCTGATTTCATACCCATGTGCCACGAGTTCCTCTGGAGAGGAATGGAAGATGGGAAAGAAATATAGGGGCATTGAAAACGGGCTGTTGACCATGTTGGATAAAGAAGGGAGGGTGGCATTTGTGTCTTCCTACTTGTATAATGTGGTTGGGTGTGGTAGATGTGAGTAAATATTGGCAAATGTTTCAAAGGCGCATGTGTGTGCGCATGCGTGCACGTGTGTGTGTGTGTGTGTGTGTGTCTGAGAGAGAGAGAGAGAGAGAGAGAGAGAGAGAGAGAGAGAGAGAGAGAAAAGGAGAGGGTGAGAGGGAAAGGGAGGGAGAGAGGCAGTAAAATCTTTCTCTACTATATGCCATTGATCAGCCTACCTAGATATACTTGGCATGACTTGAGGGGAACCTTTCCCCATGTTCCCTACTGATATCCTAAATTCCACTGAATCTGATTAATTCCTTTGTAGTTAAACCTTGTCCTCTCCCATGATATTCTATTTTAAGATAGCCCAGTGCCTGCCACATGGTAAGCACTTAATAAATGTTCTATCTATCTATCTATCTATCTATCTATCTATCTATCTATCTATCTATCTATCTACCTATCTCTCTTTCTTTCATCTATCTATCATGCAAATATGCCCAGGAAGGGCCACAGCCTTTAAGTCCCTAACAGTCTCATGTGAGCTGATCAGATCCTCTTCTCCAGTTACCAGGACAGGCTAGGTAAGATGGCAACTATGGGCTGCTAGAATGGGCAGCGGAAAAAGAAGCACAGGACAGAAGAAGAGGGAAAGAATCATGGAAGCCACACTGCACTTATTTTATCATTTACCGCGGTTGAACCAGAAGCCTAGGATCCATTTTAAGGTAATAGGCCACAGGGGACTCATTTCCCCACTGCAAGCTGAGCAGGCCACCCCCCCCCCCCCATCCTTCCTACACACTGTTTATGTCAACAAAGCCTGTTGCCTTAGGGGGTTGGGTTGTGCCCACCACGGAGTAACTGTGTGTTGACCTATGTTTGTGTACCGCATCTAGTCTCAGTAGTGACAACTGGAGGGGGTGGGTGAAACAGAGAGGTCACTGTGGGCTGAGTTTGAGAGGCAACACGCTGTCCATACCCCAGCTGTCCCTGCACATAAAGCACCCGTCCCTTCAAAGAGCCTGGAAGGTGTCTCCTTTCATCACTCTGAGAATTTAAGCCTTCCCCTGGTCAAACCTCCACTTTCCCCTGTCTCCAAGCCAACTGCGTTCCCTTCCCCTGGGCAGGCAGTTATCCAGTCCAAAGAGGAAAATTAACCCTCTGCTTTTGTCTAGGCAGACTTTGTCTTCGGTCTTAACACTATAACAAACAGGAACAAATGCTTCAAAGCACTTTCTTAAAAGGCTATGGAATAGAAGAGAAAAACACAATTAGTCCTAAAATTACAGACAAAGAGCTGGAAAGGACCAAGTTTGGAGAGACTGAGTGACTTGTCCATGGTTATAATGGTAATAAGTGACCGCGTCAGGATTCAGATCCACACCCTTTAAATCCAGTTCCACGCCTCTTGCCACTATAGGATCTTACAGATTCTCCCTGAGTAACCATGGGCAAGTCATCTTCCCTCCCTCGACCTCAATTTCCTCATCTTTACAATCAAGAGGAGGACTCTACAGGTCTCTGAGGTCCCTCCCAGTTTTGAAAATCTATGATTATTTTTTTAATAACAATTCAGTCTTGCCCATTGAATGTCACTTCAGTACTACTGAGGGGAAACAGAGATTTGAAGAATGATGTAGTCAAGTCTGGGAAGCAATAATTTGTTCTTTGTCTTTATTCCTCAGTGTATAAAGTGTCAGACCTGGAGTCAGGAAGATCTGAGTTCAAATCCAGCCCTAGACAATTACTCACTATATGATCCTGGACAAGTCACTTCCCCTCTATTTGTCTCAGTTCCTCATAACAAGGGGAAAATAATAATAGCACCCACTTCCCATGGTGGTTGTGAGGATCAAATGAGATAATAATTATAAAGCACTTAGCACAGTGCCTGCCGTATAATAAGTACTATATAAATGCTAGTTATTATTACAGCTGTTATTGTTAAATATCATTATTATCCAGCCTCACACGCTTACCTACTGACCCTGGGCAAGTCACTTAATCTCTACCTGCCTCAGTTTCCTCAGTTGTAAAATGTGGATAATAACAGCATTTACCTCTCAGGGTTGTTGTGAAGATATAATAAGATCGTATTTGTAAAGCATTTGGCACAGTGTGTAGCAGTAGGTGCTTAAAGAATGCCTTCTTCCTTCCTTCCGACCCTTTAATACTATCCTTGCATTGTAGTTTCTTTCTGTGAGCCAATGTTCTATGGCTCCTTCACTTTTGCAAGACCTATTTCTCCATGAGTTGTGATCCTCAACCTCATGTTCTTCTAGACTTTGCTTTTCTCCTCCCCCTTTCCTCAGGTTCACAGTCAAAGGCACCCAGATTCCTGTAGTTGTGTGTGTGTATATGTGTGTGAGTGTGTGTGTTTGAGTGTCTCCTCCCCCATCTCTCTGTCTCTCTCTTTCTGTCTCTCTGTCTCTCTCTCTTTCTGTCTCTCTGTCTCTGTCTCTTTCTGTCTCTCTCTGTCTCTCTCTGTCTCTCTCTGTCTCTGTCTCTTCTCTCTCTGTCTGTCTCTGTCTCTGTCCCTCTGTCTCATCTCTGTCTCACTCTCTCATGTCTCTGTCTCTCTCATCTCCTGCCCTCTCCTCTCTCTCTGTCTCTCTCTGTCTCTGTCTCTGTCTGTCTGTCTGTCTCTCTCTCTCTCTCTCTACACTGATTGATTCATTGTAAGAATCTCTCCTCTTCTCAAGGCATACTTTGAGTCATGTGACCCTTCTGATCAAAATTTAATTTAATTTAATTTTGCCTGTCATTCAAGGACCCTCAATATCTGGTATCATCTCACCTCTTCCAACCTTTTCTCATACTACTCCCAATCACCTAATCTACAATTCTGGCCAAATTGGACCACTTGATATTTCATACACAAACATACATTCCCACATGTATTTATATATGTGTATATAGGCATACCTACATTTCCCAGCTCTGTGCCTCTGCTCACGCTGTTCTCTACCTGAATGCCCTCAGTCCTGCTCTTTACTTGTGTTAAGTCTCCTCAGCCTTTGTATCCCTGCTAGGCATTTAGATGGCATGGTGAATAGAGTACTAGGGTTGGAGTAAGGAAGACATGATTTCAAATCAGTCTCAGATGATTACTAGCTGTGTGACCCTGGGCCAGTCACTTAATCTTTATGTATTTCATTTTCCTCACCTGTAAAATGGGAATAATTATAGCACTTACCTCCCAGGGCTGTTGTTAGGGAAAAATGGCATATGTAAAGCACTTTGCAAACCTTAAAGTGCTAGCTCTCATCATTATAACCACCATCATCTTTATTAAAAAGTTCTTTCTTCCAAGAAGTCTTCCTAATTCCTGCTTGATAAATGATCGTTCTGACCACTTCACATAGCACTTTGGACTTCTCTGATTCACATCATCATACATTATTTTGTAGAATATTTGAATATCTGTCACATGCCAAAGCTCTCATTAGACCATAAGGAAGAAACGATGGGGATCTGTCCCTGCTACACTTTTTAATTTTCCTCAGTGCCTTGCACACACCTGATGCTAAAAAGGTATTTATTATGAATTCCTCCCCTCCTGAAGCCTTTCATTGGATCTTTCTCATACCTTCCCAGGACAGAATGGATGGATATAAGACAAGGTAAGGCAAGGAAAACGCTGAAATGTGTCTGTGGGCCCTTTAAATCCACTGAGTATTGGGGAGGGGGCCCTAGTGGGGAGTTCACTGCCCTAGAAGGAGCTCAGTAGCAGCTGGAGGGGGAGGAGCCAGGTCTCTGGCATTGAATTCCCCAGATTAACTGGAGCACTTTGAGGTGGGGGTTGCGGAAAATTCCCTGTGTTGGGCATGATAGCAAGGGAATCTAGCCCCCCCACAAGGGGAGTCAAAAATAACCAGTGAGGGTCAAAGGGATCTCCAGGGATGGATTTGGTGAAGGAAGAAGCAGAATGGTGGTGGTAAAGGAAGCTATCACTCATCGGGGCAAGGTGTTGGGATCATAGCCACTCTCCTAAATGTCAGAGGGAATAGGACTGGGTTGGAGGGATACGGACAAGGAGCCTACACTGGATTACTTGCAGAAGTAATTACTTTGAAAGTAATTACTTGCAGAAGGACCGTTCAGAGGTCCAGGAGGTATTTTTTAAAAAGTATTCCTCTACCACCATCTCATCTTACCCAGGTCCCTCTGACTTCTCTAGCTCACTCTGAATCAAAGGGTAAGAATTTTGGAAATATAAACCAAACTGTCAGTAACCAAAGTTTGGAAGAAGGTGGTGGAGAGCTGGGAAGTAGAAAGAAGGACCTCTTAATGCCTCCTCATCTCTTACCTTTGTCCCTTTCAGACAAGGGACCATTTCCAGTCTTCCTAATCTATATCTGGCCACTGGACCCAGATGGCTCAGGAGGAGAAAGTGAGGCTAGTGACCTGCACAGCCCTCCCTCATTTAAATCCAATTCACTTGCATGGCATGGCATGGCATCACCTCCCTGATGTCATGGTCCTCTTCAAGAACAAAGGACAAACAACAACAGCCCTTTCGGACCATTCCTTATAAGGGTAGGAAGGACTCTATACATATCAGAGATGGGAAAACTGAAACCAAGATTGGTTAAGCAATTATTCTGAGGTCCAAATCTATGTCAGAGGTCAAACTGTGGACATGAACCCTGATTTTCTCACTTCTAAACCACAGTTACCTCCACAGAGCCAAAACCTGGGAAGCTACAAGAAAAAGAAAAAGATTCGCCCAAAGTGAAAAGTCGGAAATGCCAAATTGAATCCAGGCATTTTAGGAGCTAGATCTAAGAGGGTTGTCTGAGGCTCACTCAAAGAGGCTTTGACTTGTCCAGGGTTAGGCAGCTAGTAAATATCCAAGGCTGGGTTTGAATCCAAATCTGGTCCACTGTCCACTGTGCTTCTCGGTGAATTAAAATGAGCCTCAAATATAAACAACATCCTAGCACACATAGCCTTAGTCATCTTTTTTGCCTCCTTCCTACTCCACTTCTTCCAAAAACATGCTCTTAAAACAAACCCTAAAGAGTTACAGAAACATTATTATTTCTGTATTATTTTTGCTATTAATAATAAATGTTTAGTTTTCACACCAGACACAAATGGGGTGGGGAGTGGTGTAGAGTCCAAGCATGGGATCTGCTCCATGATTCTCTACAAATATCCCATTTAAGGCAAATTCAAATTCATTATACAGGGTGTCCCAAAAGTTTTGCTGCAGTGTTAGGCTTTGTTTAATAGCTATCAAACTTTAATAGATTAAAATTGCCCTAAGACTTTTGAGATACCTTGTATAGATGTATTTTAGATCTATTTGTCCATGACAAATGCATACTTTGTTATATATTTTGTTTTCTCACTGTTTTCTATCTCTTTGCTCATCCCTGGTCCAAAGCCACCACCTACCAACCAATTAAACTACGTTCACCAATAATTCTGATACTGTTAACACCTCTGTGGGGTGTATGTGCACCCTACCCCTCAGTGCATTCCCCATGACACCCTTGAGTCACCTGCAAATAGACACATAAAGTTTTGTTCCTATTTGTCCCCAAATGTATTTATAGTTGCACATGAATGATTAAAGATTCCCTTGGCCAAGTAAGCCTGCAGTCACCCTTACACCTCTTGCTTCATTGGCCTGGGACCACCCTAAAATGTCCCTGACCAGATTCACACCCTGCCCTCTTTAGGTCAGCTTGGGATTCTTTTGCCAGACCCCAAGCCATATTGGACACATATTTGAAAGTATCCCACTTTGAGGATTTCTCTCAGGTTTTAGGAGGAAGGTGGCATGGTATTATGGTGAAATGGAATTGCTGTATGACTTTTAATTAAATAAACATGGATAAATTAGCATCTGCTAATTTTAAATAAGTAGCTCCAGCACTGACTCTTTCTGCTTCTGAAGCCCCTATTCTACCTTATTTTACTGAACTTTGACCTAGCCTTTCCCCAAATCTTCCCCCTGCTGACCCTGCCCAACTCCCTGTCCAAAAAACTTTTTATCTTTGTTAGAGCCCCCAGTCACCCTAATCTAAATTTTCAGGAGACACTAGTCACTCCACCATCACTCCAACCTATTCCATATGGAGTTGTGGAAGCAGGGAGTCAATGAGTATAAGTGTGAGGCTGGAGTAGAGCAAGGTAGCAGGGTGAGGGAGGTATTGGAGAGAGGGAGGCCAGGGCTTCTGACCTGCCAACTTTCTGTCTCAACCTACTGATAAATAGGGGATTCCAATGGCCAAGATTTTCCACTCCCCCCACTCCAACATATTCGTCACTCAATTAAAAAAAGAGTGGGGGAGGGAAGGCACTGGTTATAAGACCTGTGCCACAGAGGGGCAGGGAACATTGAGCTCAGAGAGTTCCAGCTCTCTCCTGCTACTCTCAGCCTGATTTAGTTGTTGACAGCTGCTGCCCACCAACCTAGCTAGCTCCCTGTCTGTAGCCTAGCCAACCACCAAGCCCCAGACTCTTCCTTCCACTGACTTCTACAGACCACCCCAAAATGGCTGAAAAAGAACAGGCTGCTGCTGTTCCTCAAAATGGAGAGGGGGATTCTGAGAATCTGGATGACCCTGAGAAATTGAAGGAGCTGATTGAGTTACCGCCCTTTGAGATTGTCACAGGGTAAGAGCCAGGTTGCTGGCTGCTCTTCTCTGGGTCAGGTAGGAAGGAGATTTTCAGGATGAGTGCGAGGCTTTGGGAAAGGTGTTGGACGGTGACCAGAGTTGGGGAGGGGAGAATCAACGAGGAATTGGCTAGACTGTGTGTGCCCTGAAATTGGGGTTGGGATGTAGCCATTAAATCCAGACTAATACATGTGTTTTTAAATACATGAGTTTTGGGGTGTCAAGACATCAACCTTAAAAGGTAAGGGGCTTCTTTGTGTCCTTGCTATTAATATCAATAACTATAATAATAACACACACACAGTCTTCAAGGTTAGTAAAGAATTTATCTCACAAGTAACTCTCCGATAGAGCAATCTCAAATAAGGTGAGACTCCTCTAGAAAGCCATTTGCCAGGCTGAGGTTTTGTTGATATTTTTGTCTCTTTGTTTTATTTTTAATCTTTTTGAAGGGTTCAAGAGGGAAAGGAATGGCAGAGGCCTGGAAACTACTATCTCTAATCCTGGAGAAATTGGCAGGGAGGTGGGGCAGTGGATGAGAGAGAGAGAGAGAGAGAGAGAGAGAGAGAAACATTTCAATAGGACCCCAATTAAAGTTGTCCCCTTCTCTATTTTCTGGGCTCTAATCTCTGAAAGGAGATTCCACAATAGGAGTTGAATGAAAGACACTTTTTTCCTACAAATCTTTTGTGAATTTCCCGAGGAAAGAAAAGCAGAAGTGATCCATAAGCCCATGAGCAAGGAGCTCATACATAGTGCAGGTCAGAGAAGCCAGGAGAATGAGATAAATTCACACAATATGAAACAAAGGGATATTTTGATCAGGTGGAAGGTGGAGGGTATTGGATTCAATTCTGCCTAAGCAGAGTGGACTTCCTGGACAAGAAGAAGCAGGTTCAGGTGAATGGAACAGGGTAGGAGCGGGGCTGTGTTTGGCATCCATTGGGGCCCCACTGATTTATTTGTCCAGAACATGCCTACTCTAGATATAAACCAAGAAATTCTCTTCATTGTCACTATCTCTTCCTTAACCTTCTAGCTATAGCCGCTGCCAAAATGCTAAACAGACAAATACAGGGGTCTTTGAGGAGCTGAGTTCACCTGTACCTGACCCCCAAATCTTCCCCCCCCACCTCAATATCTCTGTCACCGGGGGAGAACAGCAATGAGCTTTCTACCTGCCCCTTAAACTTTCCCCTTAAATCTTTTTTTGCGGGAGGGGGGGGAAGCAGCTAGGTGGCACAGTGAATAGAGTACCAGCCCTGAAGTCAGGAGGACCTGAGTTCAAATCTACCTCAGACACTTGACACTTAACTAGCTGTGTGACCTTAGGCAAGTCACTTAACACCAACTGCCCTGTCTTCCCCCCTCCAAAACAAAAAACACCTTTCCGCTACTTCTCAGTGCCTCCCTCTGAGATTTGGGGAGAAGCAGTGATCAAAGATGGGTGGGGACCACAGTCTCAGAGACAGTAGGCAAAATACAAGCACAGTAGCTTCCTAGGGCAGGAAAATCTTACTCAGGGGAGATTCATCCTGAATCCTGAGAGGAAGAACAGCCCCCTAGTTTGTGCTGCCCTGTGCCCACACACAAAATCTCACCCTTATCCTGGGATTAGGGGAGCAGCTGGGGACAGATAGGTCGAGGGATAGGAAAAGCTCTGGGCAAGAAATCCCTACCCTGCCCCCTTAGATCTTTAACTGAGTCTTCCCTCTAGCACTGATACCCCGGAATGAAAGGAATAGAAAGAACAGCTAAGGGTCATTCAAGGGGTAGGATGGGGAAGGTGAAGGGATATTAAGAGGCTTTCCTACTATCCAAGCACTCTAGTTTATACTGTCCTAGGCCATACATACATATGTCTCTGCCATTGCAATGGAAAAAAAGTTTCCTAGCCTATGGATATGATCGGGCACTGAAGCCTCTTCTGTGATTTGTGCACTCCAAATATGGAAAATTCCTAGTGACAGACAAGTCCCTAAAGGGTTTGCAGTTCAAATTCAACTTTTGTGTAACCCCAATGTTTTCAATTAGAAAAAAAAGCAAAGAGCACCCCCTTCCATTTCCACAGCCTACATTCCCAATCTAGGTGGAAAGGGAAGCTATCATTGTGAACTTGCAATAAGGAAAAGCTAGAAATCTGTAGCACAGAGAACAGAAATGAACAGTGAGAAACCCTATGTATTTCCATTGCTCACTCCAGAGAAACAAGCAACAGATATAGGAATTTGTCCCCTGGGGCCCCTCTGGGCAAATAGCCAGCGCTGAGATAGCCTGTAGGTGTCACTATCCATTTGTCCTGGAGGTAGGAAAAGGAGCAGATGTTACACCCCTAATTCTATGTCACTGAGGTCAGCAAGCTCACAAATCAAAGGTCAGATCAGGCCCCTTGAGGGGTTGTCTGGGATTTGGGCCTTGATTTGGCAGACTAGCTCTGAGCACTTCATACTCTGGAACTTCTTGGTGGTAGAAGAAGAGGGAGAGAGAAAGTTAGGGAAGTGAAAGAGGATAGGAAGGAAGACTCAGAAGAAAGAAAAAAGCACATCTTTTTTTTTTTTTTGCTTCCAGAGTTAGTATCTTCGATCCAAAGTCTGACAGGATACATACAAAAGACAGACCAAGAACTTATATAAAACAATGTGAAAAAAATTTCAAGGACCACCATGCAGGGGTGCAATAGAAAAACACTGAGAAGAGGCAGGGTCGAAGAAATTTTAGATGCTTTTGCTGATGAGATGGTGCCTCCAAAAACTGGAGAATCTGCCTTTTGATGATCATCCCATAAGCCCCTCCCCATCCCTTCTCAGACCTTGAGCCAGAGGGTAGTGAGTATGAAGCCTTGGAGGCAGAAGGCTGGAAATACAGGCAAGTTTTAGAGAATTGAAGAGTTCCCTTGGGGTTGCAGGGTGGGGGTGGTACTATGGACCTGAGCCCCACAAAGCTTTGGGCTTCTGGAGAACCAGAGCTTGGGAGGGAATTTCAACCTAGACGTTGAGTTTTGCTGTCACCTCTGAACACAATGCAGCAGCTAGGCAGTACAGTGTTAAGTCAGGAAGACTCACCCTCATGAGTCCAAATGTGACCTCAGACACTTCCTAGCCCTATAACCCTGGGCAAGTCACTTCACCCTGTTTGCCTCAGTTCCTCATCTGTAAAACTAATTGGAGAAGAAAATGGCAAACCAAGACTCCAGTAGCTTTGCCAAGAAAACATAAAGAATCAGATATTACCGGACACAGTACAACCGAGTGAAATACCAGAGATAAAGTATGAGGTTGTATTCCCCTTCCATAGGTTACACAATTGATACTCCTGCTCTGTACAACTTTCACCCCAAAGTATTGTACATCATATGTCTTTGGAGTGTGTGTGGGTGTGGGGGTGTGTGAGTGGGTGTGTGTGTCTACCTGAAAAAAGCCGACATCAGTAAATGAAAGCAGCAACCCTAGGAATCTCCTTAGTTTTGAAGCTTCAGCAAAAATGAGAGAAAGGTTAAAGGGAAGTGAAGTATCCTGGTCATAATCACAAATTCCAGATGCCCTTTGGGTTTAAAGGGATGGCCCAGAAGGAAAAGAAACTATCCAGATGACTCCATCAAGCCTTGATTCTGTGGCAAATCCTGTAATGGGAATGGAAATGTGAAGTTCTTCCCTGTCCCTTAATAGATCTAGGGGGTAGTTTGAAGACCTCACCTGCTGTGAAAGTAAACTCTGCCCCTGATAGGCTGAATGTAGTCACATGGAGCCTGTGGTGGAGGGAGTTTGCTGAAGGGAAGCAGAGACCACAAGAAGCTGGTCAGAGCTAGCCAGACAGTGGGGGAGAGAGGATGCTCAGGCAAGGAGATAGAGAGGTTTGTGAGTACATATTGATCTTGTATTGGTTTGTGGGAAGTCTGAAGAATGCTGTGGCTCTCAGTGTTATTATGGCTCCTGAATATCTTTGGTACTATGATGGAATCAGCTTTCTGGTTTGGGGATTCAGTTTTCTGGTGTCTAAATAAATGCTTCAGTTCTGTCCTCTATATGGAGAGTTTGGTATATTTTGTGATTGAACGTTACACGATACTTATTGTCAAGTTCTTTAACATGATCATGGGTGCTGTAAATATCCCATTGACACTACAAAAACCCTGGGCTTTTGGGTCTAAAAGCAGGTGACACATAGTTAGGTGAGTGGTGATAGATAGTTGGAAAGCTTCCTGGGAAGGAGGCATACAGCTGGCGTGGGCCTCCCATCTTCTTGATTAGGAAAACCAGAGAAGTCCCCTTTTCAGGAAGGAGGGCCTGTGAATGCGGCAATGTTGCCACAATGGGAAAAGCAGAGGGAATAAGCATTCATGTAGTACCTACTATGTGCTAAGAGTTTTTTCCAAATATTACCTCATTTGATCTTCACAACAACCCTGTGAGGTGGGTGCTATTATTATCCTCATTTTATAGTTGAGGAAACTAAGGTAGACAGAGGTGAAGGGATTGAGTAAGAGTTGAACCCAAAGTTTCCAGCTTCCAAATCCAGTGCTCTGATGTCATGAGGCTAAAATGAGATATTTGTAAAATTCTTAACACAGTTCCTGGTACTTAACAGACGCTAAAGAAATGTTTATTCCCTCCCTCCTTCTGCCCTCTTTCCAACTCCTGGTCTCTCAGGTCTCCAGCGTTTCCTAAACTTCCACTCGAATAACCTTCCTGAATAGTCAGTCAGTCAATAAACATTTATTAAGCACCTACTACGTCTAATAGGGGAGACAATACCATGCGCAAGCAAGCTGATGAAAGTTGGAAATAACCAGCAAAGGGAAGGCACTAGAATTGAAGGGTGATTAAGAAATATTTCCTGTAGAAGGAGCGATTTTAGCTGTGACATGAAGGAAGCCAAGAGGCAGAGATAAGGAGAAAGGACATTCCAGTCATGGAAATAACCAATGAAAATACCCAGAGCTGGAAGATAGAGTGTCTTATTCAAATAACAGCAAGGAGAGCAGTGTCACTGGATCCAAATAAACATAAAGGGAGAGAGGTGTAAGAAGACCGGAAGGGTTTTGGGTTCTATTTGTTGAAAGTAAACACAAGAGTGCTTAAAGAACTGTTTGAGTGTTTAAGAGTTAAGACTGGGCAACTAGGTGGTATGGCGGATGGCGGATAGCGGATGGCGACCCACTAGAATTATGGGGGTGCGGGGATGTGACAAGATCAGCTGTAAGCTTTAGGAAGGTCATTTTGACAATTGAGGTGAGTGGGGAGAGATTTGAGGAAGGACCCTCTCCCAATCTCACACTAAGAGCTCAGATAGTTGCCAAGGATTATTCTAGTTCTCTTCAAACCTGGACTGCCCCATGGTCTAATGGGGATATATTTATTAGGACAAGCAACCTCCTCCCCTCCATGGCTCATCTAAAGGACCAGCTGGCAGAGATGGTCCTTTAAAAGAAAAGAAAACAAGCTTAAGATGTCTCCCAGATTCTCACTTGGGGCTTACATATACTCTTACAAATATGTACACGTTTTTTAAACATCTTCCCCTGATGATAGGGAGGGACAGGAGAAGAGAGAGAAGGGGAAATTGAAATGAAATGATGATACTTGTAAAGCACTTAGCACCAGTGCCTGACACTTAATAAATGTTGGTTCCTTTCCTTCTCCCTCTTTTGGGAGTAACTCTGGTGGAAGGGTTAAAGGGAAAGGAGAGGAGAAGAGAGAGCTGAAACAAGGTAATTTTCAATGATCCATGTGTAAAACTTGGGAATTTTTTCTGCCACAAATGTTTAATTCCCACTGCCACCCATGTTTCTGTGTGGCAAGTAACCTCTGTTACTTCCACCATGTTGATATGTGCTCCTAGTAAGTGGTGCCTTAGGGAATGTGCCCTCCCTCCCCAATCTCTCCTCCCTTTCAGCAGAACCTATATATCATAGTTTAGCTTCTGTTGGCATTATCTGAATGCATGTCGTATGCCATTCTAAAGCAAAGACCAACTTTGTATCCTTTTGAGGGCCTAGCATAATGACAAATGCCACTGAAGCAGAAAGGGAGCTCAATCTGGAGTTTAAGTGACCTGGATTCAGATTCCAACTCAGCTGTTCACTGTGATCTTAGGCAAGTAACTTCACCTCTCTGGGTCCCAACTTCCTCACCTGTAAAGTTGAGGGCATTGGACCAGGCCTTTAAAGTCTCTCCTAAGATTGGAAAGAGATGCTCTACTTGTTCATAGGTCCCTTTTCACCACAGAATAATGCAACCCTCACATTTTGAGGACATATTTTGATGATCAGAAGCAACTACTTATCATAGCTGGAAGAGTTGTATAAAATTAATCAGAACACTTTCATTGTTGAGTCGTTTCAGTCATATCTGGCTCCTCGTGACCCCATTTTGGGGTTTTCTTGGCAAAAATACTGGAATGGTTTGGCCATATGCTTTCTAGCTCATCTTACAGATGAGGAAACCGAGGCAAACAGGATGAAGTGACTTGCCCTGAGTCACACAGCTAGCAAGTGTCTGAGGCCAGATTTGAACTCAGATCTTCCTGACTCTAGGACCAGGACTCTATCCACTGCACCACCTCATTGCCCCACATCAGAACAATAGCTTATCTATATCATAGAATCTCAGAATTGAAAAGGACATGAGAAGTCATTTAGTTTGATCCATAGCTGACCAAGAAGCCTTTTGTAATGAAATATCTGAAAAGTGACATTCAACTTCCCATCCTGGGTTCTATTTGTTGAAAGTAAACACAAGAGTGCTTAAAGAACTGTTTGAGTGTTTAAGAGTTAAGACTGGGCAACTAGGTGGTGTAGCGGATAGAGCACTGGCTTTAGAATCAGGAAGACTCATACTATGGCCTCAGACACTTCTTAGCTGTGTGACCCTAAGTCTCTTAACCCTGTCTGCCTCAGTTTCCTCATCTGTAAAGTGAGCTGTAGAAAGTAATGGCAAACCATTCGAGTATATTCTATCAAGAAAACCCCAAATGGGATCACAAAGAGTCAGATATGACCAAACAACAACAACAAGGGAGAATCATACTCTTGTCTGTAGCACCCTTGGACACTAGGTTCATAACATCAGCATTGGCAGCTGGTAAAGGTTTTCAGAACAATTCCTTCTATTATCCCTTCCTTCTCCCTCTCGCATACTCATCTCCTTCTCTTCTGAACTCAATATTTTAGTACTAAAATATGTACTGAAAGGGTTTGCATAAGTAAACATGATAATTAGGAAGAGAATTCTACTACTGATGCAAAAAAAAGATACATTATACTTTTGGATTATCTGCATCACTGCTTTCTTCTGTTGGGGGAAATAATTGAAACCACTATATTATGACTAAAAAAAACACCCATTGAGGGGTTTATATTGGTAATTTGGTAAAAACTATGGACTATTTCTTAGAATAATATTTTTAAATGCATAAAATAAAATACTTATGATTATAAAGGAAACAAATTACATTGAAATAAAGCTGAAATTCATTCCCCTATTCAATATCGTAGACCCCTTGAAATCTATCCACAAGACCTCTTGCAGGTCTATGGACCGCAGATTAAGACTCTCTTCTGTAGGGAAACTTTAGTCCCCTTTTCAGACATTTTAGCTGACCTGTGTCCATCTCCCCAATGTTGACCTCTAGAACCTGGATGTTTTTGGTTTCAAGAGAAGCCCCTAATTCGATGGTGAGTTTTCTTTATGTCACTAGCATTTAGCACAGTGCCTGGCATATAGTAGATTCTTAATAAATCTTGACTGACTGACTGTGAGAGGTGGACAGCAGCACTTCTTCACCCTCCATTCTCCTTCTGATCAAGATAGCCCAAGAAAAGCCAAGCTGTCCTTGCTTCTCAGCCCACAGGAGGATCAAGAGTCAAAACTTTCTCTGTGACTTGTTCTTTTGAAATAATTTCCTCTGTAGCAACATCTGGTATAGCACACCTCCTCACGGAGCAGGAGAGGAGTCTGATACTGGAGGGAGGAGTAAACTGGGTATTAAGAGAGGGCTGACCTTTTCTTCTCTCCTCTGGTTTCTGGTTTCTCTGGGTTCCTTCCTTGCTCTCAGGGAAGCTGGGTTTCAGCATTCCAGCAGAGAAGAGGGCTCTTTTCAAGCTGGGCACCTCATCTCTGGATCTAGGAACCAGTATCAGGCTAGAACAAATTAGATTTCTCTGCTTGAGAATATCTGGCAAAATCTTTGGAATGGAATAAAACCTATCCAGAAGTCAAAGTGATAGAGCCCTCTGCAAGTTCTATTAATTTAGTCAGGAAAAGTTTACAAAACTATGTTTGTACATTTAACATCCTCTAAACTCTATAGGAAATACCTATAGGACTTCTGAAAGCACAGTTACTCATTCTGTTAAAGGATTCATTTAATTACTGAGATTGCTCTGGTCTACACTAGGGGATGGAATGAAGGAAAATGATGTCAAATAAGAAGAAAAATGCAAATGAAGAATAAGGTAGAATTAAAGCAAAAAATACAGTACTTTTTCCACTCTCCATATACTTCTTTATACAGATATAATATACACACAAATATTCTACATGTATATTAAATATAGTGTATATAATATAGAGTAGATGTTATAGAAACATTACACACACACATATATGTATATATGTATACATATATATGTTGTTATTGTTATATCATTTATTCTCAAAGAGGACCAATGACATCAAGAGGGTGATGTCTTGATTTGCTAGTGAATTAGAAATGAGTGAGACAGAGCTGAGCAAAGTCAGCAGCCTCACTCTCTCCTCTAGAGTTATCAAAGTATAGTGCTGAGATAAAGGTCAAGATGACTATCCATGGCTTGGGATTCAGGGGGTGACCTTGGTCTTCGTAAATTAAGGTCTTTCTTAGGTCTTGGTGTATCTGAAGACATTCCCATTCAATGACTAAATGCTGCATGAGAGTTAAGACAAATGATGGCTCAATTTGCCATCACAAAGATATCAACCTGGGAAGGGTAGACTCTCAGAATTTCTGGCCAGTACAGAAAACATTCTAAGCCATCAAAATCTAAACAATGAGTAACAGAGGGTTCTGGGGTTATTATTGGCCATTCAATGAAAGCCAGAGTGATTTGGGTTTTAAGGTTGAGTCAAATAGCTCTATTTAAACTATAATGGGCTTTTAAAACCCTGTCTTTTCAGAGCTATGTTTCAAGAAATCAAAACTGAAAACTGCTCAGGACAAAAAAATAAATTGTCCCAGCTTTTTGGGGGGAGAAAAGGAATAAAGTAAATAAACAAATAAATAATGTGATGAAGAAAAAATATCAACATTCCCCAACTTCTGCTCAAATAATATACTATGTAAATACACAAATGAATAAAGAGCATATATTTGTGTATTTTACACAGTATATAATATCTATAATATATTTTAATATACCTGTTTTGTGTTTGCATACATGTCTGCATGTATGTAAACAGCTCATATTTCTGTACTATTATAAGGTTTATGAATTGACCTCCCACAATACCCCAGTTAGGTAAGGTAGTACAAATATTATTTCCCCCATTTTAAAGATGATGACATTAAGGTGGTGAACTAACTTCTCTGTAATTCTACAATTAATACTATAAACATTAAAACCAAGGCTTAAACCTAGGTCATTTTCTCTCTTCCCACAAAATCCATCTTTCTTCCAGATTTTCTTACCACTGTCCAGGAAACCACCACTTTTTTATCCAGCGAAATTCAATAACCTCAGAGTAAATTTTGACTCAGTTATCTCATTCAGTTCACATATCTGAACAGTTGCAAATCTTATAATTTCTTTCTCTTCATTTCTTATATACATCCCCTCTCTTCCACAAATATAGCCATCACCCTAGTTCTCACCCTCATTATTTCTCACCTAGATAAAGATTTATTAATTGAACCCTTCCCACTCTACCATTGATACCAATGGTGTAAACATTCCACTTGCAGACTGCCTCTTGCCCAAAATACACCCAAGTGTCTGAACTAGATTAAAGTGTGATTGAGAAATATTTAACAAAATAGCTAAAAATTGGTGAAACATAAATAGTATTACATTTTAAAACTATGTCAATATGTAACCCACAGTGATCCTTATGTACAGTTTAATGGCCTCCATTTCACTTAGAGTTTAATACCAGTGCACACACTATTGTCAAAGGGATCTGCCTAAAGTACATCTGACCACATCATCTCACCCCCAACCGTACCCTCACTACTCAAAAATTCCAATGGTTCTTTAATGCCACTATGATTACGTATAAACTCCACTGTTTTGAAACTTAAGGATCCTTACAGTCTGACTGTCTCCTTCCTGTTTTTCCAGTCTTTTGACACTACTCTGCTCTATGAACTCCATAGTCCAGCCACAGTGGCATATGTGCTATTCCTCCCATCTCCTATTTCCATGCTTTTGTGCTCCCTACTAGAAATACTCTATTTTTGTTTTCTTCCATTTTTTCATTCTTTTGATTTTGTTTGACTGATTCTTAATATCTCATAAAGTCATTAGCTTCCACTTGCCCAATTCTAATTTTAATGAATTATTTTCTTCAGTTAGCTTTTGTATATTCTTTTTCATTTGGCCAATGCTACTTTTTAAGGAGTTGTTTTCTTCAGTGAACTTTTTTTTTCAATTTTTTGTCAATTTTTTCAATATTTTGTCAATTGCATTTTTAAAGGAATTGTTCAACTTTTCTTCTGCTTCTCTTATTTGACTTTTAAAATCCTCCTTGAGCTCTTCCAAAAAAGTTTTTTTTTTAGCTTGAGACCAATTCATATTCCCCTTTGAGGTTTCAGATGTGGGTATGATGATCATGTTTTCTCTCTCCTGTATTTGTGTACTGATCTTCCCTGTCACCAAGATATTTCTCTATGGTCATTTGTTTTAATTCTTCTTATTGTTTGCCTCTTTTCTGGCTTTTAAATTTGATATCTGTTTCTGGGGCCCAGGGGGCACTGTCCCAGACTTCTTGCACTGGGGGCTAAGGGCCTGGTTACTCGTTTTCTATGCTGGGGAGCTGGATGTTGTAGTGGTCTGGTAGTTTACCAGGCACTGAACTGGAGCTGGTGTGGTAGTTGGTGTGTGCCTAGCATTGGTACTTGCCCACTCCTGTTCCCTGGGGCTCAGCATCTCCCAGTGGTCTGCTGAGGTGGGGCTTGCTGCTAGTTTGCTGGGATGCCTCCTGTTCTATACTGGTCCCCTTCAGCCACAGCAAGATGAACTTTTCCTGTTAATCCCCCTAGCCTTCCAAGCTAAAAGACTGCTGTACCCCATCTTTCTGCTGGATCCACTATTCCAGGATTTTTCTGGGGGCAATATTCTCTGTGTTTTTCAAAGTCTATAATGGAGGGTGAGAGTGACTTACTGCTTACTCCACCATTCTGGCTCCCAGAAGTTTTTTAAATGCTCTGTTTTCTAACCTCTGAGTCTTAGATTCCCTTGTTTTCTTTAAGACTTATGCCCCCTCCTCCAGGAAGCCTCTTCTGGTCTCCAGCTACTAGTGACCTCTCTGCTTTAAAGTTACCTTCCATCTCCTCTGCATTTATCTTGTATGCACTGATTTGTATATATTGTCTCCCCCATTATAACATAAACTTCATGAGAGCAGGGACTATTTTTGCTTTTTCTTTGCACACCTCGCACTTAGCACACAGTTAAACATTTAATAAACGTTTGAGTAATTGTCTTATAGTCTTAGTTATTTTTCCACTTCCATGTCACCTATTCTGTAGATGACACCCAACTGATAATACACATCTTGTGAATATTTAGATATTGCCTTAAGATGTACAAAGCATCCTACATACATTATCTCCTTTGATCTTCATAACAATTCTGTGCACCAGGTATCAATGTTCCCATCTTACAAATGAGGAAATTAAAGTTCAGAGGAATTATGACTTGCCCACAGTCACAAGGCTAGTGTCAAAGGCAGGATTGGAACCCAGTCATTTCCTGATTCTAAATCAAACACTCTGGCCATTAGACTATACCATAGATAAAAAGAGTAAAAGAACTCTATGTGAGGTCTGAGAGGAAAGGAAATGGTAGTCAACAGTGGGGTTCATGGAATATTTCAAAGAAAAGTTGGATTGTGACTTCAACAGTGGGAGGTGGGAGTAGAGGGGTAGCGATAGAGAAGGCTGTGAACATAGGCATGGAGGCAGGACAGCGCAAGGAGACTGAGCTAGAGAGTAGCTTAAATAGAAGAAGAAAGCAAGGACAGAAAAAAAACAGGCTGGTGCCAATTTATGGATAGCATTGAGTGGGAGGCTAGGCAGACTCTATTTTATTCATGTAGGGAGTTACTGATGGATTTTAAGGAGGAATGATATCATTAGATTTGGCCATAAGTTAACCTAACAGCAGCAACAGATTGATGGGAGGGAAAAGGAGCAAGAGAGGAGAAAGAATTGAAAAGGGATGATCTGCAAGGAAGTTATTATTATTAACCATTTAGGAGGTAATGAGGGACTAAGGTAGTGGTAATGAATAGAAAGTAGAGAAGTGAGAGAGATTATAGCCTTTAGGAATTAGTCTGGAGATCTGCTTATTTCAAAATGAAGAAAACATACATGTTATGGACCCTTCCTGGAAATTTTTGCTTGGGTACCCAAACCTTCTACATATTCTGCTACATGGGACAGTGGGTCAGTAATTACTGCATATCCTCCCATAGAGAGTCCTATAAAAGCCACTCTGAGGAAACAAAGTTCCTTTTTATAGAAAGCTCCTAGCCCAAGGAGGGGAAAGGTTCATAAGCAGAAAATAGACTTTGACAACGTGGAGAGCAACAGGGAAGTGAATATTGTCCAATTGAGCAGCTAAATGATAAAAGGAGAAGGAGTAAAGGCATGATTTGGAGTCAAAGGGTCTGAGTTCAAATCCTATCTCTGGCACTTAACCACCTGTGTGACAGTGGTTAAATAAAGGCCTTTCTGGGCTATTTCCTCATCTCAAAAATCAGGGGAGGAAGAGTGGATTATATGACCTTCTATGGCTATCTGATGGTCATCTACGGTCCCTTTAACTCTTATTCAGTTCTATGACTGTGAATGCGATGAGGGTCTTAGGAAGGAAGTTTTCAGCTGGTTTGAAGGGGAACAAATACATGGTTTGATGGAGAAGAAAGGAAGAATGGAACCATAAGAGCATAGATTTCAAGATGGAAATCATATTAGAGGACATCTAATTCACCACCTTAGGTCATAAATGAGGAACTGTGATCAAGAGAATTTAAGTGACTTGCCCAAAGTCTTGACAATCCTAAATATTAGAGTCAAGATTCAATCCTAGGCCCTCTGGCCCCAAATCCCTCTCTTTTTCCATTACTCCAAAGTCTTCCTGCTTAGCTACCAAAGCAATGGTTCATCCTAGATGTTCTAAAGGTTTGGTAGTTTGGGGTGAGTCTAACCTTGTTCTAGGGTAAAGGGTGGGTTCCAGGATAGGGAGCTCATCAGAGTGCCCATTCTTTTGAAATGTTAAGTAAATAATAAACACCTCTGGTTCAGGGACAGAGGGGCTTAGGGAGCTAAGTATAGTGTACTGAGGAATCCCAAGGGCTGGGCCCCCACAGTCATTTATCTCTATAGTGGAAAATTAGCTTGACAAGAGGGAACATGGAAACTTGAGTTTCAGTGGGGGAAGGGAGGACATGGCTCCTGCAGGGGATTACTTAGCATTCACCCCAGTCTTTGGCACCCATGGCTGGTCCCTTAGGTCATCAGTATCTGGGAGCACCAATGCTCCCCCTGCAGGTTTGCCAGCAGTTTGAGTAACCACTACCTCAAATTAGGTCAGAATAGGATCATGGATTTCAAATTGGACAGGACTGAGGTCATCTTAGTTCAACCCTGTCATTTTACAAAGAAAGATTGAAATGATTACTAATGAGGGACAACTAGTTAGTGGCAGTGCTGGGACTTGAACCCAGAATCCAAGGCTCTCTCCACATTGCTTCTCATAGTCCAAACAATTTAGCCCTTAATTAAATACTGTCTCATATTGTTCTATTTCAAGTATGTCTTATCTTCCTTGATTAGTTTATGAGCTCCTAGAAGGTAGGAACTATTTTTCATTCTCCTTTTGCATCCTCCATTGCATCTAGCTCAGTTCTGGACATACTGTAGGCATTTTCTCAATAAATATTTTGGATAAGTCACTCACAAGGTTGTTGTAAAGAACAAGTGGGATCATGTATATTGTCAGGGAATTCTCTTGACTGAGAAGAATGAAACCTCTTAGAAGAGGTATACCAGTAAATGGAGGTGTCAGTGATTACAGTTCAAAGATAGGAAGCCAAACTAAAAACAAAGACATTTATTAGCATGCTAAGGAAGGCTGCTCTCACTAAAAGAACTTTTTCTTAAGTTATAGATTTGGTTTTTATACCCTTTTCAGGCCAGTGGCATTTTGTGGCAAATTAGGATAGATAAGACAAGAACTACGAATAAGAAGGAGTAGAGAAGGGGTGAAGGGCAGGGATCAGTTAAGGGAGAAAAATGAAATAGTTGGAATGCAACCAGCAGGATTTATTATAAGAATATATTCCCTGTTCAAGGGAAGGAGACAAGAGGAAGTGACCAAGTACTTTTACAATTGTGAAAGAAGTCCTTTCAGAAAAAAACTGCAAGATCTCCTATCTAAGGATAACAACTAGTTGTTACAACAGTAGATGAGGCCATCTACTTTATTATATCCTTTCATAGTTTATTATATCTCATTTCTCTTTCAACAGGAGTAAGGAACTTCATAATATTTGGCTACCAAATAGTTGAAATATTAGTTCATATTGCAAAATAATTATAGTTCCTATTTCCCACTGCAAGGTATTATTTCTATTTTTCATAATAATTAGTAACTATTTATAACAATGGTGATAATAATAGAGTTGAATGTTGACTACTTGCATCAAAGTGATTAAGTGATGATGAATGGGACAAAAGGAAGGAAAAGGGAAAGACAGGTAAAGAGAATTCTTGCAAGTTATATGCAAGACTCATCAAAAGTCACCTCATTTTCTTCTCCACTGTGTATAAAAAGAAATGACTGTAGTGGAAGAAGGATGGAGTTTGACATGAAAATGTACAGTTTACCTGAGGCCTTTGGTAAATGGATACAAGAGGGGGCAGACACTAATAAGGTAAAAAGAAAACGCAGTTTTGCGAATTCCATGCTTATTATATGCCCAGAATTCACCACCCAAAGTCAAGAGAAAGTTAGGAAATAGCTCCATATGGCTTTGGGTGGGAGGTTTGTGTGGGAGTTTGGTCTGCTTTCTAAGTGGGATAAAACTGTGTACACACTGCACTCATCTGAGCCCTCACGCTGGGGTCCCCCTTGCTGCTTTTTTAGTAGGGAATCTGCTAAAACCTGGGAGGCAGCTTAGATTAGTGAACAGGGTTCTGAGGTCAGAAGGCCTGTGTTTCAGTCCAGGATTTGACACACTCAAGTTGTGTAATGTCTATGCCTCAGTTCTGTTACCTATAAAATCGTAGTTGAATATTTGTACAATCTACCTTATAGAGCTGGTATGAGGAAATTGTCTTGTAAAACTTTTAAAAATACCGTATATATGTGTAATTTTATAGTTTCTTTGTCTAATATGAGGGAGTTGCAACATGATAGCTTAAGTTCCAGCTCTGAAATCCTATAATTCTTGATTGGGAAGAGGGGTTTCTTCATTGTAGTATTGATCTTTAGCTGGCTATCCTTCAAAATAAAATCTCACCTGATGGCCCACCTCTCCTTTTTTCCCCTCTCTTCTTCATCTTTAGGGAACGGCTTCCTGTCAATTTCTTTAAGTTTCAGTTCAGGAATGTGGAGTACAGCTCTGGGCGGAACAAGACCTTCTTGTGCTATGTGGTAGAAGTCCAGGGCAAGGACAGCCAAGGCCAGATGTCCCGAGGCTACCTGGAAGATGAACATGCTGGATCCCACGCAGAGGAGGCCTTCTTCAAAACCATCCTCCCCGCCTTTGACCCTGCCCTTCGCTACAATGTCACTTGGTATGTCTCCTCCAGCCCCTGTGCAGCCTGTGCTGACCGCATCTCAAGCACCCTGAGCAAAAACAAGAACCTTAGGATGCTCCTCTTGGTGGGTCGGCTCTTCATGTGGGAGGAACCCGAGATCAAGGCTGCCTTGAAGAGGTTGAAGGAAGCAGGATGCAAGCTACGCATCATGAAGCCCCAAGACTTCGAGTATGTGTGGCAGAATTTTGTGGAGCAAGAAGAGGGAGAGTCAAAGGCCTTTGTACCCTGGGAGGACATTCAGGAGAACTTCCTTTACTATGAGGAAAAGCTAGCTGAAGTCCTGCATTGATCTGCCTTTACATGTGAGTCTACCTTCTCCTTGGTCCCCTCTCTGGGCCAGGGGTTTGGGGATTAAGAACCTAAAACCTAGCCTCCTCCTATCCTTCTAGTCTTCTTATACTTTACCCACCAGCATATACTCTTCAATCCAGTGGCATTGGCCTTCTGCCTGTTCCAAGCACAAAATACTCCATCTCTCAGCTCTGGCCATTCTCTTTGATTGTCCCCCACCCCTCTTCCACTCAACTACTGACCTCCCTGGCTTCCTTTAAGTCCCAACTAAAATCCCAGGATTTTAGGAAGTCTTTATAATGATTCCTGAAGGAACACAGGAAGTCTTCCTCAACCCCTCTTAATTCTAGTGCCTTCCCCTCTGTTAATTACTTCCTATTTATATTACATATTGTTTATTTCCTATTTATAGCTTGCTTTGTATATGGTTTTTTGCATGTCATCTCCCCCATTAGATTTTAAGCTCCTTGAGGGCAGGAATGGTCTTTTACTTCTTTTTGTATCCCTAGCACTTAGCATAGAGCCCAGAACATACTAGGTACTTAAGAAATGTTTATTGAACGAATGAATGAGTAGGGAGGGAGCTCCAGTTCTCCTATGGAGGGCTTTAACTTTGCCATTCAGTGGATAGAATGATGGACTTGGAGTCAGGATGACAAGTTTAAGACGCTATTCAGACATTTGCCAGCTGTGTGATGATGGGCAAGTCACTTAACCTTTCACCCTCAATTTCCTCACCTGTGAAATGGGGATAATAGCCCCTACCTTATAGGATTGCTGTAAAGCCCAAGTGACATAATATATGTCAAGTGCTTTGCAAATCTTTAAAGCATAAAGTCTATCATCATCAACAACAATAAAAAAAAAAAAACCAGTATCACCAAAGAAAAATCATTGCAAACCTGTTTTGTTTCAACCCTGGCTCTGCTTTTCCCTCCTTTCCACTGATCAGGGAGAGCTACTCTCATACTTTTAGAAATCCATAAATTCTAGCCATGTGACCTTGGGCAAGTCACTTAACCCCAATTGCCCTGTCTTCCCCTTTCCAAAAAAAAAAAAAAAGCAAAGATAAATAAATAAATTCCTAATTCATGCCTCTTGGTCCTTCAGGCTACAACAGCATGACTTGCCCTGATGGTGTAGATATGCCTTGATCAATCTTGTGCAAACTGGTCTCATCCTGCTACATTCATATATCTTGGTTCCCTTCTCTAAGGACCCAGTTTCCTCCTCTGCAAAATGAATAGATAGGATTAGATAACCTCCATGATCTCTTCCATCACTGAATCTATGATCTCACAGTCAAAATAATTTCCCCACATCCAAGGAAAGAGATATAGTTGAAGTTGACCAGGGATTCTAGAGTTGGGACCCAAAGCCCTGGCAGATTGGGAAGTGCATTTTCTTATGGCCAAAAAAAAAAAAAAAAGACTATGAGGGCTAAATCTGGTTATTAGAGCAAATATCAGAGAAGTCATTTAAATCCACAGATTACCTTCCTTTTTGCATCATGTTTATTAAAAACCTGAACCCTTTGCAGGCACATTGTTGCTACCCTCCCATTATCCTTACTCTTCTTTAGCAGGTTTCTCTCCCTTCAAGGAATAATGTTTTAATTTCTAAACAATTTTTCAAGTCCCACAAGAGGTTTGAATTTAATGTCTCTTTGGTTTTACTATTTCTACACAAACAATTATCAAATTATTTTAAAGGAGATTTATGATTGGTATTTAGATGAATAATTCAGGAGCCATTCACTTTTTGTTGAGGAGCATCTCAATAAAAACCCATGGAAATGTGCTGAAAGGAAAGGAGCTTGGGATGGCAATGAGCCATGTTCTACAGGAAATATGGTTGCTTAAGATGAAGTGTTTATCCAACTAGTTGCAACATCAAGTCAGACCCCTACAGTGGTCAAGAGGAGATAAAAAACTGGAAGAGTAGCTGTGTTAAGGGAGGATTAACCATTTAAACAGTCAATTAGGACACAATTAAGGCCAACTTGGTTTCTTGAGGGGTTAGATCCTTAACCAAAACAGACTGAGTGCCCTCTGGGAGATTAATGGATCCTTTTCTACACATTTCTAAGTTTGTTCTGCTCTAATTTTCAACCTTAGGAATTCTACGTAATATTCACTGAATCCCTTTGGCAGCCTCTGGGTAGGTGGTCACAATCATCCAACCACCGAAAAAGGCCTTGGAAGTCTTCCTGACTTTTGTATTATTTTACCTTCAGTATTTATCAGCAGTCCTTTGCCCTATGGCTTTCTTCATATTGGTTTGAGATATAGGACCAACTAGTTTAGTTTTAGAATGCTACCAGTGAGGATATCCAGTTCAGTGCCCAAGAGACAGTGTTTTCTATGCACTTGATTCATACCTTAATAATAGTTCTTTTAAATGACATTTTAAAAAAATCTTGAATCTGCTTGAATTTAGTGGGAAATGCAGATGGAAAGGGACCTGGCCACTAACAGAAAACCAGAAGAGGATTTTCAAATTGAGCTTTATTGAATCCATAGCCTGGGGTTTCCACCCTGCTTTCCTCACCAGAAATTGGACACTTTCATTTGATTTCAAGGTTAAAGCAATACACAAAAGTCCACTGGTTTGAGACTGTGCCTTTGACTCCACCATCCAGATAATTAGATAAATAAATCCTGAGCCCAGGTGATCAAGTGACAGTATGCTTTCCTTTCTATGAGGGCTAAAGAGTTTAGGAAAGGACAAGTTGGCAGAGTGTTCACAGGATCCCAGTTCAAGATCTTGAAGAGAACCTAGTCTAATACCCTTTCAACGATGAAGAAATTGAGAATCTGAGAAGTTAAATGACTTGTCCTGGGTCACACAGTTAGTAAAGCATCTGAGTCAAAGCCCAGGATCCTATCTACTATACCATGCTGTCCCACTGTTGGATCTTTTAAAAATATGCTTATCTACAAAGTTATTGGCATATACCTCTGTAGGCATGACAGTGCACACATGGATTATTTATAACAAATTTAAAAACCCTGGAAGTGGTTACCTTTTCCATTAAGTTTCCTGGACTACTCCCTCCTGAGGTCCAATTGTTATATGTTTAGGGAATACATGCTAATTATTATTAATTTTTTTTGACCTGAGCAAAAGTTAAATTTGCCTCAAAAATAATCACTAAAAGCAGTCAAAATAGATTTTGAGATCACCTCCTGATTATCTGTAACCACATGGCCATTGCTTATTAAAGGTTTTGGTTATTGATGTAACCAATCTGAAAGTAAGTCTGTGGGGAGCTCTAAGGGAAATAGTCATTCCTAGGTCAGAGAGAAATGATTTTTTAATTCAAAGTAATTGGAGGTCATTCATGTTACTGAACATTTAGTGATTAATTGGTATAACATTGACATAGCATTATCTACATTGGTTAAGAATGCTTCCTTCTACTATGCCCAAAGGGCTATAAATAATAGCAAACCCTTTGACCCAGTAATACCACTTTTGGGATTGTATCCCAAAGAGATCACAGAAGTGGGAAAGGGTCCCATATGTACAAAAATATTTATTGCAGCTCTCTTTGTGGTGGCAAAAAACTGGAAATTTAAGGGATGCCCATCA
>CM053593.1:209396930-209409595 GCA_028646575.1 Pseudocheirus occidentalis
AAAAAATAAATTAAAATAAAAAAATTAAAAAAAAGAAATCTTTGTTAGAAATGTCAATACAAAAAAAAAAAGAATGCTTCCTTCTTTTTGAGTTGATCCTGTTACTGAAAGAAAGGGTGATCATAATTATGAAGTGGTTAAAGGATCAACATGACTGAACCAACAGTCCTAGACAACAAGCATCTGTTTTAGCACTGATTTGTTGCAAGTTTCTTACTCAGTTTTACAAAACACAACAGAACTTTTCATTCAAGATGAGAAATTGCTAAGACTGGTTCTCTTTGCATTTTCTATCATAAATATGAGGGGAAGGAAGGAGCTCAACCAAAAAGCAAGCCAAAAATCCCAAGACATTATGAGTTAAATTCAGGAAACTAGCTCTAATGTGAATGGTATTGTTAACTGTGAAAGAAATTCTTATTTTGGACCAGCAGTTAGCCTCTAGTAACATTTTTTCTCTATCTTTCCCTAGGGCTAGCCTGTCATCTCCAAGAGACATGAGTGACATACACAGCCATCTGGGACATGCCTGTGGCTTCCTAATACCACTTGGAGCCAGACGTTATCCAAGTCAACCTCATCAGACAGGCCCCTAATGGACTAAAAATATACTCCCTGTGCTGCAATTAATTTAAACCTTGTGCCCCTCTTTGTTAAAGTTACTCATGGGGGTGTGGGGAGGAAAGGAAACAAAGTAGTAAGTCTGGGGGGGGGGAGCAAAAGTTAAAATTTAATTGTTTACTAAACAGGTTAGTCACTCACCAACAGGCTGCATCATAAACCAAATATCCCTAAGACCTAAGGTGCAAATCTTAGAAATACATCCAGCAATGTGTTTTGTAATGTTAAGAAACTTTTTTTAAAAGAGAAAACCAGCAATCATAACCAAGAGAATAATGTCGTGTTGTTGTTTTTTTTTTTTCTCATGCCAACTGAACCATGCTAGACTTTCAAGAAACCTAGCATCTGGGAGTTATAAACAGCAGGATCAAAACACAGGGTCAAAACTCAAGCCTAAGGATTAGAACCGATTTTTTTTCCTCTACCTGTGATTTTATTGGTACAGAAACTCCTTCCACAGAGGTAGCTCAGTAATTTATGTATTTTATAATTATTAGAGAGTAGCCTATGATAACTAAGGTTAAGTGAATTATCCAAGGTCATAAAGTTCATATTTGTGAAGAGATAGTACTTGAATTCAGGTCTTTCTGACTCTAAGGTCAACCCTGTCTTCATTCTATCACTGCCTCTTAATCAGTTCATACTAAAAAATAATAGGAGGCTTAAATTGGTAATTGCTCCAGCAACATCACAACTCCTTATAAAGACCTTCTACTGGTGTCTTTCATCTCCATAAGAGATTTTTTTTTTTAATTTTGTCCCATATTCAGGCTGGCTCCTGGATGCAATTATTTTATTAAATTCTCTTGCTCCTTCAACCTTCTCTGAAAACAAAGATGAGGTATGCAACAAAAGAAAAGTGAAACTTTTATCCCCAAAGAAGTCCAAAGCTTAATTACCATAATAATTAAGCAGCTAACTTTTTTAACTCCAGAAAGAGGGCAGGAATTTCCACACAGTGAAATGCAAATTAAATTATTTACATAATTGCTAAAATGGGAAAATCTTGGTCTTTATTCCCATTTCTCTGGGCCATAAAACCCGCAAAAAGTGTGAATTCTTGGTGTTTTCCCAAGCCTTGGCCAGGTTTTCAGGAGTAACATTCCTCATTTTGAAATCAGGGTCCTGTCTTCTTTCTCCATTCTTCAATCATGTTAAGTCATAGGAATCTGACCCAAGTACTATTTGCAAATGGCAAACATTTTATCATATCTCTGGTCCTGACCCCACTTATTCCCAGGCCTTACTGGCTGAGGTAAATGTAGATTTCATGGCAAAAACCTTTGAGACTTTTCCAAATGCAAAAATCAGCTTTTAAAAATGAGGGAAGCAGGACTTCAGGGGAAATCTTGTACGTAATAGTGTTGAGTAAAAGTTATGTGCAACCATGAGCCTCTCTAGTATTCAAGGCCAGAGTCTAACGGAGACACACTACACAAGGGAGCCCTAAAGTCTATGTATTCAGCCAATACAGATATTGAAACTGCTTTTTCTCATCTGGATGAAGTGATAAACCAAATACAACAGGTTTGAAGTACAAAGGTTACATTCAGGCAGTTTTAAAGTGCTTTACCAAGATCCATAACCATTCTAACATTGTTTTTTTTTTCCATTTGGAAGGGTAGCTCAAGAGGTCTGATGTTTTGTTGAGAACTCATTATAGGAAAAAAATCAATTAATTGGTCTGGCTGTTCTAATTCTTAGAAGAGAAATATAGAAAGAAAACATGTACATCTAGCCTATTCATTCTAAATGTCATGAGCTTCATTCTGCTAAATAAAATGGATGCGATACTTGGCACTTATTTTGTCACAGGTGGGTTTGATAATACAGTTTGAAGCCAGAGAAAGAGAGAACACCACAGGGACATCTAGAAAGCTTTCTCTTCTCTCTTATCAGCCTTTAAATAGCCAGGTGTGTTGATCCTTTTTTGGAGTAGGCTACAGATGAATCTGCTACCTGGCACTAGGTAGCATTTACTTTAAGTAACAGCATCACAGATAGGATTCCACCACTGGTGAGAAGATGTCTGGTTGGCAAAATATAAAAAAAGAAGAAACTCTACCACCTGAAGGCTGTTAATTTTGCTCACATCATTGTAAAGATATTTCTGAGTCTACAATCTGGAGATGTGGGGAAAGGGCAAAAATATGAAAGCTCAAAGCAGTGGTTCTCAACCTGTGGGTCATGACCCTTTGTGGTGGGGGTCAAATGACCCTTTCACAGGTGTTGCCTAAGACCACTGGAAAACACATATTTCTGATGGTCTTAGGAACTGAGACACCGCTCCTCTATCCATCTCCAGGTAGGTCTGCCCACATGCAGATATGCCCACATATTATTAAAGGGTCTTGGCATTAAGAAGGTTGAGAACCACTGATCTAAAGCCACCAAGTCTCAGTCACTCATGGAGAGGGTTCCTGACTCATCATTAATTCCAGTTATATAATTGCTCGTGAAAATGACAGTATGGTTCCTTACAGTAGCTTTGAAATAAGGTACCAGAGTCAAATATAACTGAAAACTCTTGTAATTGTTTTACTCTAAGGTGAGACTAGGTTACAGTCCATGAACACAAAATCTCATTTTACAAAACTCAAGAAAAAGTTTTTTTCCCCCACTTTATTCAACAGAATTCCCCGTCAACAACATAAAGCCGTTATACAAATATTTAAAAAAAAAAACAAAACACCTTAATTCACCTGTCCTAGAATGGCTCTGGCAACACAAAGACAACACTGAACAAGTGCACAAATCATGATTTGGGGGTAGGGTGGGGAGGAGGGGGACAAATATACAAAAAGAAATGCCAAGCCAATTGAAACTTTCATCCTCCCTGAAAGTGCTCTCCTTAAAGAGAAGCAGAGTCAATGCTGCCACTTAGTGGCTAGCTGAACAAATCAATGATACTTGCCAAGGGGTGTTCAACCTGTTAACTATCACCCGGCATTTATTTCCTCGTCTAACAGACCATCAACTTCTCACTCTCATGTGAACAAAACAGCAACATATCTGAAACACCCTAGCCTCCAAAGCCCATCCAAACAACGGCAACTGGAATTTGGCCGGTGTAAGAGAGAGACTACTTCAAATAAAACTTTTCCCTGCTCAATTTAAGATCTCCTGTCCCAGTTCTCTGGGCTTGGTGGGGGTGAGATGAGAGACATGGACACATCCACAAGGTCCATCTGTTCAGAGAGTATATACAGTAATCTTGATGTCTGTGCCCTCAAACACCTCTTCAATCATTGCAGACACTTTCTCCCACTGTAGTCGGTCAAGACCACATCCAATCCTGGAAAGAAACAAAAACATTCTTGTTGGGTGGAAATGAGGTACTCAGAGAGCACTGCCTGCATCCCCCCATCCCCCAACCCCTCTACCCTTTTCATGATGGTTAGATTGCACAGCAAAGAGAGAAAGAAAAAGTCTGCTTGGTGGCTAATTTCACACTGATTAGCTTTTAGTTCAAAAATTATATAGCTCATGCTGCCATGAATCACCTGAGATGAGCCCAGTCAGTCCCAAAGGCAAACACCAATTTACAACTCTCTTCCCAGTGGAACACTGCATCCAAATCTTGTCCATTTCAAAGCCAACTTTTAGAAAAGTCTAAAATTTTCACAGTACACTCCAAAAAATTAAGGGGGGAGAGGAAGAGAGATTTTTCTCTGTATCTTCTAATGAAAACTGTCTGGCAGTGAAAGGGAGTGTAAGGCCTCTAAAATAACATTTCTTATGATAATAGAATCCAAATGGTGTAAGAAAAAGGAGGAAAAAAGTATGGAATAACGTAGGGGTAAGGAACTTGCCAACTCAAGGCTACATGTGGGCCTTCAGGTCAAGTACAACCCTTAGACTGAATCCACACTTCACAGAACAAATTCCCTTAATAAAAGGATTTGTTCTGCAAAGTTTGGATTCAGTCAAAGGACCATTCTTGAGGACCTACCTACCCCTGGACTAGGGTCTCTTTAGGTAAAAAGTTTACTGGCTTAAATACAGTAGCATCTTTGTGGAAGTCATATTTCTTTGTATAATCTATCCAGGGCACTTGGTTCTTGCCTTGAAAACATTACTAGTTCAATTTGTACTCAGCCCACAATGTTGTGTAGAGGAAAGAACACTGAGTTTGTGGTCAGAAACCTAGGTTCTGGTAGTTACTGCTCTAAGGCTTAGTTTCATCTATAAAATGAGTAAAATGCTTCTAGTACCTCCACAAAACAGAAAGCACTCTGCAAAGCTTCAAAGTGCTATCAAAATGTTATATTATTATAAGACAATAACTTCAATACTAGTGGCTAGGTAAGTCCAGAAAGGATATTATTCCCTGAGGAGACATGTGCATTTGTTTACAAACTATACTCCCTGACATTTTCTAGATACCTTCCTACCATTAGAAGGCCAGTCATTCTCTACTTTATTGATTTTTATCAACCCTGGAGGCAGGTAGAGACCAGGTATCATCAGAGAAAGGTAAGTGCTAAAAGCTTAATTCATTCCAGGTCCTATTTAGTATCTAGACCAAACTACTACTAGAAGAGAAAAGAGACAATCACTCTAGTCAAGTTCCCAGGTGATAAGACTTAGAGGAATCAATTAGCACTTTCTAATAGATCTAAAGAATTTAAAGGAAGAAGTATACTTGAACCCTAAAGAGATTCCATAGGCTCTATTTGCATCAGAACACTTAAAGAATCAAAGCTCCAGCAAGGCAAAGAATTTTCAACAGAGATTACAATGGCCTATCTTCTAGTTATGTACTTTGACAGTTCAACTTTCTATATAAAGGGGCGTGATCATTTGGGGCTTTTGTGCCCCAAGCTTAACACATCTGGGGGACTAAGATGGGGCAAGGAGAAAACCAAACAGCCCAAATTTGGTTTCTAAATTCATATGACTTCAGAACTGAAGCCAAGCTCCAGCCTTAAAATGTCATGTATGAAGTTGATATCTGACAAAAACGAATGAACTGTTCCATTTTCATTGTGTAGTACGCTGCACTACAAATGTACAATTCCTACGGTTTTGGGGGTCAGGATGTGTAGGTCTCCCCTATACCCTTCCTCAACAGGCTTCGGGCGTCCCTGGCTCCCACTTACTCAGGGAGAAACAGCTGCACAGAAAACTCAGGACACAGGACTTGCTTCTAGCTACATTCTCTAAACCTGGCATGGCTAGAACTCTCTCTGCCTCCAGGTAGCCTGTATTTAAGTCCTTTCTCCAGGGCCCCTTAGGGCTCCTCCCCTGGCCATGCCCCACCACAGCAAGCCAATGTGCATCACTGGAAGGGTGGAGAGATAATCCTGTTTATTGCAAACAGGTACAGCCTTCCGCATTCTGCCCCCAGGTGATCCCGTGCACTCCTGTTAGCTGAGGACCGGTTCAACTCATTACCAACAAGAGCCCCAACATACAATGATGCTTTTTCAGCATCATAATTCAGGGACAGGGAGCAGACCTCTAACTCTGCAGTTTATAGTTTTGAGAGTTGCCTAGTGCACCAAGAAACTAAGTCAGTGTTTGTGCCAGAGGTCACACTTAAACCCATGTTGCCCTGACTATCAGGCCAGCTTCCTTTTCACTAAGTCTCAATGCTTCTCTCTGTTATCCATTATCATGAACAACACGGATTATTCAGTGTGAGCAAGCTGGGCAATAGGAATAGCTTCCACTTAATCCATATTTTCACTTCTGATTTGAAGACTGAAAATAAGAAAAGCAGTATTTAAGCCCATAATTATGAGGAATATTAGACCATTTACAATATAACACTGCAGGTAGTATAATACATTAATATCCTTTATGTCCTCAAATTAATGAAATTTTAATTCTGGACCCCAGAATTCCTTACCTAGGCATGGAGAGGTCAGTCACCCCATTCTTGAGACAATGGGTTTTCATGGCCTCTAGACTCTTTTGCAAGTTCTCATAAGTTGGCTTGTGAGAAGCCCTCTTCTTTGTAATCTGAGCACAAAGGGAAGATTTAGGCTCTTATTAGCCAAAAAGACATGGAGTCAAAGGTCAGTACTAAATTATAATCACCCCACAATGAAGTGTTGGCTTTACTTGACTGAGTTATCTGTCAGGTAAACAGTGTACAATAGGTCTGTATGATATACTTCTGAGATGGGTGTTTTTTGATATGTGTGGTTTAAAAAGCTTACTAAAATCATTATATGCAAAGTTCCATTAGCCAGAATGTTAACTACTCCATTACATCAATTAGAAATTTTCCCCTGTAAAAAGCCCACCATGAATCATGTTTCTAGTCAACCTTAAAAGCACAGTAAGAGGCTGATTTTCTCTTACCAGGTAGTATACATATCTTTCATCTCTCTTTAGCACTGCTACTTCACCAGATTTCTTTTCTTTAAGAAAAAAAAAAGGGCAAGTATTTAATATAGGAATAAAAAAGAAAACCTAAACACTTAAGTTCATTGATATATTCTTTTTCTAGAAATAAGTTAGAAAGGCTTTCTAAGTAAAAATGTGAATGCTAAGTAGAATTCTATTCCTTCTACATTCTGTGAACAAACACCAAAATGTTCCCCTCCTAAACTCCTTAACATCCTGTCCTCTCCTTTACTATAGCCCCTCCTTTATCAATTCCCAAAACCTGATTCACACCTTTCCCTTCCTTTTTAACTCTTTACAAACCCAAGTTTCAAAATAACAAGAAAAAAACTACCTATGATGTTATATTTGTATATTTTTCGTTTCTCAAAACATTGTTTTTATTAGCCACATTTACCCATTTACTCTCAAAACATTATGTTTTTTATCAGCCACATTTACTCATTCACTCAACAAGTAACTTCTAAGTATCTACAGTCAAGATACTAAGTGCTTAAGACACTACAAAGGGATACAATGATGTATATACATAATCTTCCACCCACTAAGAGCTTAAATCTATTAGGGTAACTGACATGCACAAAAAACAAGCCACTAGTGTAGTTATGCTAAATTCTACAGACAAAAATGCAATAGATCAAGGGGCAGAAAGATCATTTTTGGCTAGGAAAGCTTCACAGAAAGCCTGGGATTTGAGATAGGCCTTGAAAGACAAAAAGGATTTCACTGGGCAAAGGGAATGGCATGAGCAAAGATTCAGAGTCAGAAATATGCAAGGCAAGTTCAACAAACATAAAATAGGCCACTATGGTCAAATGAGTTTTTCCGGGGAATGAGTGGGATATAAAGTTAATGGCCAGCTGTGGAGTACAATAGACCTAGTCTGAAGTCCTGTTTCTAACACATACTGGTTAGAAGTTTATTTAGCTGTTTAGTATCCCCAAATAACTCTCTAAAAGAGTATGCAAAGGTAGTGGGGGCTAGACTGTAGAAAGCCTTGAACACATAGATTTTGCATGGTAGGCAACTGGAAACTCCTCAAAGTTGTTGCACATACAACTATTGAAAGGAGAGACTAGAGGTTAAGATACAATTAAAAAGTTATTATAATAGTATAACTAGGGTGGTAGCATTCAAAATAAAGGGATGTGTGGGCGTCTGGAGGGCTGATAATGACTATTTTCTGAGCTCCTAATGAGGAAGAATATCCTTGTGAATATTTTGGACAGAGTTGCCCATAGTAGTTTAACAAACGTTTCTAGTTAACTGAAACCACAAGGTAAGACCTTACTCACGTTGATTCAAGAGCTCCTGCACCCCTCCAAACTTCTTTTTGAAGAGAACAGCTATCCCAGCACCCATTCGACAATCCTCACTGATGCAGTGGGCCAATGAGTCTGTTTGGGGGCATGCAAAAAGGTCCCCTTTCACATATACAATCTGGAACATACAAGAAGGGGAAGTGAGAGAAAACAGTTTAACAGACATGCAGAAATGCTTGGCTGTTTCTTTTGGCCACTTTCCCCCTCTTCCAGGGAGCAACTTTATTCTTACTGGAATCAAGCATAATCTTTCAGAGAAAACCCCAAGGGACTAATTCAAAGAGCTGAATGTGAACTGAACCATGAATAAGACGGAAGTGATCCCTAAGATTGCATTAGCCTCTTTGGAGTAAATGAGCTAAGAAAAGAAAATTCAGTTATGTTGCTTAATTAAAAACAGTGCTTAATACCTATGACTTCAATTACTCTAGATTTTTATTTGCCAATAAGTTAACAATTTTTTACGCACTCTATTCTCTCCTGGATCTTCATCAGGGCTGCTGGCCATGATAAGGAGCCGCTATTTCCAAGACTTAACAGTTGTTTCTTCAGCTAGGAGAATGAAAAAGGAAATCAATTTGCTTAGGGTTAAAGCACACACACTCCTTGTCCTAGCTCTCCCTATTTACTACATATAAACTTTTACTATTCTCATCCAGAAGTGGCCAAAAAAAAAAGAAGAGAAAACGCAGTGCAAAAACTGGAGATGCAGGAACCATCCCAGCTCCCCCACAGCACCCTGGCCCCACTCCCCCTAATTTAGGGCAAATTTAGGTCTCTCCTTTATTTGACCCGGGCTCCAAGAAGGGTAACTTCAAGCAAATTACTTCCCCTTTCAGGCCTGTTTCCTCAAGTGCAAAATGAGGGGTGTAGAAAAGACCCCTTCCAGCTCCAATTCTACGTTTCTGGCCCCTCCCCACAACCATATTTGTCACAGATTTCAGAGACCCTCCTGGGATGGGTGCTTAACTCGATTTAGTTTGTGCCAAGACCACCTTGGGTGTCTGATGGAGCCTCTGGACCCCTCCTCAAAATATTTCTAAATGCACATAATTAACAAAGCGAACCAAGTACGTTGAAATAAAGACGTAATTGGCTTTTTTTCTCCATCCAAATTCAAGGACCCCCTGAAATTTATCCACAGGCCTCGGGTTAAGAACCTCAGATATAGTCCAACTCATGATACAAGGAGAGGGAAAGGAAGAGGATCCCAGGCCTCCGAAGGTGCTTAAGGTTCCACCACAGCCCGCCTTGGCCCGGGGACAGGGGGCGGGCCAGCTTGACCCCTCCAGTAGGGTTCTTTGTTTTCCTTGTGCCCCCGCCCTCTTCCCACGGCTTCCCCTCCCCCCCCCCACCCGAGGGGAGGAGTGTGCAGGATAGCTCCTCCCTGGCTCCCGCTCCGGGGGACAACCGTGGGAACCGAAGAGAAACCTTGCATGCGGAGCCCGGCCCGAGTCCAGAGACACATGTACTGATGCCTCGCCCCCCTCCCCCTCCCTACCTAACCTGGAGGCGCTGCGGGGGGAGGGGCGTCTGCGACCCCAACATACCCGGGATCCCGGGGACGGGCCAGCTGCCGGGAAACCCAGGCCTTCGCCTCAGAAGACAGCTGCTTCCGATTCAGCCCGGGTGCTCGTGACCGAGCCAAATCGGACTGGCGGCTGCCCCCACAGGGACCTAAAATGGCCTCCCACGATCCGTCGGGGGAGGGAAAACGGGGCACCTCTAGCCAGACCGGAGGGAGGGCTGTGCTCTATGGTGGCGCCCCTTCGAGAACTTCCGGCGGGAAATTTCTCCCGCCGCCCGGCTAAGCATGCGTAAAGCGAAGAATGGGAACACGCGCGGGTCGAATCGGCGCTTGCGCGCCAAGCACGGGAGTGTGTTTTCAAAGATCTGCGGCGGACATAGGGGGAGAGGGACGGAAAGGGCCAGTAAACGCTTGCGCAGTAGCACCTCGAAGGTGGAGTTAAGAGTTGAAAGGGTGGGTCAACATGGCCTGGAAGAGCCTACGGGTTCTTCCGGAGGTGGGGGATGGGGCCCAGGCTGGGTCTCGGGGACGCGTGCGCTGTACGCACCCAGCGCGGGGCGGGGACAGTCCGCAGGTGGGGAGGGGAGTGGGGGCGGGGAGATGGGCGTGGCTTGTAGGCGCCTGCGCCGAGGCGGTTGGAGGGGGGGCCCGGGGCTCCTTTGTTCACGTTCGCCATTTTGCCAGGCAGCGGCAGTGGCGGCGGCAGCGGCGGCTGGAGCCTCTGATTGGGTTTCGGGGTCCGGTACTGGAGCCAATCAGCGCGGGCAGCGAACCGGGGGAGCGAGGCACGGTGAGTGTGAGGAGCCAATATCCAGCGGCCCAGAGCCGGCCCCAGCGCCCCGATTGGCGGGTCTCGCTGACCACTCAGGAGAGGCCCAGGCGCCCGCCGAGCCCGGGGAGCTGGGCGGGTGGCAGCGGCGGTGGTGGCTGCAGCGGAGCCGGCCTGCCTGGAACCGGGCCCTGGAGTGGTGTGGCTATACCGGGAATCTTCCGCCACTCCCGGCCCAGGCCTGCAGGGGGCCGCCCTGCCTGTGTGGGAATGGCCGGGGCCTCTCTGGGCGCGGCGCCTCGACCCAGGGGACCCAACCCCCCAGATGGGGCCCGGATCCCCCGTTTGACCACGGCTCCAGGCGCTACCCCCAACCTCTCCGGGGGCCGGGCAGCACCTCCCTGGGTCCACAGGCTCCAGGGCCTGGGGGGGAACGGGTCCCCAGTTAATGCCATTCTTCCAAACCCTTGACGACCTTACTGACTGCCCAGCACCCTTTCTTGCTTCCCTCCGTGGTCCCCGTCTGGACATGCCCTTTGTACGTTTGCGTGTGTGTATGTGTACACGCACTCAAACTCATTCGTACCCCTCTCTCCACCCCACTCAGTTACTAGGACCCTAAAACCCCGCCTCTGTCCCCCCTCCCCCATCCTCTTTGAGTGGGGGTCTACTTAGACTCCTGGTCGGTGACCCTTTCACAACACAGAACGACAGTCTGGCAAACCTGGTACAGAAGCCCCCTGCCGTGTTCCTTTCCCTCCCTTCTACCCCTCCATGCCCTCCCTCTTGGTTCCTCTACTGTCTTGACTTCCTTGGTCCGCCTGGTTCCTGGATCCGGAGGCCCGTGGCCTCCCCTCCACTTCTCCCACCCCCCACTCCACTGGCCTGACCATGCCCCTCCTTCCAGCCAACGTTCCCTATGTCTCCTGTCCCGTTACCGTTACCACCCCTTTTGGCTCGTCATTTCCTCCTCTCTCTAGTTGCTGGGGCAGAACAGCAGCCCCCTCCAGACTTGGTGCCAAACCAAGCTGCCTCCTTTTCCCAGACTTCATGTCCATTCGGCTCTTGGAAGCTTCCTGTACCAATTTTGTTCACCCCTTGAAAGATTTGACTGCAGGAGCCTTCTTTCTCTAATCTTGAATACTTTCTTAATACCCAGAAAATAGTCAGTTAATTTTCCCCTACTACCATCTCCTTTCTTACCTGACTTATGTCAGCTAGGACCTCAGGCGCCTTCTCTTGATTTATTCTTCTATTGTATATCGGTTCCTATTTATTAGATTCCTATTTACAAAATGTTTTGCATTTTAACTTTGCTTTTTAAAAATCATTTTTATGTGTTTATCTTCATGCTAGGATCATGCTTCCTTTTCTTAAAAAAAAGGGCTTATTCAACTTTAAATCCTATGATTCTGGCTGCAGTAAAGTTTTAGCAAGTGGACTTCTCAGTAGAGATTGGATTCAGGTGAAAGAAGATTTTATATCTGTATCCCTGACAGAATTAAATTGAGTTAACAAGTAATTAAGTACCTAGTAGGTGCTAAGCACTTTATTAGGAATTCAGAGGAAGACAAAACCAGTCACCTCAAGGAACTTAAAATCTAATGAGATAACTTGCACACAGTTATGTACAAACAAGATGTATATTGGATAAATTGGAGATAATCTTGAATAGGCACTGACATTAATCAAGACTGGGAACGGCATTTTGCAGAAAGTAGAATTTTAGCTGAAACTTGAAAGAAGTTTCTGCCTGAAGGCAGAAATGAGAGTTGACAATTCCAGGTTTGGAGAGAGATAAAATGGAGAGTTGAGAAGTGAGAGTGACCTGTTAAAGGTATAGCAAAGTCAGTGTCCCTGGATAGAAATATTCAGAAGGGAGTAAAGTGAAAGAAGACTTGGAAAGGTAGGAAGGTTATGAAGAGCCTTAAAAGCCAAATGGGATTTTTTTTTTATGGTGGAGGTAATATGGATTCACTGGAATTTATAAAATAAGGGGTTGATGTGGTCAGATCTGTTTTAGAAAAATCACTCAACTTTCTGCGAGGTTCCCCTTATTATTGGGGTG